>NC_051168.1:48716706-49241706 GCF_013339725.1 Rhipicephalus microplus
AGGCCTGCCCACTGTTTCTGCAGTGGGCTTTGGCGTCACTCCGTCTTGACCGTGTGTGTCGCTGCACAGACGTGCCTATAGACGCTTGCTCTCGTCACTCGACAGATTGCCAAGCCCGACGAACGTTTTCGTGGCGTGCTGGTGCGCTTGTTGGCGACTCGAGAAGATTGTGTTTTAGGGGCGAAGCTCCTTAGGGCGTGGGCTGTGCGTCCCCTGTAGCCTGTATGTAGCCACCTCTAGTTTAGTTCTTGCAGTGTTCACTAGATGGCGGTACCGTCCCCTGTATGTAGCCACCTCTAGTTTTTGTGTGTCCGTGAACTGCAGCGTGTCTGCAGTTTAGCCAGTTTACCAGCATGTGAAGCGCTTTGTGCGCTGGATATTCGCAATCTGTGCGGCTGGATATCTGAATGGTTGGGAGATGTAGCGTGGCAAATTGTCGCGGCAAAGGTGTACCGAAGTTTTGAGTATTCTTGTTTCTTAAGGACAACCAAAGAAAGAAGTGGGAGCGTGTCGTTTCTCAAGCAGACGTCGACGTCCGTCTTCTTCGTGACCAGAAGGTACTTGTGTCCGCACTACATATTTCTAAGTCGTTCCAGTGCCACCGTCTCCACCACGTTCCGTTCTTGCTCTAAAATAAAGGTTTCATGTGTGTTTCAGACTTGTTAGCGTTAACCCTGGCTCTAAAAAAAAAAAAAAAACGCGTGTGGCAGTACGTTTTCAGAAGAGAGTGTTTTTCCTTAAGGATCGGTAGACATTTTGCAATTAGTGCAGCGAACTTCTTGTATTGCGTCTGTTTATTTGGTTGAGAAAAATAGAAGAATTGCTCTTGAATCGGTTAGTACATCTGTGTTGGGCATAGTATTTTCTTGCTGGTGTTGCAACCACTTATTGTAGTATTGTAATTTTGTGCCAATCTTGCCAGCACCTTAGCCTAATATGTTTCTTTTAAACTTGTCGCGGGCCGTACGAACAGCTTGTTTTCGAAATTCGATGCCTTCTTCACACTTCACACTAGAAAGGGCATCATGTGACGTGTCAGTGGCTGCCAAGTCACTGCGGCGTCATAGGGAACGAACATGCCGATACTGCCGCGCGGGCAGCTCTTGAAGGAACACGAAAAGAAGCCATACCACTTTCGCGGTCCGATGCTGCCAGTAATATTCGACGACTTGCACGTGAAATCACGTTTTCACTATGGTGGCCACCAAGCATCGAGACGAATCGTCAACACCACCTGTCCTCTTTGATGACTTTCTTCATGCCCACTGGGCTCGACCGAAGAGAAGCCACCCTTCTTCATCGCTTATGGCTAAGGATGGCATTTACAAAATCTTATCATTCGTCATAAGAATGGCCGACAACGCTCTCTGCGATGCTGTCGTTGCGAAAAGAAGCTACACCACATCATGTGCGAATGTCCATTGTATGACATTCAGAGACAGTCACTGGTGTCCGTTCTTGCGCGCATCGACAACAGCCAAATGTCTGTTGACACTATTCTGTCAATTGCCAGAGAGGGGACATTGCAACAGAAGGCGACAAAAGCTCTGTTGAAATTCCTGCGCGACATGGATTTGAACAAGCGGCTGTAACAGCAATGTCACACACCGCGAAAGACAAGAGTGGACAATGAGTGTGCGCGCGTGTGCTGCTGAATGTGCTGTGTTTATCTCTCTTCCTCTCTCCTCTCTCTTTCATCTCCCCCTTCCCCCTTCCATGAGCAGGGTAGCGAACCGGCTGCCTATAAGCTGGTTAACCTCTCCGCCGTTTTTTTTCCCCTATTTTCCTTCCTTCCTAGATGCGCGTAGACGCTTACGGTAAAGCGCTTTCTTAAATGGTTATCAGGTGGGTAAGCTTTTCTTCAAGCTAGAATATTTAAGAACCACTACCAAATGTACCAGTCTCAAAACGGTCAGTGCACTAAAAGTGCCCACGGGGCTACAAGGTTTAATCTAGACCCAGTACAAACATTTTTCTCAAATTATAGTAGCGACTATACGCACCACTGCGAGAGGGGCCAGAGCAAAAGAGAAACGCCGCCCTTCGTGTCGGTCACAAGAGATATGTTTGTGAAACGAAATATTTTTTTCTTTTGCAGTGGTCATCACCCTGATATTGTTTTGAATCGCGTACTTGTGGCAGCATCACACTCTCTTCTCAACAACTTCGTGTCTATGAAGACAGGTGTTTGAAATACTACAAATAAAACTGGAAAAACTTTGCAGATGAGTAGGAACAGTTTATCTGCATGTTCTAGATAGTGTGTGTCAATAAAGACTGAATAAAGTTTACCCTATTTATTTCGCCACTTTGGTGGTCCATCAAATTTTGCTCTTAATGATCGACCGCACGTTCGACAACGCACACTCTGGTCGAAATTTCCGCTGCCCTCCACTACGCCGTCGCTCATAATCATATGGTGGTTTTGGCGCGTTAAACCCTACATATCAATCAATCGATAACGCACATTCATTGACTTTTTTGAGGAAGAAATGGCTCACAGATATATGTCAGAACGCTTTCAAGCGTAATAAATTACTTGAACACCGCCTTTTTTGTCGGAAAAGGCAGAACAAACATGTTAAGCATGTAAAAGTCGCCGTGACCGCTTTATCTTTTAACGGGAGGCGATGGTGCCAATGGATTCACAGCCTCTCTATACGCGCGCTCGCTCGGACAAAACGAGTGCCGTCATGGCGGCAGTCAGCAAACCTGAAAATATCTTTTTTTAGGTGGCACTGGTCCAGCGCTTTTGTCGGGATTTGAGAGGAGAGAAAGCATTTGAGGCATGCGACAAGTCTTTGTAACACCGCTTTTATGCTGGACGATTTCTAGAGCTTTTTGCGGCGGCCATAAGCTTCTTTCAGTGGAGACATTTCATGGCCATAGTTCGATTAGTGCTGCAGGGCCCTTTTAAAACATGCGAGCCAAGTATTACAGCGCAGCGCGCGGTTTCGAACAATTATTTCTCAAAGTATGCTAGACATTGTTCCCCTCTCTCTCGAGCGACAAATGATGCATCATACCCAAATGACCGTGCCAGGGACCCAAAGTTTACTGGCATTGGCTGATTTGAGTATCGTAAGGTGCATAGTTACCTTAGTCCCCGCAAGATACCGCCACGGTTTCACGCGTGCGTTCGCGATCACCATGGCAGTGAGCCACGAATTTGAAAAAAAACGCACGAAGAATGCGCTAAAGTGACCTGCGCTGACGTCAAATTTTGCCCCCCTCCATTTTCGTCCTCCTTTCCTGCGTAGCTTTCAGCGCATTCGCTTGCAAGTACTAAAGGAGAGAGGAAGGCTTTGAAGCGTGCGATAAATTCGTGTCACTTCGCTCGAACTTTTGATTTGACGTCTTTTTTACAAAACTTTGTGTCATTCGATTTGTGAGACGAGGAGCTCTATTAATGAAGCCTTTTGATGTATACCTACATTAATGCCGCCGGGCTCCTTTAGGTAAGATGTATACCGACCGAATCAATAAATTCTTTTTGCCAGAGCTGCAGCATCAGTATACGTTACGGACAGACCCTGTCAGGGTTAGTTGCTGTTGGTGGCTACTTTGCGCCGATTTGGCTACTTTTCGACGTCGTTGGCGACGAAGATTTCCAGTTGGCGCCATGGCTATTTTCTGGCAACCTTTGAACTTCTCGTTTTATTTATTCATCAAAAGTAAAAAAAAAAATGTTCATGATAGCGCCCCTGTTCTATGCGGCTACGAATTCTGGCGCATTCTGAAGTCCATGCAGTGGCGACCCTGGACCTTGTACAGTTTACTGACTCCAGAGTAAAACATCAAGAGAACCTTATACGTTACGTTCAGTGACATCTACAGAATGAAGACACTGGCGAGGTTCAAGCATAAGCAATGTGCCAGGGGATGCAATGAATGGGCTTCCCCTAACGACGTGGATCTCGAACATTGAACTCTCTTTCGCTCTCTCGCTTACACGGCCTGTTTCTTGGACAAACTTAGCTGGCCGGTTTACGAGAGACCGTGACTGCACCGCCCATTGTCCTCTCGCGAAGCTTCAGAGGATGCTATAGAACGAGGAGCGTTTCGCGGTAGCTTACCGCAGCAAGAGCGCCGCGAAGTGATGTACCTTTCTTTCCAAAGTGTCACGTACTTCTGGTGAGGCCCCGCTGATTTATAATAACGGTGTGTGGCAGACTCGAAGGCTTCCGCTTCACGCTTCAGCTTGCGACGTCTGACGGGCCTCGAAGTGGTACATTTCAAAATTTTTTAGGGGCGAAGCTCCTCACGCCGTGGGTCGTATGTCCCGTGTCGTCGTAGTGGCCATTTGCATTGCATTGTATGCCAATAAAAAACGGTGTCACAGCATATCCACTGAGTGAATGATGATGAGTGGGGTGAAGCGTGCGTCCGCTTCGCCCCACTAATTCACCTTGTTTGACTTCATTGTTTGTTACATAGGCGTGCTTCGCGGCGGGGGTAGGAGGGGAGTAATAGGTGGGGAGGCAGGACCAGGATGAGGGAGCGCTCACCTCGCATAGTCATCGGGAGGGGGGGTGGATGGGGGGGGGCAGATTTTGGCACATACCTCCATTCAGTAGTTATACGTTTCACGTGAGCAGGCTTTTGGCTCCGCATGTTTTCTTTTTACTATGATGGGGACTGAATGTACGTAATGTTGCATTCAAAGTGCTGTTTACTTGCTGCCACAGGAAAGTAGGCTACCAACGGCGGACCGTTGTGGAATGCATGTGATCAATTGATTTTCTTGTTCGCATCCATTGCCGAGGTTGTTGTTTTCTTTCTGACCTTACTAACGGCCTTTGTGTGCGCGGAGCTGGAAGGTGGGGGAGGGAGGTAGCGCTGTGGTGGCACTACTTTGTTTCCCGCCCATCTTCCTCAACGATGAACCCTGTACATGCTATGGTCTGTTCGATTCAATTCAATGCTTGTTTTTCTTTCAAATGAAAAAAAAAAACAAGGAGCTGTCCGGAAAACATCCTCAATAAAACATGAAACGGACAACTCGAGAAAGTTGTTAGCATAATTAGGAAAACCAGAAAAGTAGATGAAGAAGCTTCGTGTTAAGAAGACATGGTGTGCAAAATACAGCCTCAAGAGAGAAGTCGGGACAAACGCCGACTACAGTGCCATGCAGTGGCAACGAATCTATAGGCACGATCGGCGCATTTCAAGGCAAGAGGTGATCATTTGTTTGTTTGTTTGTTTTCATAGACTCATTGCTCATACCCACTCAGGGGGATTGGCCAAGAAAGCGTAGTACATTTTTTTTTCTGTGAGCATCATAACTATGTGTAAAAATGAATTTGTAATATATTATGACCAATGTAAGGAAAACCACATAAAAAGAGAGCAAACGAAAAAAATATGGAAAAAGTCAGTTTGATAAATTTTGAGATTTCAGGTGTTGTCATTACAACTCAGCTGCGTTTATTTCACCTCACAACTTAGAATTTTTTAGATACTAAATAATAATTGTTTGATTGAATATTACACTGGGATACGTTTGGATGTCTGAATATAATCGCAAACGGCATTGATCAATGCGGCATGCTTCGTTGTCTACCGGAGAGATACGGAAACTCGATATCTTCTTCATGCAAGTTCATGGACGGTAGACTAACTTGCATATAGAATAAATTAAGTGACTTAACGGTTATCTCTCAAAAAACTACCGATATGTATTGATGGGATATCGCCACTTGCCTGGGCATGTGGAGATAAGTTCTTGTGTCTATATAGTCTGTTGGCGTTTAACGTCCCAAAATAATTTATGGTTGTAACGAACGCCGCAATAGAAGGCTCCTGAAAGTTTGACCATCTGCATGGGTTCGTTAACGTCTACTTAAATCTTAATCTATACACCAGCCTTTCGCCTCCATAAAAAACGCGGCCGGGATTCGATCCCGCGACCTGCGGGTCGGCCATCGAGCACTTTAACCACTGTACTGCTCTGGCGCGTATGTCTTTGTGTGTTTGCCTATATTATTTTCTGCGTGAACATGCCGATACTGCCGCGCGGGCAGCTCTTGAAGGAACACGAGAAGAAGCCATACCACTTTCGCGGTGCGATTCTGCCAGTAATCTTCGACGACTTGCGCGTGAAATCACGTTTTCACTATGGTGCCCACCAAACAACGAGACGAATCGTCAACACCACCTGTCCTCTTTTATGGCTCTCCGCATGCCCACTGGGCTCGACCGAAGAGAAGCCAGCCTTCTTCATCGCTTATGGCTCGGAGTGGCATTTAGAAAATCTTATTCCTTTGTCATAGGAATGGCCAACAATGCTCTCTGCGATGCCTGTCATTGCGAAGAGACGCTATACATCACATCCTGTGCGACTGTCCGTTGTATGACATCTAGAGACAGTCGCTGGCGTCCGTTCTTACGCGCATCGAAAACAGCCAAATGTCTGTGGACACTATTCTGTCAAGTGCCAGAGAGAGGACATTGCAACAGAAGGCGACAAAAGCTCTGTTGGAATTCCTACGCGACACGGATTTGAACAAGCGGCTGTACCAGCAATGTCACACACCGCGAAAGACAAGACTGGACTATGACTGAGTGTGCGCGCGTGTGCTGCCGAATGTGCTGTGTTTATCTTTCCTCTCTCCTCTCTATCTTTCATCTCTCCCATCCCCCTCCCATGCGCAGGGTGGAAAACCGGCTGCTTATAGGCTGGTTAACCTCTCTGCCGTTTTTTTCCTCCTATTTTCCTTCCTTCCTAGATGCGCGTAGACGCTTACGGTAAAGCGGTTTCTTAAATGGTTATCAGGTGTGTAAGCTTTACTTCAAGCTAGAATATTTAAGAACCACTACCTAATATACCAATCCTAAAACGGTCAGTGCACTAAAAGCGCCCACGGGGGCTACAAGGTATAATCTAAACCCATTACAAACATTTTTCTAAAATTATAGTAGCGACTAACTATACGCACCACTGCGAGGGGGGGCCAGAGCAAAAGAGAAACGCCGCTCTTTGTGTCGGTCACAAGAGATGTTTATAATAATATATATATATATATTCATATATATATCTATATTATATATATATATATATATATATATATATATATATATATATATATATATATATATATATATATATTATATATATATACCGGCCTTTCGCCTCTATCAAAAACGCGGCCGGGATTTGATCCCGCGACCTGCGGGTCGACCATCGAGCACTTTAACCACTGTACTGCTATGGCGTGTCTGTTTTTGTGTGTTTGTCTATATTATTTTCTGCGTCTGCGTGCCTTTTCCAGTTCTAGTCGGTGTTTGTGATGCCATGAAGTCTCTCCTGCATACGGCAGTTGGTGCGCCCTGTCCTTTAAACATGAATATCCTATGAACCCGCTCAACACTGAGGAAAGCTTCATGAGGAACAAAGTCCATGTGCAACTGTGCAACGAACTAGCCCGCTGAACCACACCGCTTCATCAGCAATGTGAATATGAAAATTCTGCCTGCTCTATTTTTATAGTGAGGGCTGAGCATTTGTTTTTCTTACCTCGCAATAAAGAATGGGCAACCAACCAGCCCAACGAATCGCACTGCTTCATTAGCAATCCGAATATGAAAATTCTTCTCCACTGAATGAGTCCTCATTCGTCCAGTTCACCGTGTGTTGTGTACGCGCCGAAAACTTAACCATGAATAGTAACCAACTGGCCTAACTCTCATTTCTGGAAAATGTTGTAGGCCCGTGTGCTCAGATTTGGGTGCACGTTAAAGAACCCCAGGTGGTCAAAATTTCTGGAGCCCTCCACTACGGCGTCTCTCATAATCAAATAGTGGTTTTGGGACGTTAAACCCCACAAATCAATCAACTCTCATTTCTGTCCGCCACGGTGAACCAGTGACTGCGGGATTTCGATGGTCACAAGGGGTGACCGGGAATGAAAGAAAGGTCGTGGGTTCAATCCCGGCTGTGGCGGTTGCATTTCGCTGGGGGCGAAACGGTTGAAATTTGCGCGCTGTGCAATGTCAGTGCACGTCAACGAACACCAGGTGGTTTTTGGAGCCCTCCACCATGGCGTCTTTCATAATCATATCTCTGTTTCGGGACGTAAAACCCTAGATAATAATAATAATAATAATAATAATAATAATAATAATAATAATAATAATAATAATAATAATAATAATAATAATAATAATAATAATATTGTTATATTATTATTATTATTATTATTATTATTATTATTATTATTATTATTATTATTATTATTATTATTATTATTATTATTATTATTATTATTATTATTATTATTATTAAACTCTCAATTCTACTGCTAATAGAGATGAATGCAAAAGAAAACATTCCCATGAGACAGCTTCAAGCAGTTATTTTTAAACATATAAGAGACGCCTTGAGAATATGAAAAGAACATTTGCATTGGTATATCAAACAAAATCGCGCGTGCACCATTGAACAGTCACACGTATTGCTACGCTGCGCACATAACACTCGGAAAGCTTGAGTGCTTCCTTTATCGAGTACTGCCCCGCCGCGGTGGTCTAGTGGCTAAGGTACTCGGCTGCTGACCCGCAGGTCGCGGGTTCGATTCCCGGCTTCGGCGGCTGCATTTCCGATGGAGGCGGAAATGTTGTAGGCCCATGTACTCAGATTTGGGTGCACGTTAAAGAACCCCAGGTGGTCGAAATTTCCGGAGCCCTCCACTACGGCGTCTCTCATAATCATGTGGTGGTTTTGGGACGTTAAACCCCACAAATCAATCAATCAATCTATCGAGTACTGCTCTATTATCTGCAGCATTATCACAACTATTTTCCCAGTATTAAGTGGTATCACCTATATTATAAAACGTGTAGTTCGTTCTTGGGCATAGGCGACCTATTGTGACACTGATCGAGAAGGTTGTGCGCGCAATTCTAAACGGTTGGTCTTTTTTTTTAAAGTTGTGCTCATGTGCTTGATTTGTCCTTTTTTTAAGTTGTGCTCATGTGTTTGATTTGTGCTTTAAGTTGTGCTCATGTGCTTGATTTGTCCTCTTTTAAGTTGTTCTCTTGCGCTTGATTTGTCCTTTTTTTAAAATTTGTGCTCATGTGCTTGACCTTCTATGTCTAGTGAAGAGTGCTGTCCCCTGATTAGCCGAAGAGGAAGATAATTAATGAACCTTCATCGACCTGCTTTACTCTGTTTAATTTGGCCCCGCTTGCACTGAACCCCGAGAGGAAATAACTTTCCAGCAACAGCGCAGCGCCACGCGCGGGATAAAGCAAGGAAAGAGTGGGAATAAAATACAAACAAAAAGAAACGCACACAGAAGCTGTAGAGCTGTGCTTGACTGTGGAGCATTCGCGATAATGTAAAACTATATAGACATTTAGTTCCTTTCTCGCGAATATTCCGAATAACCAAGGCTTCACGTGCAGTAAAGCAGCCCCCTCTTACCCCGTGTAATTATGGCCGAGGCAGGAAGCAGTCCAATAAGTGCGACACGGGATCCCCAAAGTCGCGCCTCTGGCGGAGTACGAAGACGAGCCTCCGCTGAGCAGCCAATCAGGAGCGCGATGGAGGGTGCGTGGAAGAGAGATTCATTAGAAACAGGAAAAAAAAGAAACAAAAAGCATAAAAAATGTGTTGGAGAAGAGGGGTGGCCGGGAATGAAAGAAAGTCTCACTAAATTATCTCCGCTTCGCAAAAGCTTTCGCCTCTCGCGAGAAAGTTTCTTACGTCTCTTTTTGTTCGGAGTCTTCCTGGCTCAAGGGCTTACACAGCAGCAGCAGCTTTCGGGCGCGAGGGAACGGCGCAAATTAGAAGAGAGAGAGAGAGAAACGAACGAGGGAGGACCGAGCGCAACGCATAATATAACGAAGCTCACAGGCTCGGAAAAACAAAACAGAATTTTAAAAAAATATTTAAAAAACGGTTGTGTGAACGAGAACAAGAAAGTGGAGTTGGAGGAAGGGAAGTGTCTTCGTCATCCAAACCTCCTCTCCCTCCTTCTCAGCGGGTGGCCTCTTAACAAAATTAAAAGCGGCAGGCGAAAGCATAGTTTCCTCCGCGAGTACTCGGGTAAGGGGAATGGGTGAGGATTCCGAGTCAAGAAAGGAGAGAGGGAGAGGCTAATATAGGAGGAGGAGGGGGTGGTCGCGGGCAACGCCTGCTGGCGAGGACGGTTCGTGTCCCCCCCTCCCTCCCTTCTCCACAAGCGTGCTCAATGGTTTCTTGCATTCTAGTTTCCCGGTTAGAAAACGAAGCCCATCTTGCTTGCCTTCTCGCAACTGCCCCTCCCGTTTTCGCTAAGAACGGACCTTAATTATGCTCCGTTTCGCCGCTGCTTCCGCCTTCAGAGAGAGGGGGGGGATGATCGCTGCCTCTTTCCTTACCCTCTCTTCATTTGTGCGAGGGAAAGCCCGGCTGACCAACACCCACCGAAGCAACAGCCACCCTCCCAGAGGCTTATCAGATGGCGGTGCTCCTGAAGCGTTCATTTGGGTCCCTGGTCCTCCTTTCGGCTCATCTGCTTTCGCATCTTAGTTTCATATGAAGTCTACTTTACGCACTGCCTGCTTTTTTCTTTGTGTCCCTGCACCTTCTGAAACTCTATTTCTTTCTTCTTTCTGTCTCTCTCTATCTGTCTCTCTCTATCTCTCTCTCCTGCTTGTCTTGTTTAAAGACGCTACTTTTACTTGCTGCCACTATTTCTTTTCTTCTTGTTGTTATTATTATTCCTTTTTTTTAATTTTAGCGCCAACATCTAAACATTGCTTTCACCAACAGCGCAGTCTCTCCTTCTTCCAATTTTTTTTTTCATTTCCCTCTCTTTATCTTGTTCTGTTCGGGAAACTACGAATAGAGAACGTTGACATTACAGGAACTGACCGAGTGATGCGGCTATAATCTGCTTTCTTTACTTATACCGTAAACCGATATATATATATATATATATATATATATATATATATATATATATATATATATATATATATATATATATATATATATATATATATATTGTCATTTGTGTTTCCAGGAAGAACTTGCGAGCACGCATCGGTCCGGGGTGGGGGGGTGGGGGGGGGGTGGAGAGGTTCCGGGAAGAGAAAAAAATTGGTAGCCGGGACAAGAAAGTGAGGCGGTCTCTCTAATGTAATGACTTTTAATTAGTGAGCGCCCCGGTTAGCTAGCTCACGGCCGAGCACGGAATGGCTCCTTGCCGCTCCATTGGAGGTGGAAGAGAGATGCAGGAAGGGGAGAGGAGGAGCTGGAGGAGGAAGAGGGAACTGTAACGTGAAGAACAAAAAAAGAAAAAGAAATGAGAGAGTGAGTGAAGAACAAAATTCAGAGAGGAAAGCGCGAACGAGCAAAAATAATAAAAAAAGAAATGAACTCACACATGCTCCGAAGACAAAGAAAGAAACAATTTCGGTAGAGTTGAGAAAGAGCGAAGTTCGGGAACTGCGACAAAGTTTGTCGCGCTTTCACATGCACGCTTTCGTGCGTCCCTGGTGGGAGATCCTTGTTGGGAAGCTAGCCTTTCTTTCCTTTTTTGTTTTTTTTCTCTCTCTCTCTTAATTTGTTTTATTTGTATCTTTCTTTTTGGGCACCATCGCTTCTGTGTATACTGTGTGCGGGCTCGTCGATGTGCTTAGCGAAAGTTGATTTAATTGCTGCATGCTTCAGTGAGCATCCCTCTCTCTCTCATTCTCACTCGAGTGTTTTCTCCTCGTTTGCGTGCTGCCATGGCACGCTGCTCGAAAGGAGAACAAATTATGCAAACGCGCATTAATGAGAGCGAACTTCCAAAGTAGCTATTTGTCTCCTTTTTTTTTTCCCCGACCTACGTTCCCAAATTTCAAAGCGGTAATAAAAACAGGCGAATTCACTAACTTCGGCCTGCCTGGGGAGGTTCGCCATACCTTTCATTCATTGAATTTCCTCGCCTTCTCTGGTATACCTTATGGGTGGTTGTTAATAGCTTGCACCGTATACCATGCAGGGACAAAATTAGTTGAAAGCATTCGCATATGTTACATTCTATCTCTGACTATATTCTGCCCTATGGCTCTGTATAATAATAATAATCAGCTCTGCCTAGGCCACGTAGAGTTTGAATGGCAGCACCTGGTATGAACTGAAAACAACAGTATACGTTTATGCACAGAACAAAGACGCAAATATGAATAGAAGGATTGCCATACACTGTTTTCCCCAGCAATACATCTTAACTGAGTAGCTACGCTGCAGTATAAGAATCGTGAGGCGCATATTTCTCGGTCAGCTAAGCAGCTTCTCAGTCAGGGGTATACTCCGCGAGTAATAGGTGAAATCTTGCAGCGTACTTTTTGCTCACAAGAAATTCAAATGATTGAGCAATGTATACCACAATATGATGGGCGCCGTAGTGGAGGGCTCCGGATATTTCGACCGTCTGGTGTACTTTAGCGTGTGCCGATACCGCACAGGAATCGGTCATTTCGACTCTATCGAAATGTGAGCGCCGAAGCCGGAATCGAACCGGTGACCTTCATGTCAGCAGCCGAGCACCCTAGCCTCTGCGGCGGGCTCAAATAATTGAACTCCCTGGCTTTACCCCGCACACTTCGGTTTAATGTGTTCAGCACTATACCGGAAGTGGACAAGCATTACTTTTTATCGAACGGCCTCCGCGTTTTCCCCAGCGTCAGCAACGTTCGCTTGTTTATTGCTGCTGCTGCTTGACGTCGCAACGAGGAAGCACTCGAAAGGGCGATCCACGATCGGAACCGATTGTTACCCGGGGCGAAAGGGCCGCGCGGGACACAGCGAGAACGCCGGAGCTCAAAGGCCGCGTTGATTAGATAAGCACACGTCCAGTTGTTTGGCTGGCGTGCAAGGCATGGATCGGGCACGGCACGGGCGAAAGCTACAACAGTGCGTCGGTGCTGTCTCCTGGCGGTCAATGCGGGCACTGCAAGTAACGATGAGCCCCGCGCTCGGACGCTACGCAAGGTTTGTGCGCTTTGGCAGTGCGCGCACTTGATTATAGGCGCGTCGTGTTTGTCGAACGCGTCACCGTGAAAATTTGCCCCTTTCATATATAAAAGCGCGAGTAAGTGTCGCTGGAGGGCGTCTCTGTAACACGGGAGACTCGTCTGTCGCTCTAACACCGATGCGTTAGTAGAGAATCGCATTTTCAAGTTCGTGGTGGCGTGGCTTTAATAGAATTGTTGAAGAACGGCGGGAGGAGGATTTATCGTCGAAGTACGAAGCTGTACATATATTTATTTATTTATTTATTTATTTATTTATTTATTTATTTATTTATTTATTATTTATTTATTTATTTATTTATTTATTTATTTACAGATACTGCTGTCTCGATACACGAGACATAGCAGGAGTGGGTACATTAGGAAAAGGAACGGACATACATTAAGCAATACCAAAGAAACATACAAAGCATTTAAAACATATTACAAAATGTGGTTAGGCAGTTCTTTCCAAAACAGTTCAATTGGTTTTTCGCGTAGGGAACCATCTAGGTTGTTCCAAATCTCAACAACGGCTGGAAAAAAGGAATGCTTAAAGCAATTTACAAATGGCTGGAATTGAACAATGTGCTGGTTTGAAACATTATTCGTAGAACAATAGTTGCAAGTTTGAACTGTAGTGTAGTTATCATGCCGTATGCGTCCGCCGGGATGGATTAGCGACTACCGTGCTCGGCTTGACTAGAAGGTCACGGGTGCGATCCCGGGCGCGACGGTCGCATTTAGGCGGTAAACGAAATGGCAGAGGCCCATGTAATGCGTCATGTCGGGGCACGTTAAAGGGCACCACGCAGATGTCAAAATTTCCTGATCTCGCCACTACGGCGTCACTCATAAACTTATCGTGGTTTTGGGCGTAGAAACCGAGATATATTTTATTATTATAGCATAAATGAACAGGAATAAAAGTTTAGAAGAAATGAACTTACTTTTACTGCAACCGAATCCAGAACATTCGGATAACGCATATGGTGCTCTACCAATCCATCTACAGCGTTGGTTGCCTTCACATCCACTTGATTGGGTATTTATTTATCTTTTGTGTAATTCCGGAAGTGTTCGGCAGCACTGCTCACAGCCACGACCATTAGTGTGAAGTAGTTTGTCATGCAACTTGTTTATGCAAGCTTAATTTTAGCACTATACTACGAAACGTTGAGGAGTTAATTTCTGCCGCTAGATGGTAACGTAAAGAACGGCCCCCTTTGCCCACTTGCCAGTTCAGTGGAATCTTGTAAGCGCCTATATACTTTGCCCTCCGTAATTGACTTCTCCGCTGATATATCAAAGTAGCACATGTCTGAAGTTAAGGAGCCGCACAAAAGTATGGCTGTTTTGCAGTCCCTCTAAACCATATATATATAGGCGTGATCACGGGGGAGGGGGGGGGGGGGCTTCCTATTCACCTAGATGGGGGGGGGGTCACAAAGTCTACCCGATACACTGACTTATTAGGAAGCGGGCTGGAGGGGAGGGGGGACTACGATGAACCTTCGCGCCACCTGAGGCGAGACCCCGCAGGCGCCTATGCTTTGAAGGATAGCTTTTCTTGTTATTTCTTTGCTTAAACAGCCATACTTTCTGTGACTTATTTGTTTAGCAAAGTGTTCTTTCATAGCACCTATGAGACAGATTTTACATGTGACGCGTCGCACCCGTCTCAAAAGATTGCGCCTTTGCTCGTCTGTGCCTTTCTAACAACATGTCTCGTTGCAATACTCGCGGCTTATTCGTTTAGCAAAGTGTTCTTTCATAGCACATATGAGACAGATTTTACATGTGACGCGTCGCACCCGTCTCAAAAGATCGGGTGGTATTTGAATTCGAGCCCTGTGCATGGCAGTTGAGATTTCGGCCACAGAGGTACTTGAAACTGCTTAGCGAAAACAGCCTACAGTGGCGTTCATGGGGTGAGGAATCACGTCTACTTGCGTAACATAACTTGGTAGAAGAGTGCACTCACAACCAGGCGTCACACGTGCGAAGTAAGGCGTAACGAGGGAGTCGTTTAAAGCTTCCAACTCATTACTAGGAGTGTGGCAGCTTGGGCTAGTTGGTATGGCATGACGGTAGTTATAGCGCGAAAACAAAACGACGACACAGAGACAAGAGGGTCCTTCGTCTCCTTCTCGTCTCTGTGTCGTCGTTTTGTTCTCGCGCTATAACTATCGTCATCACTAGGCGCTCATCCATAATGATACATCGTCGTCAGCCGCGTCATCAACACCGTGCACGTGATGTCTTCCAGCTGTGTAGCCCGTACGTCGCTTCTCCGCAGGTTGACGAATGAGGGGGGGGGGGGGGCATAGTGGATGATTCCCTGCTTCACAAGGATGAGGATGATTTATGACGTAGTGGGTATCTTGCTAGTAAACTTGTAGTTACCTCATAATAGTTTACATGTCGACTTCTAACAGGACGCTGTTCCAGCTTTCGCTGTGACTGTACTGCGTGTTCTTTGTTTGTTTGTTTGTTTCTTTCTTTCTTTTTTTGTCGATACGACGTGGCAGTGTTTACATGCACAGGGTATGCGGACTTACCTGTCTCGATGTGTCATCTCCTGGCGCACCTATACTACCAAATAATTACTATTATGTTCAATCTTTCTTGTCTATATCACCCCTACCCCCTTCTCCTCCCCTTGGCACCCATTAACAAGCGCCATTCGAGAAAGTTATGCGGGACGGCTCAATATCACCTTTGCAGATCAAAAGGGATTTAACAATAGGTACAATGAATGAGATGTAGGACTCAGATATTGGCGTTTGGGAAATTACCAGTGTGTTACTGGGCAGGTAAAGGGCTTAACGTAACGACACCGGTCAGCTGGTTACGATTTTTCTCCCCTACGGTGGTGCGTCACCATGAGCATATGTCTTGTTGTGGCGATGCCTCATCGTGCACTGAGGTGGTGTAGCTGCTCGGTGCCCGTCTGCTGACCCGCATGTCGTGGATTTGATCCCGGCCGGGGCGGATGCATTTTGATGGAGGCCCGTGTGTAGTGCGGTGTCAACGCCCGTTAAAGAACCCCATGTGGCCGAAATTTCGAAAGCCCTCCAATATGACTTCTCACAACTAAATCGTCTGAACGTAAAAGCCCATTATTATTATTATTATTATTATTATTATTATTATTATTATTATTATTATTATTATTATTATTTGCATATACAGATACACAGAGAAAAGAGTGAGAAAGCAAGCCGGCAACTGCCACCTGAAGGGGCACGATGCCTGCCTATTCTTTCGGGAAGAGGGAACAGATAGAAGATGGCGAAATAGGAGATATTAATCAGGTCCCGCTTAAAGCGTTAGATATAAACAAGAAGCAGGAGAGTTTTCGTCCGGTTTCCTGGATATAGCCGGCATTTAACCGGTACTTGATTAGGCGTGTACGTGAAGGGTAGGAGAAAGAAAAGGTAGCTTTCGCCTTGCAGTTAACCGGTACTTGATTAGGCGTGTACGAGGAGGATAGGAGAAGGAAAAGGTAGCTTTCGTCTTGCAGCCATCTTATAGGTGGATGCATCAGTGACCCTGTGAGTTCTATCTTTTTTTAAAATTTTTTTGCCACTCGGGAGTCTTGTGGCTTGCACTCAGTGCACCGCATATAGACAAATGAGAGAGTGGGAGACGGAGAGATGCAGAGAGTAGTTCCACACCCCCTCTGGAACCCGGATGCTTTCCCCGGAGACGGACTATCGCGCACGCGAACACACAAGAGCCGGTGAGTCACGAGACCGCAAACACGAGCGGCGACAATCGCGCTAGAGACGCTGTGTGCGCACGTGAGCTGCTGCTCCCCCTCCTCCTCCGCACGGTGCTCTTCATTGCGCCGTCATCGCCCGCCCCAATCGAAACCCCATTCGCCGCACGGGGGAGCTTGCGGACGCGCTACGCCACGCTGCCAAAAGCGTGCGCGCGCACTTCTCTTGACGAGTGATTTCGAAATGACTGGGTTCTCGCGTTCCCCGTTACTGCAGTTATTCTTGCGTTTTCGATTCGTCTTTCTCTTTATTGAAATGACGAATATGAGAGATCGGTGCCTTTATGGTGGCACCGGCTGCTCCATATAGATTTGCAGATGAGATGTACAATAGTAAAACAAGAAGTGATACGGTGTGAAATGTAGTGCAGTAGACTGCAATGTAGTGTGTGAATACAGTGCAATCCAACAGCGCATGAGTCAGAAATAGTCTATAGCATAGATTCAGGTATACGTAAAATAATTTCACTTTCCTTGCCGTATTTAGTTTCTGATCTACGCATAATCGTTCAGACCCTCCACCTCCCTTTGCTTTTGTTCTTTGTACGCTTTACATTTTCAGTCTAGTGCGGCGGCTCCATTTTCGATGGATGTGAAAATGCTGTAGGCCCGTGTGCTCAGATTTGGGTGCACGTGAAAGAACCCCAGGTGGTGAAATTTTCTGGAGTCCTCCACTACGGCGTCTCTCATAATCATATCGTGGTTTTGGGACGTTAAAGCCCACATGTCAATCAATCGAATCAAATCAATCATTTCCAACCTAGCAGGCACACGAATCCCGTCCGCTCGGTCTACCCGTTAAGCTGATTCCAACTTGCGTATTGCGTACTACGTCAACATCCGTCAGCCGTTCCCTCTTCGTTCTGTGTGGACCGATTCGTGAAACGACGGAAGGCCAAATCGCTCTTGGGTTACTCGGGGAGGAATACTGAAATCCTCGCTTGTATAGCGTGAATTCTCCCATATGTGAATGCTGGCTGCAGAGGGATCCGAATTACGCCACATGTCACGTGACTGATCCGTCCGCGATCTCGTCCGTCTTGTGAATACAGATTTAAATGTACGTATTGCACTCGTGCTTTTCAGTCCAAAGTTGCAGCTTCTACTCCGGACCACGAAGACCTGATTTTAACGAAGAAATTAACAATTTGAAGTCTTCAGGAATCATTTAGGTTTTAAACTCTATCACCTATAGCGTCGTTTGGTGTACTCAAAGTCAACACAGTGACCAAAACCTATTCCATCATCATCATCATCATCATCACATCATCATCATCATCATCATCACCACCACCATCATCATCATCAATCAAACTATGCCCAGTGCTAGACGAAGGCCTCTCCCATGTTCTGCCAGTCAAGCCGGTTTTGTGCTTGCTTCGGCTGCCACTTTAATCCTAATCTCATCCGTCCACCTAACCTTGTCTTCCCTACACCCGCTTGCCTATATTTTGTTTTACGTACCTCCGTATGTAAAAGCTCTCAATAGTCCCCCGTGCAAGGCTCCTAAAACCACTTGAAGGAAAGCCAACTTCTTGTCCCCAGAACCCTCCGAAAGCTTTGTGCACATAACGTAGTTTTGCATCGCCTCAAAGATTGGATGCATCGCGAGATCTCTGTGTCTCACGTGACTTTGCTCTGGCTCCGTGATGGGCACACGTTTGACCAAGTGACGAAGTCATGTGATAACGTCGTGACATGACGTGACGTTGGGCGGCGTCTGAGTGATGTCACAAATTTAGATGATCTGTGACGTATTTACGTCATATGGTGAAGTAATGCACGTGATAATATTGTGCGCCATTTGTGTTTAATTGCAACACTTGGTTAGTTTACGGCGTGTTTGATGAGGCTTCTAACGTTTTCGTCTTAGCAAAGAAAAGAAATTTGATCGAACGTACTTCACCATCTGTCGGCGTGAGCAAACCTCGAACTGGAAACGAGCATGATATGCTTGTTCCTTTATTTATTTTTTTAGCTTGTTTTTGTTCTGACGTCCTCTTTCGCTACCTCTCTTACGAGCACTTGCTGGAGCACCGCGCGCATCCAACTGGGGCGACGCGCTGGCTGCAGTTGTGTGTACATGTGTACTCAGCAGTTCGGCCAGCACCCCCCCCCCCCCCCCCCTCCTTTCCGAAGTGCTTCCGCTTCTACCGCCGCATTTCGGTTCGTTCTTTCGTTGTCTAGCTCTGCAAACCTCCGGCGCCGCTTGCACGTTCTGCAAATGGCGCCTGCATTACGAGATGCCTGGCGATAGAGAGAGAAAGAGAATGGGAGAGGAGGGTTTACCAGTTGGCGACCCCTTTCGGCCGTCTCTCTTCCTCCCTTCCCCTCCCTGTCTCTCAACAGCCTCCTTTCTCGTTCTATGACGAGCCGCTTCCCCCCCCCCCCCCCCTCTTTTTATCTCCCGCATATGAAACATATTTGCTCGCAGCATCACCTCTCTGCGCGCTCCTCGTTTCGAGCTTTCAGCCGGCTGAGTGAACTTACACTATTTCGCTCTTGCTAGCACAGCCCGTGCTCGCGTACACCCACACTCTCTCCCTCGGTCCGTCCACATCGTCTCCGTTCCGTACTGTCCTATGAGTGCCGAGTTAGCGTCGCTTTATTCCACTGTCTCTGTGAGCTTTTCTTTTTGCTTATTTAGTCGTCGTCGTCGTCGTCCCTCTGTACAAATATGTAAATAATGCCTCTCCGAGACAAATATGTACCAACTGCGTTTTCCGAGCAGCTTACGGCGGGCGCTCTCGGCAAAGCCTTCATTTCGCTCGGTGCTTGCTTTTTCGCCCCCTGTTTCAGTATCCGCTCCGCACATGCGGCGGCGGCGGTGCTCTGTGTACTAAACTAGGGCTGCTGTTATAGCATGCACGCACACGTTTCGCGCGCCTGCAGTGTTCTCGCCGTCGTCGACTCAATGGAGTTCGACGACGGTTCGAGCGGCTCGCGCAGTCGCAGGGAGGCAGTCGACCGTGCACCTCTTAGGGCGAAGACGGTCCACAATCGTGTCGGGTCGGATACGGGACTCGGGAGGACACGATGCGACGCGCCGTCTTCTGAGAACGTCACGGTCGAGTTGGATACGCTACTCGAGAGTGAAGCCGGTGCGCATCATGTGCTGCGACGGCCACAGTCGGTTTGGACACGACGATCTGGACAGACGAGAAGACATTTCGTCCTCTGCCGAGAATACCGTAGTGTAGTCGGATGGGGAAGTCGAACGATGATGACGATATCGCGTCTGGTGCGCGGTGATACATTGCGTTGTGACAGGTCATCTAAGAGGCCATACGGATGTCATGCAGAAATGAGCGGATGTTATGCGGGCATCGTATACTTGAATGGTAGTCGACTCGGATGGCGCAAGGAACTCTCGGGCAGAAGTAACATCGTGAGCGACCTTGCGTCGTGGGAAGCTCACAAGTGCGACGCGGATCGTCTCCTCAGCCAAGGTTACCGGAAGTTGCGTGAAGGTTGTACGCATAAGTCACCACGAGCTGAACGGGACGTGTGTGCGAAGCTGTCTTGCAAAACTGCGTTGCCTGCAACGATCATGAATCCAGGGGCGAACAAGATGGACGTCATCTTGTGTCACGCGAAGATCGTACGAAGCCGCAGGAAAAGTTATTGGAGAACGGCATGGAAGTCATTGCTGGAGAGAAGGCTTGCATTTTCCGCCTATCTGCGCAGGGCGCACCCTTCGTGAGACAACATGGCGCATCACACTATGCGGGCCAAGGTCGTTGGAGGACACGGGAAAGTCAAGTTGACGTCGTGAGGAGGTCGTCGAGGCGTTGAGAAAAGCAAAAAGTGTTGGCACTCGATGAGAAACTTTGCAGTGTCGCAAGCATCTCGTCGTGTTGTGCCATGGAAAATCGTCTGGAATTGTAATCAGAGAAAATTCGTAGTCGCCGCTAGTCGAAGCGCCCATTGTACATAAGAGGCCGGAACGTGTCGACTTCGTAATAGCCAGCGCGGGATATCGGACAGTTTTGGTGCTGGTGATACCAAGCCCCTTGCGTACGCATGCTCTCGCGTTCCTTTGTATTCCAGGTGCACCCAAGAAGAATGCAAAGGAACGCAAAGGCTTGTGCACTTAAGCTGCTTTTGGGCCCCGACACTAGAACTTTTTACTCAAGTTGTCATGGAAGATGTCAGAAGAGCTGTAAGGATCTCCAAAATGCTTCCAACTTCTCGCGAATAGAGGGGCTTGATCTTTTCGTCAATGGCGTCATTTAGTTCGTTGTCGTGAAGGCCACTGAAATATCGCGAAGCACACGGGAAAGCTTCTAAAAACCAAACCGGCCCGTCTTTGTGGCCTTGCGTTCGACATTTGTGGTGGTGACTTCGTCGTTGCATGTGATGACGTGTGTGGTGACGTCATCGGAAGCGGCGTGAAATACGTCGCGGTCGATGTCCATCGGGCTGCAGAGGCGCGGTGAATGCCACCGACTGGGTAGACTTGTCAGAGAAGGTGCCGCTTTGAAGCTGTGGTAGGCGGTTTTTCAGGTTTAAGCATTGGCTTATTTGTCTAGTTTTATCACACGTGACGTCACATTAAGGAGGAGCGTCAGTCGTAAAATACGAAAGCTCTGTGTATTCGACTGATTCTTTTGTTCGTTGCACATTCGAATACTTTCTTTCATCGCATCCGAATAATTAATGTCCTCTTCTAAAGTTTATGTCGTGGTGAAGAACTTCGGAAAACGTCATTTTCCGCTGGCAGCAGCTTCTCTATTCTGACGTTTATGCACAACGGGGCTCAATATGAGATTCAACACGACGGTCATGGTCGAAGGATCCCCACGCCTACACTGTAAACTCAGGAGAGGGGAAACTGTTTTTTCAGATACCAGTAGCCGCATTAGTGTTTACGTCACTGACAACTTTTGTTGTTGTTTTGTCTTGGAGCCATCGCGCAGTGTTGCCACCGCTTTGACGTCGGGCAGCATGTTGCACATCACACTTAGGGTTACTCCACCTTCAACCATGAATATTCACCAACCCGCAAAATGGGCCGGAGTGACAGTGTTGCATTTTTTAACTTCGTTTCTCCATGGGCCGCTGGGAGAACACGAGATTGCGATGCACCGAGAGGAACGTTATCTTCGCAACCGTGACGGCTGCAAAGAATGGCTCGACCACAACCATTTCCGTGTGCTGGCAGTCGTGTTTCCTCCTGTGTATTTCGGTGCTTCTGTCATTTTGCAACGTGCGTGCTTCGCGTCACCTCATTTGTGTGAACGCCAGTTCGGCCTTGGATGCCGAACTTACTAGATTTCTGGTGTTTGGGCGTGTGTAGTGACGAGTGACTTTAGTGACGCCCATTCAACTGTGTTGACAGGTTGGACGTCGGCACAGTCGTTTGGGCATCGTGATGCACCTTCCGACTACCTACGCACGGGAATCGCTCTTCACCTCCGGAACGGATTCCACTGATCCGGAACAAGCGTAAGTCTTCCCCACTGACATTGTGTGATTTATTTGAAGTTTCATGACGGTCGCGAAACCTTAGTCAAGTAGTGTGCACGCACAGTGGATGTGTGTGTGTGTGTGTGTGTGTGTGTGTGTGTGTGTGTGTGTGTGTTTAATGGCGCTATGAATACAGTTATTTCAGTGCAGCTGGTTCAAGCAACATATGATTTGTAACGGTATTCGTGCTTGCGTTTGTGAGAATGTCGAAACCTAAGGATCCCGGTTGATCGCTATTTATTTGCTTCACAGTGTGAACCCGCTGCTTTATGTGCAGGATCCGTGAGTTGATGTGAAATCTTGATATGTCTCCACAAGCTTTGATATGACGCGAGTATGTGTTCCTAGCTTCCCGCAGTACTGTAGTACTCCCTGTATAGTGTGTTTGCTTGCAGCTGTTGCATAATTTAAAGCTTAACTTGTGTAAGTATTTCTATACAGTCAAGTAAGCATACAGTCAAACGATACTCTTCTCCATTGTAATGCTTCGTGAATATAATCTTATTAAGATAATTCACAACCAAAACAAAATATAATAAATAAAGAAAAGTGACGAATATTGGCCCTGATACCATCCTCTATGCGACAGCCCCTAAGCACCACAGCAGTAGAACGCCATTGAGTATTAGCTATAAGTGAAAGGCAGAAATATGAACCAGGCCCACGTGTGGTTGAGCACCCTATGCATGCAGGGAGAGAAGGGATGAAAGGAAATAAAAGAGTGGACGTTCTATTAGGGTTTCGCATGAGGGCTATACATTTGCTGCGTCTTCATGTGTAACATATTTTCCCAGTCAATTGCCGGAGCCAATGTGAAGGTCTTGGCGGTTGGTAGAAACAGGCTTTAGGCCATGCTCACCAATGGGATGTTCATGCGTGGGGGACCAGTTCTGCCAGTAGGAAAGAAATTGCTCGTTGGAGCAGGCTTCTCCTTAGTATGACTCTTTATGCGGAGAATCCTACTCAAGAAAACTGAATAATTGAGAGAACGTAGTTTGAGTGCAGATAGTTTAGGCTCCTTATGTTCACAAGTATTTTACTGGTCAGAATAACACGATTGGTCGTAGAGACGCAGAGTGCGTTCACGCAAAACAGCAATATACAAATCCCATGTAAACATAGATCAAACTTACATTACATCTCAGCGTTTTAAGGTACACAAGGGAATGAAATAAATAGTAAATATCTCTACTTGGGAGGTAAGAGTGAAAATTGTTTCATGCAGTGTGGGCTGAAAAATTTAAAGCATCACGGGATCTGCGTGAAATTTAAGAGGGGAGAAAAAAACTTTTATTATGTGCGCCTTTAGGCGCGGACCCCTTTTATCTGATATCATTTTATCTTTTCAACCTATTGCCCGGATGCCTCAGGAAAGACTCTTTACGTACGTGCTGTGATCGGGGCGTCAACTTGGAAGAAAACGGTGCATAAGCTGTAAATGCAACGTTCTTTGCTCACTGAGCACTTTTCGTACGAAAAACATAGGGAGGCTGTCGCGGACAGGTTTGCGATTGTAAGCCAGAACAGGCTCACAATTTCACTCTTATTGACAGTTGGGCTTTGCGCTGCATGTGTCAATATGCCGGGAAACGGTTCCGAACTCGCCTCACACTGATGCGCGTTACACACTGCTGTCTCCTTCGCCCTAGCTCCCGCGTCTTGTACGGTGCTACTACGTGTCCCGTATTTAGGATCGCGCTTATGAATATCCCGGCACTGTATTCTCGGAGCCACTTCTATCTTCCGCAAATCCCCGACACGCGCCGGCATCCGTCGGCCCCACCGCGGCATCTTTTCTCTGTGGGAGCTCCAGCTGTAAGCCCCGCCCCATCGCTTCCCTCCGGGAAGCCTAATCTGTCTCCCATAAACACGGCATCCCATGGCACTTTTATCCGCGACGCACTCCCGTTTAGCTGCCGGCTTGTGTCTCTCTGCCTTGTACGCAGCCTCTCTCTGTTCTCCGTGCGCACTCGCTGTGTCGTCCAAACCGGTGTATGCGCATCGGCGGCCGGGAAGAATGCGGCCCGCAAAAGGGAGAGCAACGTTCGTGCCTCTTTAGGGAAGCCGTTGCTGAGCTTTTTCCCTCGTCGACGTGCCGAGATATCCGCGGCACGTGCGCGCTTGTTGGCTGGGATTATCCCGGGCGTAATGGAGGGAGCACCGTGGCAGATTACCACACTCCCCCCCACGAACCTTCTCTGAAGCCTTGCTTTCCCTTAGCTAATTTCCACCCACCTGAACTCTTTCCCACGCTGCCTTTCTCGCCTAGCAACCTTGAGTCTAAAAACTTCCCTAACATCTATCGCTTCCCTCCGGGCGATCCCGTTTTCCTTACACCGTTTCCTCTTCCTTCATGAACGTGGTAGCTCTTCCCACTTCGTGCCTTTGACCTATAACAATCACTCTCTTCGTTGGTATACTCCTTCAAACGTGGCACTGCAAGGCTCCACACTTCCCCTTTTTTTGTTTGTTTTCGAGCTCCTGCTCTTCCCTCTTCTTTCCACCTTCGTCCCCCTTTCCTTCGCCTTCTTGTGCAGAGTAGCGAACCACTTGTTGTAAAGCTGGTTGATGTTCCCGTCCCCTTTTATCTCCCTGACGCTTCCGTTCTACAGAATACCCCGCAGTGCTTTGCAAGTCCTGGGCGGTGTAGATATATTCCCGAGCCTCGCTCGTCCTCTCCAGTTTTCCCGCAGACTCCTGCATAGCCCTACCCTCGCTCACACACACAATGGTTCCCAGATTCCCTTGTTTCCCTCGACATCCCGTGTGTGCCGGATTGCCGCGACTCACTGTATTTAAACGCGCGGCAAATCTGCTACTGCATCGCACGTTTGCGGGACTCGCTTCGCCGTCTCTGCCGCCCTCTAGCGGCGTGCACGTGGCGCGTCCTATCCGTTTGTTTCCGGCCTCGCTCCATTGTATTACACTCCTCCCGTTTTGTATTCGATTGCTATTTTCGGGGTTGTGCAGTGAACCCGGTGTAATTGGAAGCAGGTTCCCCCCCTGATACGACGTTTATTGCGGCTTTTCGTCAGCCACGTGCTATACGTATTGAGGCGTTGTGCTCGCTATAAGCATCGTTTAACGGCAGCATTTACTCGAATTTTGTAAGCGCAGTTGCGTGCAATGTCTGAATGCACGTTTTGTTTTTGTCGATGCGGCATATGTGCTGAAGTTATATTGACGCAAGGTAGGCTGGCAACTATAGTAGCCAGCATCTGAAGAGGACAACGAAGTAGATCTGTGTGCGCGTGCTCTGGTGTTCGCGTTTCTGGCCCT
Source organism: Rhipicephalus microplus (assembly GCF_013339725.1). Classification (NCBI taxonomy): domain Eukaryota; kingdom Metazoa; phylum Arthropoda; class Arachnida; order Ixodida; family Ixodidae; genus Rhipicephalus; species Rhipicephalus microplus. Next base: position 48,742,226 of record NC_051168.1, read on the forward strand.
TGGGTTGCGCAAGTAAACGCCTTATTTTGTACCTGCGTGCCTGTGTCTTTGTGACATTTTCTGGTGGAAGTGCTGGGCACGGTAGATGATACGGTCCCCTGAGAGCACCCCTGACGCAAGTCCATCGAGTAGCTCAGCCGAACTTACCCCTGTGCACGTACGTTCCAGCCGTCGTCTCCAGGGACTCGAGCCACAGCACGGTTTGCTGCCTGAACGTCAGAGGGCTATGAATCAAACCCCGCCTAACGTCACCGCGCCAGCACCAGCGCACCTGGTTATCAACCAGCCCAAGACGCCGAAGACATTTCATGGAGCTGCTTTTGAAGATGCCGACGACTGGCTCGAGCATTTCAACCGGGTCGCCGTCATCAACGATTGGACACCAGAGCGTAAGCTACGCTATGTGTACTGCTTCCTGGAGGACTCCGCGAAAACGTGGTTTGAGAACCATGAAGCAGCGCTTACGTCATGGGAGGAGTTTCAACGGCAGTTCCTCAAGGCATTTTCCCGAGAGGACAGGAAGGAGACAGCGGAGCGTGCTATAGAGGCAAGGGTTCAAGGCCCTAACGAAAGGGTGACGACCTACGTAGAGGACATGGATCGGCTTTTCAAGCGTGCGGAGCCCTCCATGTCCGAATCCAAGAAAGTTCGCCACCTAATGCGTGGTGTTAAAGAAGAGATTTTTGCCGGCCTGATTCGAAACCCGCCTGCGACACTTGCGGAGTTCCATGAGGAAGCCACTGCCATGGAGAGGGCCCTTCAACAGCGTGCCAGACAGTATAACCGTGGTGTAAACCCAAGTGAGGTCACTTCTGTCACTCTCGGCAATGACATCAGCGCGTTGCGAGAGCTTATCAGAGCTCTCATTAAGGAAGAGCTACAAAAGATGCAGGTGACTGCTTCACCTGCAGAGCAGCTCTCCGTTGCGGAGATGGTACGCGCCGAGCTACGGCAAGCCGTTCACGCTCCCCAACCATCCGAGGCGCCACAACAGAGGCACTGCGTCGAGATGAGCTACGCGGAAGCAGTGCGACGTCGTCCATCGTGCAGTTCAACCAGCGTATGTTACCCCAATGAGCGACACGCTCAACAAATGGAGGTAGGCTTCCGCCCTCGCAGCTCACCGTTGATCGCCGAAGCAAGACCGAGAAAGAGTGACATCTGGCGTACACCCGACCACAGGCCCCTTTGCTTCCACTGCGGGGAAGCCGGACACGTCTACCGGACATGTCCATACCGTCGTGTGGGTCTCCGTGGATTTTCGCCTAATGCCCCTCGTCCCCGACCTGGCGAGCGACCACAGGAAATAGAGAGTTTCATCTCGAATCGTCGCAGTATCGAACATCGGTCACAAGAGCCTCGCTCGTCGTCGCCTGCTCGCTACAGGTCACCGAGCCCAGCCTATTCACGCGGCGCTCCAAGACGCCGTTCACCCAGTCCTGCAAGTCGGGAAAACTGAGTTCAGCGACCTCCGGAGGTGAGGCCGCTGACGCTGACTCTACGGAAGATCCTCCACTACGACGACAGCGACAGCAGCAAAAAGATGTACAGACGCAGTCAAACGGGATGCGAAGAGTGGTGACATCAAACATTGCGGTAACTGTGGACGACGAAGAAGTAATGGCGCTAATTGACACTGGAGCAGACACCTCTGTTATGAGCATGGGTCTTGCCTGCAGGCTGAAGAAGGTTTCCACCCAGTGGGCTAGGTCGCAGATACGTACGGCAGGGGGCCATCTTCTTACTCCGGTGGGGCGGTGCACAGCGCGAGTCAGTATTCACGGATTTACGTATCTCGGAGATTTTATAATACTGCCGAGTTGCTCGAGGGACCTAATTCTCGGACTGGACTTTCTGCGTGATAATGGAGCCGTGATTGATTTGCAACAGTCACAAGTGACGTTTTCTACGGCACACGCTTTAGCGCACAACCCTCACGGCAGTTACGTCAATGCTCTGAGAATTGTTGACGATGACGTCACGTTACCGCCGAAGAGTAGCGTGTTCACCTTAGTAGCCTGCGACGTTTTCGACGAATTCAACGACTATGAAGGTATTGCTGAGGCAAATATCCCGCTGCTGCTCAAACGAAACATATGCATAGCCCGATGCCTTGTTCGGTTAGAGAATAAACGCTCTCGAGTTCTGCTGACCAACTTCAGCAATGAGTTTCAGCACGTTCCTAGAGGGACTACTGTCGCTTTCCTCAGTGAAATAGCCGACTTTTTCGATATCAGCACAATGGATACGACTTCACCACATGCAAAAGCTTGTGCTGACCTGGGAAGCCGCATCCACGTTAATCCAGACTTGCCAGATTCACGAAAAGAGCGGCTGCTAAACCTTGTGAGGGAATTCTCGGACTGCTTCTCCACAGCATCGATAGTTCAGCGTACCACCGTTACAAAACACCGCATTGTTACCGAGGAGTCGGCGCGGCCTCTTCGCCAACATCCATACCGTGTGTCCCCGAAGGAAAGAGAGGTGATTAAGCGTCAAGTTCAAGAAATGCTGAATGATGACGTCATCCAACCCTCGACAAGTCCGTGGGCGTCACCTGTTGTCTTAGTAAAGAAAAAAGACAACACACTACGCTTCTGCGTTGACTATCGACGGCTTAACAAAGTCACGAAACGCGACGTTTACCCCCTGCCACGGATTGATGACGCCTTAGACCGTCTACGCCACGCCCAGTTCTTCACATCACTAGATCTCAAGTCAGGGTACTGGCAAATTGAAGTGGACGAAGGCGACCGTGAGAAAACCGCGTTCGTGACGCCTGACGGGCTGTACGAATTTAAAGTGCTGCTCTTCGGTCTCTGTTCCGCTCCCGCCACGTTTCAACGCATGATGGATACTGTACTAGCTGGACTAAAGTGGCAGACGTGTCTTGTATACTTGGATGATGTCGTTGTGTTTTCAACCACATTTGACGAGCATATTTCAAGGCTAAAAAGTGTCCTCACTGCAATAAGGAGAGCGAACCTTACCATCAAGCCCGAAAAGTGCTACTTCGGCTATCAGGAACTCAAGTTTCTCGGCCACGTGGTTAGCCCGAGGGGTGTTCGACCAGATCCGGAGAAGTTGGCTGCCGTTGCCGATTTCCCTCGTCCGGGAGACAAAAAGGCTGTTCAGCGATTCCTTGGACTCTGTGCGTACTACCGCCGTTTTGTCGAAGGATTTTCGAAAATTGCGGAACCTCTTACAAGACTGACACGGCCAGATGTACCTTTCGTATGGACGGAAGAACAACAACAAGCCTTCGTAGAGCTGCGCAATCGACTGCAGACAGCTCCAGTGCTGGCACATTTCGACGACACTGCCGACACCGAGATCCACACAGACGCCAGCAACGTGGGAATCGGAGCCATTCTAGTTCAATGGCAGAACGGCGCAGAGCGTGTGATCGCTTACGCGAGCCGCAGTCTCACAAAAGCAGAGGCTAATTACTCCACCACCGAAAAAGAGTGCCTAGCAGTCGTTTGGGCCATTAGCAAGTTTCGACCCTACCTATACGGCCGGCCATTTCGAGCGGTCAGTGACCACCATTCGCTCTGTTGGCTTGCCAATCTACGGGATCCATCAGGCCGCCTCGCCCGCTGGAGCCTCCGCCTTCAAGAGTACGACATAACGGTGGTCTACCGATCAGGACATAAGCATACAGATGCTGACTGCCTGTCTCGTGCTCCTATTTCCCCGACGTCATCTGACACTGAACAAGATTTACCGTTTCTTGGCATCGTCGATGTGGTGCGGATGGCTGAACTTCAACGTGAGGACACTGAGCTACTTCCTGTCATCCAGCATCTTCAAGGAGAAGACGTTGTCGTCCCACGCCGACTCTCGCGTGGTTTGGCTACGTATTGCCTGCGGAACAATGTTCTCTACAAGAGAAATCTTGAGAGCAGCCAGGAAACTTTCCTCCTCGCCGTTCCAATGGCACTGCGTGAGGAAGTTTTGCAGGCGTGCCACGACGATCCTTCGGCCGGTCACTTAGGCTTTGCTCGGACATTAGCGCGCATCCGACAGAAGTACTACTGGCCACAGCTGTATTCGTCCGTTCAGCGCTATGTCCGCACCTGCCGTGACTGTCAGAGGCGTAAAATTCCACCCGCAAAGCCCGCCGGTTTCCTCCAACCTTTAGATCCACCTCGAGCACCATTTCAGCAAGTAGGAATGGATCTTCTTGGTCCCTTCCCTACGTCATCCTCAGAAAATAAGTGGATAATTGTCGCGACCGACTATCTGACTCGCTATGCAGAAACCAAAGCTGTGCCTAAGGGAACTGCAGTTGAAGTCGCCAGATTCTTTGTCCACGACATTGTTTTGCGCCATGGTGCACCTGCTGTTCTCATAACCGATCGCGGAGCAGCATTTACGGCAGAGTTATTGCAACAAGTCACCAAGCTGACCCACACCAACCACCGGAAAACAACAGCTTATCATCCCCAAACAAACGGCTTGACGGAGAGGTTAAACAAAACATTGGCCGACATGCTATCTATGTATGTTGACGTAGAGCACAAAACGTGGGATGAAATTTTGCCGTACGTCACGTTTGCCTATAACACCGCTGTGCAAGAGACCACAGACCTAACACCATTCGAGCTTGTTTATGGCCGTCGCGTCACAACACCGTTAGACGCTATGCTCCCCGTAGACCAGGACAACAGCGGAAATGACAGCGTTGACGACTTCGTTGAGAAAGCCGAGGAAGCCCGCCAGCTTGCACGGAACCGCATTCGCGCGCAGCAAGATATCGACGCTCGCCGTTACAACCAAGGCCGAAGGAGCGTCCACTATCAACCAGGTGACTATGTATGGGTGTGGACACCAGTTCGACATCGTGGGCTTTCGGAGAAGCTATTGCGGCGCTACTTTGGCCCTTACAAAGTTGTGCGCTGCCTCAGTGACGTGAATTACGAGGTAGTTCCCCAAAGCTCCGACACCAGTTTAAACCGAAGTCGTCCACGTCCAGAAGTAGTCCATGTAGTACGGATGAAACCGTACCACGCCCGCGAGTTATGAACCCTTCGAACTTTTTCCTTATTATCCACAACAGCGTGGGCTTTTTTTTTTCATTGACGTGATCATTTTTTTTTTCTTTCATGGCCACCTCTAGCATCTCAATCAATCGACCGGGACGGTCTCTCTTGAAAGGGGGGAATTGACGCAAGGTAGGCTGGCAACTATAGTAGCCAGCATCTGAAGAGGACAACGAAGTAGATCTGTGTGCGCGTGCTCTGGTGTTCGCGTTTCTGGCCCTTGGGTTGCGCAAGTAAACGCCTTATTTTGTACCTGCGTGCCTGTGTCTTTGTGACAATATCAGAAGTTGTTTGTGAAACAACTGCATTGAATATTCTGCGTATCAATGGCCTAGGCCTGTGTAGGCCGCGCCGAGGGCACTCGAGCGAGCCCTTTTCTCGTTAGGTTCCCGGGCTTTCTAGGACACCCAAACTTGGCCCTTAAACGGGCGCTAGGTCAGCCCCTCGATCGTCACGTAATTTGCAGTTGGCCTCAGGGTAGGATTCTGGAAAAGGGCGGTCAACATTTGATTGATTTGTGGGCTTTAACGTCCCAAAACCACTGTTTCATTATGAGAGACGCCGTAGTGGAGGGCTCCGGAAATTTTGACCACCTGGGGTTCTTTAACGTGCAGCCAAATCTGAGTACACGGGCCTACAACATTTCCGCCTCCATCGGAAACGCAGCCGCCACAGCCGGGATTTGATCCCACGACCTGCGGGTCAGCAGCCGAATGAATACCTTAGCCACTAGACCACCGTGGCGGGGCATCGCGGTCAACATTTACCGTGTTCTTGTAAGTTCTGGTTTGAAGGCATCTCTACAGGCAACTTACAACGAAATTGAGGTCCATATCATTTACTACAGCATGGCCTGTCATGATATCTTGGAGTACCATAGTGCATAATGCGAGCAAGATAGCGGCACGAGAAAGAAGGAAGTGTGGCCGCAGTGGTGTGTTTTAGTCAGTTTTAACGTTTGCGTCCGATTTTATGGCACTCTACTGTAAGATCAACGTGGCGAAAAATAAAGCACGGCACTGAACACGCACAAACAGGGTAAAACAGTACTAGGACGAAAAGTACGGCTTGCTAGAAATATTTGTCCTTGAAATTAGTAGATTTTTTTCCCCTTTGCTCTTCGCGCTAGTCTTTCTCACGCTACATATTTCCTTGATCCATCAGCCCTCGTTATGTTTAACATCTTCGCTCGAAGTTTCTTCTTGTTCTCGTACTTCTTCTCATTTGACAAATACAATTCAAAATGGGTGAAACTACTGCGACATGTTCATGCATGTATACTATAGAGACGTGCTGTCCACGTCTGTATCTTTTGAATCCGTGTCTCATACGCTACCCACCTGATGTGATGTTTATGAATATATATATATATATATATATATATATATATATATATATATATATATATATATATATATATATATATATATATATTGTTACGAGACAATGCCCCACTTAAACAGTGAGATAGGCGCTGAGGAAGACGAGGTGACTTGTGTGTGCGCGCGCTCTCTCTTGTTCGCCATCTTGGCTTGCGCGTTGGCGCTGTGTAAATATATTTTAAAACGCCTAGTTTCCCTTGTGCCTTCACGCAACATTTTGGTGGAAGGTGCTGGGTTACAACGCACGACGGAGTTACGCAGCGGACGCCTAGTCTCTGCTCCCAACATGTCCACCGGCAGCGACGCTTCCTCAACTGCTACGCCCACTGCATCAATGGCGCCGACCTCTCCTGTTTATCTCGTGGCCGCTCCACCCCGCGATCCCGGCAACTTTTCGGGAACGGACGGCGAGGACGTGGATGAGTGGCTTAAACTCTACGAACTCTTCAGCACAAATCACAGGTGGGACCCAACCTTAATGCTGGCAAACATCATCTTTTATTTACAAGGAACGGCCAAGGCGTGGTTTAATAACAATGTGGACGGTATCACAAGCTGGGACGTATGCAAGACCAAATTACGCGAGTTGTTTGGTCAATCTGCCGGCTGCAAGCAGGCCGCTAGGAAAGAACTTGGCACACGTGTTCAGACGTCCACGGAGTCCTACCTGGCGTATATTCAAGATGTGCTGACCCTTTGCCGTAAAGTTGACCGAACCATGGCTGAAGCCGACAAGGTAGCGCACGTGCTCAAGGGCATCGCAGACGATGCATTTAACCTCATTGTGTGCAAAGGCTGTTCCACCGTGCAAGATGTTATCTTGGAGTGCCAACAGTTTCAAGAGGCTAAAAGCCGTCGCATTGCTTACCACTTTACGCGCCTTCCCAACACTGCTGCGACGTCAACATGTGCGGATCTCCATGTACCGACCCTGCCCAATTCACACTCCAGTGACATCACGAGAATTGTACGCCGTGAAATCGAAGCCATCTCACCCGCCCCCTTGAGAGCACTGGCACCGAGTGATCCTCAGCCGACCATATCGCTAATACAGACCGTTGTTCGCCAGGAACTAGCCAACGCGGGTGTTCACACAGTCTGTTCTGTGCACCGTCCCGGCGCTGTCAGTTCGTCTACCCCGAGCCACCCACAGCAGTATCGCCGCCCTGCTCCACGTAATCGTGACCCAAATGCGTGGAGAACGCCTGATGACAGGCCGATTTGCTTCCGATGTGAACGAGTGGGACACATTTCCCGTCATTGCCGAAGCACGTGGACCTCACCGTATCGGGCAAACCCAAACTTCTCCAACCCCCATTCACCGGCCCACCTCTATGACCAGGAACCACCACGGCGTGAGGGCTCAGCTAATTACGACCCGACCACTACGACCACTGCCCAGTACAGTCGCTCACCTTCACCTCGACGTAGATTTTCCCGATCTCCACCACCACCTCGTTCCCCGTCCCCGTCCTCTGCCCGGCGGTTTTCTTCGGAAAACTAACGGCTGCAGCTCCTGGAGGTGACGCTGCTGATACGACTTGCTCTCCAATTCCTCTGTTGACGCTCCCGACCAATCAGAACTTGATCGACGTTGAAGTGGACGGTTTATCTGTTAAAGCCTTAGTAGACACTGGCGCCCATATTTCTGTGATGAGCCTGCACATTCGAGACCGCTTAAAGAAAGTACTTACTCCAGCCCCTTCACGCAGCGTTCGCGTTGCTGATGGTAGTACGGCTGCTGTTATTGGCGTCTGTACTGCACGCGTTACTATTGCCGGCCGTCAAACTTCAGTTCTCTTCACTGTTCTTTCTCACTGCACCAATGATGTGATCCTCGGTCTTGACTTTTTGTCCACTCATTCCGCTCTCATCGACTGTTCAGCCGGTACTGTGCAACTTGACCTACCGTGTCCGATTGATCCGCCCAGTCGACCGCAAGCCCGTATGTGCTCTGCTGAACATGTCCGTTTGTTACCGCAAACCGTGACCTGCATCACCGTTACGCCCTCGCCACCTGTATCCGATGGTGACTATGTGCTCGCGCCCATCACATCCCTTCTCTTGACCCACAGTGTTACCTTACCACACACTGTTATTCAGTTACGTGCAAACCACGCCTGCATTCCTGTGCTCAACTTTGCTCTGTGTCCGCAAGTGCTTCCGCGCGGAATCGCCCTCGCCATGCTGACTCCTTCTGAAGAATGCGTCATATCAGCTCTGTCTTCGAACGAGGCTCGACACTCCAGCTTCACACATGCTCGATCTTCGCAAGGAAGCCCGTCTCCTGATGTTAAAAAAATGATCGCGTCAGACCTTTTGCCGCATCAAGCTGACGAACTCCTTCGCGTTCTTGAGTCATACTGGGACGTATTTGACTTTTGTGATCGTCCACTAGGTCAAACCAGTGCGGTAAAGCACCGCATTGACACCGGCGATGCCTCCCCTGTCCATCGACGGCCATACCGCGTATCTTCGACCGAGCGTCACATAATTCAAGCAGAAGTCGACAACATGCTCGCCAAAGACATAATTGAACCATCATGTAGTCCATGGGCTTCCCCTGTTGTTCTTGTCAAAAAGAAGGACAACACTTGGCGATTCTGTGTTGACTACCGACATCTGAACAAGATCACTAAAAAAGACGTCTACCCGCTACCGCGCATAGACGACGCCCTAGATTGTCTTCACGGCGCTAAGTATTTTTCTTCTATTGATCTAAGAGCAGGTTACTGGCAAATTGCTGTCGATGACATGGACCGCGAGAAGACCGCTTTTGTCACCCCCGATGGTCTTTACCAATTTAAGGTCATGCCCTTCGGATTATGCAACGCTCCAGCCACCTTCGAGCGGATGATGGACTCTCTTTTGCGTGGGTTCAAATGGTCAATTTGTCTATGCTACCTTGACGACGTTATCGTCTTTTCCCCGACCTTTGAAACCCACCTCGACCGCGTTTCCTCAATACTGGCCGTATTTCGCAATGCCGGTCTCCAACTGAACTCGTCAAAGTGTCACTTCGGACGCCAGCAACTAACAATGTTGGGCCACCTTGTCGACTCCTCTGGTGTACGTCCTGATCCCGATAAAGTGCGAGCCGTGCGTAACTTCCCTGTTCCGACCTGCACTAAAGAAGTACGCAGCTTTCTCGGTCTGTGCTCGTACTTTCGACGTTTTGTGAACAACTTTGCGGAAGTCGCCCGTCCTCTCACAGACTTATTGAGAAAAGATGTCTCATTCACATGGGGCGCTGCGCAGGCTACGGCGTTCTCTACACTTATTGAATCGCTAACAAAACCACCTGTTCTGGCCCATTTCGACGTTTCTGCCCCTACCGAAGTACACACAGATGCCAGCGGTTACGGAATCGGTGCTGTTTTGGTTCAGCATCAAAGCGGCTGCGCCCGCGTTATCGCCTATGCCAGCCGTCTCCTCTCGCAGGCGGAAAGGAACTACTCCATCACCGAAAGGGAATGCCTTGCTCTCGTTTGGGCAGTAGCAAAATTTCGGCCTTATTTACATGGTCGACATTTCACTGTCATAACCGATCACCACGCACTTTGCTGGCTCTCGTCCTTGAAGGACCCCACTGGGCGCCTTGGTCGATGGGCACTACGGCTTCAAGAGTATAACTACTCGGTGTCCTACAAATCTGGCCGTTTACACCATGACGCTGACTGCTTATCTCGGAATCCAGTGGACCCACCTGAAGCGTTCGATGAATCGCCATGTGTGCTGTCTCTCTCCGCTTTAAGCAACATCCGTGAGGAACAGCGCCGAGATCCTGCCTTGCGTAACATCATCGAGAAGCTTCATTCTGCGGCACCCGATCCTTCTACTCGATTGTTCGTGCTTAAGGATGACACATTGTACCGTTGCAACGTCCGCCCTGATGGACACGAACTGCTCCTTGTGGTACCTTCCCACCTACGTGCGAGCGTGATCGGCCAGCTTCATGACGCTCCCACTGCCGGTCACCTCGGACTGTCTCGGACGTATGACCGCGTACAGCGTCGATTTTACTGGCCCAGTCTTTATCGCTCGGTCCGCAGCTACGTCGCCTCATGCGATCAGTGTCAACGCCGCAAAAAACCTTCTATGAGTCCTGCCGGGTTCCTCCAACCACTTGACGTTCCCTTTGATCCCTTCTTCCGACTTGGTCTTGACCTCCTAGGCCCTTTCCCTGCATCCACTTTGGGGAACAAGTGGATAGCTGTCGCGACGGATCATACAACCCGGTACGCTATCACGCGGGCTTTGCCAACCAGCTGCGCCACAGACGTTGCCGATTTTCTCCTGCACGACGTCATACTTCACCATGGCGCCCCACGCCAACTCCTAACAGATCGTGGGCGCTATTTCCTTTCCCGAGTTATCGACGACCTGCTTCGCTCCTGCGAGACGAAACATAAATTTACGACAGCTTACCACCCGCAAACTAACGGACTCACTGAACGATTCAACCGGACTTTAACTGATATGCTCGCTATGTACGTATCGTCCGACCACCAGGACTGGGACGTTGCATTGCCCTTCGTTACGTTTGCCTATAATTCTTCACGCCATGATGCAGCTGGTTTTTCACCTTTCTACCTGGTGTTTGGCCGTCATCCAACTTTACCTTTCGACACCATCTTTCCGACAGCCGTCGACTTTACGACTGAATACACCCGTGATGCTATCACCAGGGCTCGCAAAGCACGAGAAGTTGCTCGTCAGCGCCTTTTAGCATCGCAAGATCACCAGCGGCATCGTTACGACTCACATCACCGCCAAATTTCCTTTACACCAGGTTCTCTTGTGCTATTGTGGACTCCGACTAGACGCGTCGGACTTTCTGAAAAACTGCTTTCCCGGTACTCGGGACCCTACCGCGTATTGCGCCAGGTGACAGATGTGACATACGAGATAGCCCCGCTCGAGTCTTCCTCCGCCTCCGCTTCGCTGTCTACAGACATTGTCCACGTATCCCGCCTTAAGCTTTACCACTCGGCAACACAATAGAAAGCACCGAGACGGTGCTTCAGCACCCGGGGGTTATGTTACGAGACAATGCCCCACTTAAACAGTGAGATAGGCGCTGAGGAAGACGAGGTGACTTGTGTGTGCGCGCGCTCTCTCTTGTTCGCCATCTTGGCTTGCGCGTTGGCGCTGTGTAAATATATTTTAAAACGCCTAGTTTCCCTTGTGCCTTCACGCAACAATATATATATATATATATATATATGTGTGTGTGTGTGTGTGTGTTTGTGTGTGTTATAACAGTAGTATAGTATAGTATTTCGTATGGGCAATTGACGTTGAGTCTCAGCCAGTAAATGATGCAAGTCTCATCTTTTCTGATTGTTCCTTGAAGCAAATAAAAAGTTGCGAGCGCCTGGATTTACCCCGCTCGAAAACCACGCTTCTATCAGATACGCGGCGTCCACAGTAACATGGCGCGCCGCCGGGATTCCCTTAATCCTGACCCCCGGCTATGCCCATGGGAAGTGGGGCCTCGAAAGGAGGGACTTAGAACTCTGGTTGTGCATACAATAATGTAACAGGGTTCTCACTACTTGCTCACCAACGTTGTATTCCACGTTCATTCCGCCTGACTGACTCGCTTCCTATCAACGACAAAAGCCCCGCCCGCTGTTCCGGTTAATGTCCCCCCCCCTTTTTTTTTTACTTTGGCGTGCCTATAGTTATGTCAGTCCGGACAGTCACTGTACGTGCAGACGTCCTAGTGGCAGAGATGACGTAGACGTCAGGCTGACGTTAGCTGCCGCGGGCTCTTTGAGCTCAACATTAGGCAAGGCGGCTTCCCACGGTTTCAAACAGATATTCTATTGAAGAGAAGGAAATCTAGTTTAATGACAAACATATGACAGGTTTGAGGCCTGCCACAGAGAAGATTTGGTACTGTAGGCATTGGGGCTTCACGGCATATCATTTCTTGGTTTGGATTTCTGTATTAAAAAAAAAACAAATATTTGGGCGAGGACAAGTACTCAGTCACTGAAATGAGAATTAGTTACGAAAACTGGGCTCTTGTAATAACGAGTAGCGAATATATCAAGCGATATTGGCCCGTAGCTGGTTGACAGTAACCAAAAGTTTGTCAACATTAGCGAGTGCTAGCTGGTGGATGAGAAGGTGGCTTTTGCTTTCGACTCGTCTTCGTCTCTTGTGAATGCAACAGGAACCGTGATAGTTTTGCTTTATTACGTGCCACTGTTGTTGCTCCTTTTACCTTCGTCAAGAAACCTATAACCGCCCCGCCGCGGTGGTCTAGTGGCTAAGGTACTCGGCTGCTGACCCGCAGGTCGCGGGTTCGAATCCCGGCGGCGACGGCTGCATTTCCGATGGAGGCGGAAATGTTGTAGGCCCGTGTGCTCAGATTTGGGTGCACGTTAAAGAACCCCAGGTGGTGGAAATTTCCGGAGCCCTCCACTACGGCGTCTCTCATAATCATATGGTGGTTTTGGGACGTTAAACCCCACAAATCAATCAATCAATCAATCAATCATTCAATCAACCAATCAAGAAACATATGACCTTGTCATCTTCTCCTAGTTTAAAGCGAATCATAGCAGCCCATCGGAGAATTCACACCAGCGTGGTCACAGAGGCAGCTGTTCCGTTTGACAGCCTTGTATACGCGGTGGACTGCTCTTTCGCCGCTCTTTGATGAAGAATTAAGGGGCTCGATTGACAGCCTTGTATACGTGCATGGTACACTGCTCTTTCGCCGCTCTTTGATGAAGAATTAAGGGGCTCGATTCGCAGCGATCTGGTGCACGTGCTCGGCGTGCGCGGCTGTGACCACGTGCGCGCGGGGAATTCTTCCCGTACTAAGCCTCGACGTTGCGCTGCGGACATTCAATGGAGGATTTAGAAGAGGCGATAAGCCGGGGTGCTTACACTACACGAGCACGTTAAGCGACGTGGTCTGGCGATGGCATCAAGGATCACCTATAGCACGTTGCGCAGTCTTGGGCGCGTATATACGTGAACCCTCACTCGGGGGAGTGTCGTTTGCAGCGCGTTAAATGGCAATCGTTCTCGACAGACACGTTCCGAGGGAAACCGCCGGCACGTGTGCGCGATTGTCGTGAGAACTGAGGTGGAACTCGCGCATTTCGCTCTGTGTGGTTGGCTTAGTTTATTTAACAATTAAAACATGAAAATCTGTAAAGTTAGTTAACAACCACAGGTGGGCTATGCAACGAATAAGTGGCTCTCGTCGGAAAAACAAGGTAGTAATTGCGATAGCAACACACTAGAATGATAATGAAATAAAGCCAACAGCTAAATCCTTCTTTGGTATACCATCAGACGTAAGTCAACAAAATGCTGAATTAATTAATTAAATAGTTTACGAGTGAGCTTTTCAGCGCTTTCGCCAGAAGGAAGTGGTCGCCTCTTGATTGAAATTCGTATGGGTTTCTCGCCCCTTGCCCCTGGTAACGATCCCCGGTTGGTCTTTCAGGACTGTGCTGGACGCCAAGATCTTCCATGGTGCTTTAAACGGTGGGGTATGTAAGCGATGTAGGAGATTACAAAGAGGGTGCAACTTAACTTGAAGACGACACGTCGAGCAATGGGAAAGAAACTGAGAGGTGTAACCATATATAAGAGACAAGAAGAGAGCAGATTGGGTGAAGGAACGAACCGGGGTTAAGGATATTATAGTTGAAATCTAGAAGAATAATAGGACATGGGAGAGGGTAGGCAGGAAAATTGCTGGTCATTAAAGGTAACCGATTGGATTCCCAGAGAAGGCGAATGGATGAAGGGGAGAGAGAGAGAGAGAGAATAAAATGAGGGAAAGGCAGGGAGGTTAACCAGAAAATGGAGCATCTGGTTTGCTACTCTGCACTAGGGGAATGGGGAAGAAAGACTGGAAAGAAAGCGGAGAGGGAAATAGACGCGCGCAAAAAAAAAAGGGGGGGGGGAGCTGGGGTGCTACAGTCTATACAATAGGCCGCTGCCATGCAAAAAGTTCAGTAAGGCCTTCACTGATTTTCTGTGAGCACACAAATCATGTCGTCTTTCCAGCACTGATTGTTCAGGCAAAGGTCTGTCGTCAAGGCGAGCTAAAGCAGCAGCTAGTTGCCGTCTTTGCACGCTGTAACGAGGGCAGTGACAGAGAACGTGCTCTATAGTTTCATCGCTGCCGCAATGACCGCAAGCAGCACTGTCTTCCATGCCGATTCGAAAGGTGAAAGCTTTGGTGAAGGCGACACCAAGCCATAGTCGGCAAAGCACCGTTGTCTCGAGTCGGGAGAGTCCAGACGGAGGCCGGAGTCGACGAGACGTGTCCAGTCTATGCAGTCGCGTGTGCCGTTAGCACTCGGCGTTCCACAGGGATTTTAATTCTGCATTAGCGATTTTTCGGATGGCCATTGCAGCATCAGTCCTCAAAAATGGTATATATTCTTCTTCACTATCTTCGTGTGCTGATCGGGCAGCTGCATCGGCATGTTCGTTGCCCAATATGCCGCAGTGACTTGGAAGCCACTGAAACGTGATTCTGTGTCCTTCGTCGAAGAGGTGGTGAAGCAGCTCTCTAATTTCCAGCACTAGTTGTTCGTGAGGTCCCCGGCGTAAGGCGAATGTCAAACACTGTAGTGCTGCCTTAGAGTCCGTGAACACGCTCCATTTCTTGGCTTCTTGGTGTTTGATGACTTGAATTGCGCTACGTAGAGCAGCAAGTTCCGCAGCTGTCGATGATGTCTGGTGGGATAAACGAAACTTCACCGTTGTCGCTGTTGCAGGAAAGATCACTGAACCTGCAGACCCATCCACTTTATTTGAAGTGTCAGTATATAGATGATTATGCTCACTGTATTTCTCATATAACAAGAGAAGAGAAAGCTGCTTTAGCGCTGGAGACGAGAGCCGGGCTTTTGACCCTATGCCTGGAACCGTGAGTTCAACATGTGTATTGGTCATACTCCATGGGGGAGTTGAAATCCTAGATGGAGTTGTATATCCCGTAGGAATGCGTGTGCGATATGACAAGACTGTCTCGCAAAATGAGGCACGAGGTCGGGCTTCTGGCAGTGAAGCTAGATGATGGGCAGGGGCACGAGTAAGATGCCTCACGTGTGCTCTGAGCACTTCCATCATGATATGCGTCTTTAGCGGGTAGTCATTAGCGATCTCGATTGTCTCAGCTGTTGATGAACATCGCGGTAGCCCCAGACAAACTCGCAGAGCCATAGCCTGGATGCTTTCGAGAGTCCGAATGTTGGTTCTACAGGTGTTGGTCAACACAGGCAAACTGTAGCGCAAATAGCCAAGAAAAAACGTCTTGTACAATTGCATCATTGCATGTACTGAAGTCCCCCAGGTTTTTCCTCCGAGGTACTTGAATAAGTTAGCAATTTCTGTCAGCCTCTTCTTCAAGTGGGCCACATGTGGGCCCCAGCAGAGGTCTCTATCAATGAATACGCCTAGAAATCTGTGCGTCCTGACATATGGTATGACTTGGCCATCGATTGATATAGCCTATGGTTCTATTGGCTTTCGACTAAAAGCAATCAATGCGCATTTCGCTGGCGAGATTTTCAGACCCTGGTCCTTGAGGTACACTGATACCAACGTCACCGCTTTCTGAAGTCTTGCGCGTACCTGAGGTCTTGTCACGCCAGATGCCCAGACGCAGATGTCATCAGCGTACATGGATAACTTGACCACACTTGGTAGTCGTTCTACAAGACCAATGAGAACGAGGTTGAAGAGGGTTGGACTCAAGACGCCACCTTGCGGGACTCCACGATGCGTTGGGTGTTGGGAGGTTGGACCATCTGCAGTGTTCACAAATAAGGTCCGCCCTTGTAAATAACTGCGTGTCCAACAATACAGTCGCCCGCCTAGGCCCACTGACTCGATGACTTCGAGGATGGCGTCATGTAGAACGTTGTCGTATGCTCCTTTTACGTCAAGGAACATGGCAGCAGATAGTCGTTTACATGCCTTTTGTTGCTGGACATATGTGACGAGATCTATAACATGAAGGGGAGACATACAGAAATAGGTGGGCAGATAAGATTAGGAAGTTTGCGGGTGTAAAGTGTAAAGGGGTAGCAGCATAGCACAGGACCGAATTGACTGGCAGTACATGAGAGAGGCCGTTGTCCTACAGGGGGCATATAGTCAAGATGATGATGATGATATGCAGGGTGGCGCAATACGTTGCTTGGGGTTGGGTGAGAGCGTAGCAGTGGTGCGTGCTTCTGATTGAAATTACATTCCCCTATCATGTGTTGTAGTGTTCGTTTTTCTTGACACATGGCCATTCCTGCCTATGATGGCCCAAGTGCGTACTGATAAACATTCGCGGATGCGGGAATGTTTGTATCTGTATGTATGCTGCCTGTTTGTGCCTCGTCAACTTTGGATGTAGCTTGTGCCCCGCCGCGGTGGTCTAGTGGTTGAGTATACTCGTCTGCTGACCCGCAGGTCGCGGGATCGAATGCCGGCTGTGGCGGCTGCATTTTTGATGGAGGCGAAGATGCTGTGGGCCCGTGTGCTCAGATTTGGTGCACGTTAAAGAACCCCAGGTAGTGGAAACTTCTGGAGTCTTCCACTACGGCATCTATCATAATTATATGGTGGTTCTTGGACATTAAACCCCACATATCAATCACGGATGTAGCTCTTAAGAAAGACTGCCTGTCCAGGAAGCGAAACATTTTTGTGCCGTCTGACGATTCAATGCGAAGTCAGATGTGAGAGAACAGCAGATGCAAATATATGAGCCGTACACTGACCTCTGTCGAAACAGGAGCTCTGTGGCATGTGCTAGCTGGACAGATTTCAGTGGACAGTGCCATTTCGATCAAAGTTCGCATTCGCTGCCCGAGCAACGCAGAACCCTCCTCTCCCACCTGAAACCCCTTCATGCTCTTCGGCCCAACGAAGAGGGCAAACCCGTTTTCTCTCTGCTTGAGCTCCGCCCGTCTGTCGTCTTTAGAAGCTTTCATTCGCTCATATATGGCATGCGAAGGGCATGCCATGCTCTTCCAAATCGGTAACACTTTGAAAGTGTTACCGATTTGGATTTTATGCAGAACCTGACGGTGACGCTAAAACACTCCTGAAGTGTCCATACCATCGCTTTCGCAATAAAGTGTTAGGCAGGTGTAACATTAGCAGACGGGAAGAGAGTGGATTAGAGAACAAACGGGGTAGCCGACATTCTAGCTGGCATTAAGCAGAAAAAGTTGACTTTGGCAGGCCACATAATGTGGAATGCAGGTTACTGTTGGTCAGTTAGAGGTGCTGTATGGATACCATGAGATGGGAGCAGTGGATGACAAGAGGTTTGATGGAACGACGGAACCAGATAGTTAGCAGGTATAAAATGGAACCAGCTCGCACCGGATGAGGTAAAACGGAGATCGTTGTGAGAGGCCAGCGTTCTGCAGCAGGCATAAAAATTGGCTATGAATGATGATGATACTTTAAGTAAAATTCATTCACCGTATTTCGCTATCTATCTATCTATCTATCTATCTATCTATCTATCTATCTATCTATCTATCTATCTATCTATCTATCTATCTATCTATCTATCTATCTATCTATCTATCTATCTATCTATCTCTATCTATCTATCTATCTATCTATCTATCTATCTATCTATCTATCTATCTATCTGTCTATCTGTCTATCTGTCTATCTGTCTGTCTGTCTGTCTGTCTGTCTGTCTGTCTGTCTGTCTGTCTGTCTGTCTGTCTGTCTGTCTGTCTGTCTGTCTGTCTGTCTGTCTGTCTGTCTGTCACATTTGACTTGTTTTCCCAGCAGTTCCACAATTGGCCGCTTTTTATCTAATGACAGAGCATCAACTTGTTGGGCCTACATATCTTTGTTGTTGTCGTTAATCACCGCAGCCTTCGGGAGACTAGGAAAGCTAAGAGAAAAGGCGAAAAAAAAAAGGAGTGTTGATAAAGAAGCAATGAAGTTAAGGCACTTAACGCGAGATGAAGCGGGGAACCGGGTATGCCCAAATTATCCTATATACTAGAAGTCGCGAAACGCACTTGGCGCTTCCACTATTTGGCATATGATTCCTGTGTAGCGATAGAATAATCAAGGCGGGATGCTGTATGAAAATTCTTTGTTCTTTGTAGCACCACTCAATTCTCGCAACTTCACCAATACGACTAAGTGTTAATCGCGTTTCGCGTTCACATTATTACGTGCGTCCTAGTAGAGACGATGGCGTACACTATTTGAGGGCGAAAATTATCGAGTACTTCATCAGAGTGTGCAAGTTATCAGATTGAGTGTGGCTATAGGCGCCGCGTCAAACGGAGTGCTCCAAGAAGCGCGCATGCTTTCTATATACAGAGCCGGTCGACAGTTGCCAGAACAACGGTTGCAACAAATAACCGAGAGGCGCTCTGCCAAGCAAAATGGAATTGGCAGATGAAGTGAAGTAAGTAGGAACAGAAAGAACAGTGGAACGGCAGGCAGCTAGACGGTGACAGGGTGGGGGGAAACTGTTATACAGAAGGTTCTGCAAAGCAAAGAAAAAGTAAAGAAGTAAAAGGCGAAGCAAATGAGGATTCTGAGCCGAAAGCACGGGAACTCCCTGTTTGCGCAAGAAATCGATGGAACGAACGACGATGTGTGCGACGCCCGCCGCCGGTGGCGCCACTGGAGCAGACTGGCTTGTTGCGTGTCACGTGATGCTTGAGGAGTGATGTGATTGGAGTGTTTCTCTCTCTTTCTGTCTCTCTCTCCTTCTCGTTTGTCTTTTATCTCGTTCGTGCCTTGCATCGTTTCTTGCTTTCCGTCCGTTTGCAATGTTGTTGTTTTTTTCTTTGTAATTTTTGTTGTCATAGTTTGTCGTCTGTAGCGCTCTCTGTTTGGGAATCAATCTGTGGACCGAGCTTCGTTTAATAGACCCTGTATACGACAAAAAAAACATGGTGTCCTTTTGCCTATCTCAACGCATTGCAGCAGTATTGCCTAATAGCATGCACTGCGCAGAATGAATTCGTTTTCTGTATGGATCACACGCATACGTCCAAGCTTATTCGTGAGGCCTGTACGGAAAGAAAGATTGTTATCCTTCGTAAATAATGGTCCTTCGTAACATTTTTTCCCGGGCAAATGATGACGCATCAAGGTGTTGCATGAAAAGGACTTCCTTCGCGGTACTCTAAACACAGAGTTTGGTTTAAAGTGTATTGCAAGCACGTTATGACACTTCGCGAAGGAGTGTTACCTTGTACAACAGACGATGAACCTTTGCATTTGATACGCACTTTTGTCAAGAACCCACCGGGTTACTTTGGCACGTTAGATGCCACCTTGCTGAGCTTGAGGGCCGGCGCTAGTTCGACTCTATATAGTTCACGACGGCCGCGTTTTGATGGACGTGAATTGCAAAGAGTGCCCATGTGTTTTGATTTTAGGTGCTCGTTAAAAGACTCTAGTTGTTCGAATTTATTCAGCAGTTCCAAACCATGGCGTGGCTCATAGTCATATCGTGCTTTTGACAAATAAAACAACGGTAATTATTATAAAATTGACTATTCGTCACGCAGTCATAGCAGTATCTTCTACGCTTGCATTGTTGGTTGACGCTGCTTGCCTGATGCACTCGTTGTCAGCCATGCTATCGTGCAGACGATTCTCTTGGGCGGAAATGTTCCCGCAGTATCGTTTCGCTGTAAGGACTAAAGTGTGGAATAAAGATGCGCTCGCTGAGGAGTTCCTGGATGTCAAGGGCACTGCAGCACACAACCGCCAATGAATTTTACTTTGTACCTTATTGTGCGCTCCTGAGTATTGGTTAGGAGGAGTAAGTTATCCCACAACGCATATCACCAAGGACAATGACCCCAGTGAATTTTACGCTTTATGAACTTTGTTGTACGCATTGCGTCTAACGTGTAATATGGTGGAGAAACAGAAAAAAAATTCGCGTGTACTATAGCTTGCACTGAGCACTATATAGTAGTTATGCCGCACAAGCATTACAAGAGCGCATCTGAATTATTGTGAAGTCGTACTTGGATTTTCAGAATGACTGGATCCAGGTGCTGCATCCGTTTATACAGAGTATCACGTCGTCGACGCCTCTTGTGTCCGAGAGCTCTGGCTCCGTATTCGCTGGGATCGCTTTGTCGTCGCGCCCCACCGCGATGGTCCAGTGGCTGAGGTACTCGGCTGCTGACCCGCAGGTCGTGGGATCGAATGCCGGCTGCGATGGCTGCATTTCCGATGGAGGCGGAAATGTTGTAGGCCCGTGTGCCACATTTTGGTGCATGCACATTAAAGAACCCCAGGTGGTCTAAATTTCTGGAGCCTTCCACTACGGCGCCTCTCATATATGGTTTTGGGTCGTTAAGACCCCACATATCATCATCTTGTCGTCGCCGTTGTCTCTGCCGCATAGTATAGTTTCGTTTCTCGAAATTCGGCCTCATCTTAGGGAGTACCTATACCTTCTTATGGCGACCCATGGCAGTACTATCTCTACTTGGCGCGTTTTTTTTTCTTTAGTTAACTTGGGCCTGGTTGCTGCGTAGCGATGCTTGACGTGGCACGAGTGCTCTGGAGTGGTCGGCGTGCACCTTCTACCCCGGAGCACACGCGGCTTGACATGACGTCACACCAGTTGTGCGAAAAGAGCGGTTGCTAGGCAACAGCGCGTCGAATTTTATTAGAGATAGGGTCGGACACATTACGGCTAACTTAAGCAGCTTTACTGTTTAAAAATAAAAAAAACCCACCCCGTGCCACTAACCAGAACGGGCTTATACCTCTGTCACACGGGCACCCGCGAAGATCGTTTAACTCCCTCGTCCTTACGACAACGAAGATGCGGTTCATGTCACACGGCCACCCTTACGCAAACGAAAGTAAACGGAGCATTTCGCAAAGGACGTTCGACGATCTCCCTTCGCAGCGAAACGAGGTACTCTTGTCCCCAGCAGTCTAGAGGTCAGAGAAAAATTTCGAGCACGAAGTGGCTGCAGTGAAAGAATAATACATTTTGGCAGTATTAAACGTTTTTTTTTTGTTGTCGTACTCAATCACTACGCGTGTGTGTTTACATATATTTACGCCCGCCAGAGTTCACTTACTCTCAACAATGATGCCTTATACACCGTGCCTCTCGAGCCGGCTGGCCGGCGCCAGCCGATCAACTTCATTACCAGTGCAATATTGTATTACTTCCTCACGTCGTCCGCTGTGTCACTCATGGCTGAAGAACACAAAATGTGCGCTCACGAGGCAAGGGAGCATAAGAACTTTCGTACCGAGCATGTATACCGGCAAGAAAACAACTAAAAGCACAATGTGGCCAGCGTCACTAGCAGCATTGCTACATTTAGCAAATGCGTTTTTATTTGAAATTATTTTAATGGTTTGTTAGTCGCATACTTACTTAATAGTGCTTTTTTGTAAAAACAGCACAAGAAGGATTCACAAAAAAATCAATAGAGATGATATTACAATGCTTTTCCAAAAATCAAACAGCGGCAGCTGAGACCCCTTGCGGCAACTGTTACAACCTTGTCATTACCGTGTGACACTGCCACAACTCCTTCTCTGTCGAACCCCCTAGGGGAGATTTACGTTGATGGTGTTCAACGGAGTTTGGTGGTGGCCGTGTGACAGGGGTATTAATCCAATACCAAGTAAAATGAAGAACGTTAACACCAAACCAAATTGAGTAATTAAATAAAGTGCACGTGGGGTGAGTACGGACAACTACCTGCGAAACCAAGCTAGGGAAACAAATGTCATAGTCAACAGGTATTATTTTCAAAAACATTATCAATCAGTTCACATTACGAGCTATATGTCCCTTTTCTCGTGATTGACGAGTTTCTTAATTTCGATCTTGCCTTAGAGCATGCATTCTTGCCTGGAGTGTGGTGGTGGATCCTGCGTCATCCTGCTAAGCTTTTCGAGTTCTATATGGACACTGAAAAACAGACTAAAACAGAAGGGCGAGTATAAAGTACATACCTAAATCGAGTAGAGATTGTTGTAGATCTCGTGCTTTTTTTCTTTTCTCCGTTCTTATACCTTTCTTTCTTTCTCTCTCTCTTTCTTTCTTTCTTTCTTTCTTTTCCATTTTTACGTTTATTGTGAAATAATTGTGTAAGTAACAGTGAGAAGGCATGTCATTGAACACCGTATTCGTTCTCAGTGATAAAGATTTATTCATGAAAGAATGGGGATGAAATGAATGATTAGCCATGCAAATTTCAAAAGATTTAAAATATATCCCAGGGTTTTAGTGCTGAAATCATGGTACTGCCGCGAGACTCGCCGTAGCGGGGCATTCTGAATTAATCTGGATCACCAGTAGCTTCTTTACCGCTAACCGAATTTTAATTACTATACGGGTGGTATTTTCTTTCTCTTTTTTGTTCCCTTTCGCATCATCGAAATGCAGGCGCCATGTCCGGAAACCAAAAACGCGCCCTCATGAACCTTACAGCTGAGCTGGCACGATGAGCCGTGTGATGCAACGTAATATTACGCACTAAGTGTGAAACATTTCCCGGAGTACAAAGTCAGAAACAAATTTGATTGATTGGTATGTGGGGCTTAACGTCCTAAAACCACCTTATGATTATGACAGACACCTTAGTGGACGGCTCCGGAAATTTCGACCACCTGGGGTTCTTTAACGTGAACCCAAATCTGAGCTCACGGGCCTACAAAATTTTCGCCTCCATCAAAAATGCAGCTGCCGCAGCCGGGATTCGATCCCGCGGCCTGCGGGTCAGCAACCGAGTACCTTAGCCACTAGACCACCGCGGCGGGGCAAGTCAGAAACAAATGGACTGGATTAATGAAAGAATAAAATGGCATGAGATTACAACGCAATTAATTAATGTGAACCATCCACAAAACATTTTCTTAGACTGCTCATCAATCTGATGCCTGGAGCGTCAGGGCATTGTACGACAGTAACTGCAGGATATCTCAGAAAATCGGTGCTTAAACAGTCAGTGGTTGTTTGAGGTCCTCATTTTGTCTTCTCCTTATCGTTGCCTGGTGATCAGTAATCCATGTACACACGCATTCAATAATTTCAGGCTTGCTTCCTACTTCTATAGCTGTTCCTTTTCCTTTCTTTCTTTCTTTCTTTCTTTCTTTCTTTCTTTCTTTCTTTCTTTCTTTCTTTCTTTCTTTCTTTCTTCTTTCTTTCTTTCTTTCTTTCTTCCTGAACTTCATGAACGCTGTGACGATGCTTTTATTCGTTTACATCGACATTTCACTTGTGTAATTTCTGCCTTATTTTCTACGCTACAAAGAGCACGATTAAATAACCTATAAATATGCCAGGTCTAATCGCGCTCCGTATAGGCCATCAATACGCCGTTCGCAAAAAAAAAAAAAAAAAACTTCGCTTGCTCACCACCAGCACAACCATGCTTGTGCTTCCTCCAAAAGCCACTGCGCCGCTTTCTTTCTAATGCACCGCTGCTCGTGGTGCTAAAGAAAGAATCAAAACAGAAAGGTGGCAAACGACGAACTCTCATTGGTCCGCGAACATCCGGAAACTTTCATTTTTGCTCCATCCTCTTTCTTCTTCATCAATGGAGAAGAAGCGTCCCCCGATCGCCTTTTGTAGCTTGTGTTGCTTCCCGCAGTCACGTGGTCGCATGCTCTCATCCAGTGTTGCGTGAGAGATCACGGAACAAAAAAAAATCAACAAAGAAACAACACAGCAGAAAAAAAAATAAAACGTATGGAAGGAATCTCCTGGGCACGCGCAGCACGACGGGAAGAGCCGCTGCTAACGCTGCATAATTAGCGCATTTCATTAAGCCTCGCGAGCCATCTTGCACACGGCCCGCTATGTCTTTCTCTCTTGCTCGGTCTCGTTTTTGTGCTTATTCTCAGCTTCCATCTCTCGGTTCTTTCTCTCTCCGGATAACGGTGCCCAGTGAGCCCCGAAGGGTCTGAGCCTATCTTTTTTTTTTTCTCCCTCTCTGTATATTTTGTTTTGTGTATGCCAGTCGGGAAAGCTTTGGGAGTGTTACCATAGAAGGGCTCTCGCTTTGTGTTTCGCGGGCTTTAGGTAGGAAATCTATTTTATTACTTTCTTGTTCACCAATGTGTGTTTGTGTTCTCGCTGCTTCACGCGTGCCGTGCAGACTATACTGATTGCGGCGCTCATTATATAGTGCAGTACCTTCGTCATGTGCCTTTTCTTCTTTCATTTTTTGTTTATTTTTTGCGAAACCCTCGGTGGGTACATTATATTTATTTTGCTTGAGTGTGTGGCCCTTTTTGGTCTTTGTTTCCTTTCATCATCACGGTCACCGTTACAACCGGCCCGTATTCATTCTTCGTAATCATTATCGTTTATTTCCCCTTAAAGAGATCTTTTTAAGGTATTACTTAGAGTGTCCCTGCTACTTTTTTTTTTGGGGGGGGGGGGGCAGCATCATGCAGTGCTTGATTGCTTGTAGTGTGGAATACTGAGACGAACGCAACAATAATTAATCATATGTCTGTGCGTACAACATGGCTGTAGCCACGAATTTAATATGGGGAAAGGGGGGGAGGGATATGCAGAGAGCTCGAAGAAATCCCTTGTTTTTGTACTTATTTTCCATAAAACGTGCTCCTACCTCAAGATTTTGAGGGGGAGGGGCCCTTGGGCACCCCCCCCCCCCCGTTCTGGCTAAGGGCCTTACGTATTACTTTAGTACATATCTTTAATGTCATTTCGTAACGCTTCTCTCAATCAGAAAAATGCACTGTGATCACCTTCCGTCCGCACATTTTCCATAACATCGATTCCTATGTTACGTTGGATCTGCGGAACTTATTTAAAATTTCGTTCTTGCGAAAAAGCTTATTCAGTATCTCCTGGCCATACTAGGTTACTGTTTAGGAATATTCTTGAAGCACGTGCATTCTCATGTTTAAAGTTCTGATCCTGAATCGGCAGGAGCCATGAATATGTCTGAACGTGGAGTATGCTTGTTTTTTTTTCTTTCTGCATTTGTGCTTGGTTCTTTAAAATAAGGGCATATGTACAAAATACAGAGAGAGAGAGAGAGAGAGAGAGAAAACGACAGGCTCAGACCCTTCGGGGCTCACTGGGCACCGTTATCCGGAGAGGGAAAGAGCCGAGAGCTCGACGCTGAGAATAAGCACAAAAACGAGACCGCGAGCATTATAGCACACAAGCATTAGATATCTTAGGTCTGAATGTATGGATTGTGCGAGCTAGCCTCTGGCCTGGTTACACACAGTCGCTTTTGCGTCACTCGGCTTTCAAGTCTATTGTGGATGAGCGTTTAACTGCCGCAGACCGAGTGGTCGCAACAATGCACGCGTCGATGAAAGTTTATCAAAAGGGAATGAAATTAGAATCGAAGGCAACGCTCACGTCGATCTGTATAGAATACTTGTGCATCTGAGACAGCGGTACGGAGCGAAAACAGCGGCGCGAAACGAACACACGAGTGCACTATGAGAGAGAAGGGCCGGACTTATAAGGGAGAGGGCGAGGCTTATGATCAAGTAACGGTCTGAGAAGAAATGAAGCACAGAGACGGCTGGGCCGACACGCTGACTCGTCTACAGAAGCAGCTAATAAAGGCTATACTGTGCGCCGAAAAGGAAAGAAAAAAAAAAAGTATAGGGCTGGACGTTATATTGGTGACGACCATGGAGCCGTCCATTCGGAGCGTCGGTTGCGCCCCCTGTCGATCTAGCGCGCCAATCAGCTTATCGGGCCAGATTGCGTCACGTTGATCACGTGACCGCCCTCTGAACGTTGACGGCTCTTTTTCTATACTCTGTTTCGCGATGTCTTTTTCCCTCGATGCCTCTTTCTGTTTTTTTTTTTCTTCCGCATTCGTTTTTGGGTGATACGTTGAGCTTGCTTCCAATCGAGGCGCGTTGGCGACATCGATGGCAGCGGCCGGGGATCCGTCTATGGCTTGGCTCTTTTTGTATCGTTTCCTTTTCTTTTTTCCGTCTTGGGTGGGCGACGTATGCATGCATGCGCTCTGTTTTATGGATCGCCAATCGATGGCCGTTCTCCATGCGCGTGTTTTCTTTCTTATTTTCTTTTTTATGTCCAAGGATGTTTCGCGGTTATTCGCGGTAGTTGGAGTTTCGACGTCTGTGGCATTGCATAATGTTAAGTGGACGCTTTGTTTTAAACGCAAAGGTGCGTTAGCGGTACTCAATTAAGGATCGAAGCGTGACATCAAAGCTTTCTGTATAACGGCGTGCTTTGCACAATTGCTCGAGGTCAACGTGTCGATTCGCTTTGAATCCGGCTGATGAAAATACGGGTGGCTGTTCTTTAAACGTTCGAATCGTAGTCACGCCGATATTGCACGAGCGGAAGGCGGTAAGAATAACTCTACGTGCACTGCCACGCCGGTGGATTGTCGCATTACGAACCTCGAGTACTGCACTTTTGCAGCGGCATTGTTGAGATCACCGTGTGTCGGTAAGAATGCAACACGCACAAATGAATACAAGTTTTAGTTTTGTTTAGAGTGAGAGCATTGCTTCGTGTTGCTCCGTTTCACAGCTGGGGAGCCGATAAGCTTTTTTTTTTTTTTTGTATCAGCCCTGGCTGAACGCTTGTTACAATGTAGTTGCGAGTGGGGCGAATGAGTCAACTCTTCTAACTTACTTTTAACTTCATCAGACGGCAACAAATAACACGTGCGCCCATTTCGGTCGCGCTTTTTGCGAAGAGAAGCAGCGAGTGTTGTTCTTTATTATACGCTGCCTTTGGTCACAGATACAGCGCGTTCACAGTTGTAGCTGGCGTAGCGTCATAGAGGCATGTTTTTGCCGTACTGGTGCTCCAACATGGCGGCTATCATGACGTTAAGGTTGTCTAATGATACGGTGGATAACCTTCTTCAGTGTGATAACGAAGCTGGAACATGTTTAGCTTCTGTGCATCAGCAGTGCTGTATATATTGATAACTTTAACGTGACGTCACAAACTTCGCGTACCGCCACTCCAGTATGGCGGTTTCAGTGACGTCAGAGCAAGCCACTTGTACCGAGCAGACTTATCAGTGCCAATTTTCGTAGAACCAAACCGAAAATGTAAAGTGGGTGTTGGGGGAGGGAAAGGGGAAGGATGAGGTGACCTGCTCTAAGGGAGTCGTGCAAACGGGGGAAGGGATTTTTATAGTAGTTTTAACTAGTCCCCTCCCCCCAACAATTCCGATTTTTATTTGTTCTTTGTATGTGGATGAACTTATGCGCGCGCGTACTATACTTGTCGCAATACGACGGAACGCACGAGGCTGTCGATGTAGCGCATCAGCTGCCGACTCGCCGTGTCACGTATCGTAGCCTGAGTTGACAGTACTGCGCAGAATCATCGGGTGCTTAGCTGGGCCCCTTGGTTTAAAAAGAGAGAGTGAGGATGAGTCTGAGGTAATGCGGAGAAGGCTAACACGCGCGCACACATGCACTTGTATACACCAACACGCACGTACACAGGCTAACGCGAGCTGAAGTGCGCTCGCTCGACGAAACACAGCCCGCCGCCCACAATCGGCAGCGCCGAGAAGAATGCACCGACGGCCGCGGCTCCGATATTAGATCAATATCGTCAATCGCAGGTAAATATTAGTTTTCCCGAGGCGTCTTCTTCGAAGACCGTCGTCGTTCCTTCCCCCTCCTTCGTTGCCGTCGCTTTGTACAAGACGCCGGCGAGGAAGAAGCGGAGGGGACGACGTCGAGATAGCGGACGCCATGTACTCGCCGTCTGGTCGGGTTCCAGTCGTCGTCTCCGCCGCCGCTGCGGCACCGTTCCGCTGTGAAAAAGTCAACACGGGACCCGGGGCAAACACACGGCGCCGAGCGTATAAAGGGAGAAGCCAGGCCTAGGGCTCGGACCCCCTCTTTTATAGTACACGGAGTGCCGGTACCGACGGAGGAGGCGCGCTGCTCGCGGGATTTTGTCGTCAGCTCCAAGTGCACGAGCGCTCCCTCGATGTGCCGGGTTGGTGCGTATACGTGTGTGGTTCGACTCGGTGCCAGCGGTCGGGCATGGCTTCCTTCGCCAGAATCATCATCACGTTGCGAGACTCGTCAGCGGGTGTTGTTCGGTGTTGGCGTTGCCAGTGCTCGTGATCGACTTAGCGCGGTGCGTAATATTCGCTGTGGTGGCGGATACGTGCGCTTCGTGCCCAATCGGTCCTGTTCCGCGTCATCGCTATAGATTTCGCTGCAGTGCCCCTCGTTTCCCGGTGTTGCTTCCTTCGTGTCAACTTTCGTCCGCCGCGATGGTGTAGGGGTGGCCGGCTGCTGACCCGAATGACGCGAGTTTGATCGCGGCCGTGGCTGTCGCGTTTCGATGGGGGTGAAATGGTACACCCTCGCGGACTGTACGATGTCAGTGCATGGTAAACAACACCAGGTGGTCGAAATTTCGGGAGCCGTTTACTATACGGCAACCGTCAGAATCATGTCGGGGTTTTCGCACGTTAAATTCGAGATATTATTATTATTATTATTATTATTATTATTATTATTATTATTATTATTATTATTATTCATGCCAACTTTCGTCTCTGTGTACGCGTGCATCTGTAAATTATGCATTCACGCGCGGGCCTGGTGGGACAATACGTGATCTGAGTAAAAAAATTGTTCTGTTCTTATTGTGTATGTCAGACGTGAGCCTCCATAAGCATTCGAGTATTAATGTAATCTATATTATATCTGTCCACCCGCCCGTGTTTAACTTAACGTGACGCCTGTAGTTCAGTTCAGTCGTATTGTATGATGTACTTGCCTGGTATAGCCCCGCCGTGGTGGACAAGTGGCTAAGGTATTCGGCTGCTGACCCGCAGGTCACGGGTTCGAATCCCGGCTGCCTTTCCGACGGAGGTGGAAATGTTGTAGGCCCGTGTGCGCAGATTAGGGTGCACGTTAAAGAACCCCAGGTGGTCGAAATTTCCGGAGCCCTCGTATACGGCGTCTCTCATCATCATACGGTGGATTTGGGGACGTTAAACCCCACATACCAATCAATCAACTTGCCTGGTATAGGCTCATGAGTCACGTGTAAGTCTAAATCAGCGATATGAATGGCATACCATGCCCTAGCTTAAAGTTAACAGCTTCTGCAAACGCAGTTATCAGTAAAGCTGTCAGGGTAATGTATTCACTTCACACTGTGGCGCTTCTTTTTTTTTCGACGTTTTTTTTTTCTGTTTTAGAGGACAGCACGAAATCACCATATATATATATATATATATATATATATATATATATATATATATATATATATATATATATATATATAGTGCGTGTGTGAGTGAGTTGCATAGCGGGGCTACAACTCGGTGTCACATGCTAGAGCGTAACGTAAGCCTACGTTAACGGTTACGTCCTTTACCGCGGTAAAATTTGAATAATCGGATTAGGTTCTACGTGCCGTTGAATAAGTATCGGTGTTCCTGTGTCAGTGCTTGGCCTGCAGTGTGTCACTGGGAGGCAGCAGTAACGTATACCTACGCCGTGCGGTTTCGTGGATTCTCACTGATTTGCCAGCATCGCTGGTGCTGCAGAACTGGAGGGAATGCTGACGTGATGCTATACCGATGACGTCACACCTGAGTCTTCTCTCAGGTCACGCGACCAGGAATTCCGTTGTCACGCATTTAGAGTGTCGAAACGTGCTTCGTCGTACACGATTCACCTTATGTATACCTCACACATGCGCTCACGAACGAAGTCTGACGTTTCAGTTGGGCGTCACGTGATATTTGGTAATTTCTGGTTTCATCAGGACTGTACTGGTACGCTGAAATTGACTGACTGGCGACAACTTCAGCAAGTAAGTGCCTCTGACAAACGCCTTCACAACCGTTATGCGCTACACGACACCCAATTTTCGATCATGATCTGCGTTATGTGGGTGAGTACTTGTGCGTTTGTAAACTGGTGAAAGATTACGACGCATTCGCTCGAGCATTTGATACATATTCGAATATGTTTATAAGCACCCAAGCGGCCCTTGAGTCGGGCAACTCAGGCGCACTCGCCACTCGGGATGTATATATGTTAGGTTAGGTTAGGTTAGGTTAGGTTGGGTTAGGTTGGGTTAGGTTGGGTTAGGTTAGGTTAGGTTGGGTGGCATTTATGGCGTCCTGACTGCCCTCTTGTATCCATGTTGGCATGCCCTCTCTTCTAAATTGACGCTGTTTGCTGTTCGAGCGTCAGCGATATGTCGTATTATTTCGTCCCGCAGTATAGTCAGGTGCGCACAGGCGGGGCATTTCAGGTTTGTTCACCTTGGCATTAAAATTGAACGATTTGAAGCGGCCCGTAGACGATGACGGCTGCGCACCATGCAGCAGTGCATGACGTCATGCACGTCATGGCATAATGGTGGTCGATGGCCGGCAGTGGGTGGGGTTTACA
Organism: Rhipicephalus microplus; assembly: GCF_013339725.1. Taxonomy (NCBI): domain Eukaryota; kingdom Metazoa; phylum Arthropoda; class Arachnida; order Ixodida; family Ixodidae; genus Rhipicephalus; species Rhipicephalus microplus. The sequence goes on from NC_051168.1 coordinate 48,773,064, forward strand.
GCCGCCAATTTCTATAGGGCTTGTTTTGTATCGCAATATTTTTATATGATGTATTTTAAATGTGTGTATAAACAAAATGGTCTCCCTACGTCTATTTATCGCTAAAAACAGCTAATTGTTGCATATACTTTGTTCTTTATTGGGGCAAGGACGGTTATTTTACATGTGCCCATCTCATTTGCTAATTTACAACTAAATTCACGATAAAAAAGTGATGTTGGTGTCTTCCAAATCATATATATATATATTGTCACATGCGTCCCGCGAAAAAGACGAAGGCGACAGCGCATACGCGCATCTGCACGCTTTTATGCAGAACGCAACAACGAGAAAGATGAGAACTCTCCTCTCGCGCGGTTAACAAAAGACCGACCCGCTGCTGTTTTCTCAGTGCCTTCGAGTACGACCTCTCTCTTGACGTCGCGACACTGGTGGAGGTGCTGGGGCCTGCAACCTGATGCAAGAAAGCGTTGTTCGGGACCGTACACCCAGTCCGGAGCCTCAACGTCTTGTTGCTACTCCAGTACACCGATTCAGCCGACGCCTATTAGGCCTAAGCCCAGAAACTCTTGACGGCATCTCCTGTTACCAACATGGCGGCCCCTTCAGCGTCTGCGAATCTTCCCCCGGCCCAGACGACTCACCCTTACCAGGTAACTTTTGAGACGCCTCGTGTTCCCGAAGTCTTCCGTGGAGAACCGTATGAAGATGTCGAGGACTGGCTCGACCAGTTTGAGCGGACCGCTGTGGTGAATCGTTGGAGCGTGCAAGAAAAACTTGGCCGTGCCTACTTCGCAATGGAAAATAGCGCTCGCACATGGTACGAGAACAGGGAGCCTACTTTCCAAACCTGGGACAATTTCCGCCAAAAGCTTCTCGAGACGTTCCTGAGTGCGGACCGGCGGGATCTCGCACAGCAGATGATCGAAGCCCGCATGCAAAAGCCGAACGAAAGCGTGGCCATGTTCGCTGAGGATATGGCCCGCCTATTTCGCCGCGCTGACCCTGACATGCCCGAGGCAAGGAAAGTTCGTCATCTGATGCGGGGAGTTAAGGAACCGCTTTTCGCCGGCCTTGTACGAAATCCGCCAACAACAGTGGATGAATTCATCAAAGAGGCGACTGTCATTGAGCGGGCGCTCCGGCAACGATGCCGCCACTTTGACCGCCTGCCCGACCAAACGCCTGTTGGTGCCGCCGCTCAAAACGCCGCCGTTTCTGAAAACTCTTTACGGCAAATGATCCGACAAATCCTGCGGGAAGAGCTGCGGGCCCTCGGCCTTCTGTCTACCGATCCCCAGTTGCTTCTGTTGCAGAAATCGTGCGCCAGGAACTACGGCAAGCCTTTCCCTCACCAGCGCCACCACCCGAACCACGTCCACTGACCTATGCTGATGCCGTCCGCCGTCATCCGCCGGCCCCAGAAGAACCACCCTTTCAGCCACGGCCCGTTACCTTGCCGTGGTGGCAGCGTGAACCTGTCCGGCGACCACCAGTACGTCGGACCGACTTGTGGCGCACCGCCGACCGTCGACCCCTTTGTTTCCACTGCGGCGAACCAGGCCACATCTCGCGCTACTGCCGTCATCGACAAACCCGGGTTGGAAACTTTTCTCGGCCCGCTTCTTTTTATTCTGAAGACCCTCGTGACCATGCTGCTGATCGCCTACCGACCAACGAAGCGTCTTCACCAAGTCGTCGCTGGCGGTCTCCCTCACCTGCACAAGGTCAGAATTCCCCGAATCGCCAAAGATACGCGGACGCCTTCAGAAACCGCTCCCCAAGCCCGTGCCAGGGAAACTAACTGCCGCGACCTCCGGGGGCAAGGTTGCCAATCGCCGAGACGCCAAAAAGACCCCCTTGCCTCTACACAAAGACGACGTGACGACGGTGATGACGAAGACGACAACAACCACGAGTACTACTGCCAATGAATTTCTACGTGCCGACCTCAGCGTTATTATAGACGGGCACCACGTAACAGCACTGGTTGACACTGGTGCTGACTTCTCTATTATGCGACAAGAGCTCGCCGACCGCCTTAAGAAGGTTAAGACGCCGTGGAGTGGGCCGAGCATAAGGAGTGCTGGTGGGCAGCTAATGACGCCAACCGGTAAATGCACCGCTCGGCTCGTAATCGATGATTCGAACTTCGTCGCCACTTTTGTCATTTTACCGGACTGTTGTAAAGAGTTGATTTTGGGTATGGATTTTCTGCGAGAGTACGGTGCTATCATCAATATCCCAGAACGTATCGTCACCTTTTCCGCCCATCCTTACGTCGACGCCACCACTGAAGAACAACTGCAACGTTTACGTGTAGCCGATGATGTGATGCTCCTGCCGAGATCTTGCTGCCTTGTGTCGGTGTTGTGTGAACGGCCGTGCCATAATGAGGTGATAGCGGAGCGAATAGACACGCTATTGCTTACGCAAGGTGTTTCCATAGCGAGAGGCATTCTGGCACTAATTGATGGGCGGGCAGAAGTCCTCATCACCAACTTCAGCAACGAGCGTCGTCACATCCAGAAGGGCACCGCGATTGCCTACTACGACGACGTGGACCAAGCCAGAGATTGCTTCGCTTTGCAACCGGACGAGGCGACCATCCCAGCCTCGACACCTTTGTCTGTCAACATTTGCTCAACCCTGTCAGCCTCGGAAAAACAGCGCCTACTAGAGCTGATACACCAGTTCAAAAATTGTTTTTCGTGCACGTCGAAAGTCAAGCAAACACCACTGACCCGGCACCGAATCATCACTGAAGAAAATACGAGACCGATCCGTCAAAACCCATACCGTGTGGCTCCGAAAGAACGTGAGGAGATCCAAAAGCAAGTTCTGAAGATGCTCCAAGATGACGTAATACAGCCTTCCAAGAGTCCCTGGGCATCCCCCGTGGTATTGGTTAAAAAGAAAGACGGCAGCTTGCGTTTTTGTATAGATTACCGCAAGTTAAACCAAGTAACGAAGAAAGACGTCTACCCACTGCCACGTATAGATGACTCTCTTGATCGGCTGCGGCATGCACGCTATTTCTCATCGATGGACCTGCGAAGTGGCTATTGGCAAATAGAGGTCGACGAGAGAGACCGTGAGAAAACTGCTTTCGTGACGCCCGACGGTCTTTATGAATTTAAAGTGCTTCCATTCGGGTTATGCTCAGCGCCAGCCACTTTTCAGCGTTTAATGGACACTGTGCTATCAGGACTTAAGTGGCAGACATGCTTGGTTTATCTAGACGACGTTGTCGTCTTCTCAGCTACATTCGAGGAACACCTAAGTCGATTATTCGCAGTTCTAGAAGCTATACGTTCGGCTGGCCTGACTTTAAAGCCAGAGAAGTGCCATTTCGGTTTCAACGAACTTTGCTTCTTAGGCCACGTGGTCAGCCACGAAGGTGTTCGACCTGACCCGGGCAAAAATCGACGCTGTCGCAAAGTTTCCCGCACCGCATGACAAAAGAGCAGTGAGACGCTTCTTAGGCCTCTGCGCTTATTACCGACGATTCATCGCCAACTTTTCGTCTATTGCGGCGCCTCTGACGCGGCTCACACGAGAGGATGTCCCCTTTCTTTGGAGCGAAAAGGAACAAACAGCGTTCAACGAATTACGCCAACGCCTCCAAACACCTCCGGTTCTGGCGCACTTTGACCAGGAAGCGCCAACAGCACTTCACACCGACGCAAGCAATGTAGGCCTGGGCGCCGTACTGATACAATGGCAAGATAACTCCGAGAAAGTGATAGCCTATGCCAGCAGAGCTCTCTCTCGCACGGAAGAGAACTACTCGACTACCGAGAAAGAGTGCCTCGCCGTGGTTTGGGCGGTTCTCAAATTTCGACCGTATCTGTACGGCCGCTCATTCAAGGTCGTCAGTGATCGCCACTCGCTTTGCTGGCTCACTAACTTGAAGGACCCATCCGGCCGTTTAGCACGCTGGAGCCTTCGGCTTCAGGAGTTTGATATGACCATTATTTATAAATCAGGGAAGAAGCACACCGACGCAGACTGTCTCTCGCGGTCACCCGTTGAGCCTGCCGCTATTAATGACGAGTCTATGGACGCCGCATTCTTGGGAGTCATCAACGCGGCCACTATCTCACAAGAGCAGCGCCGTGACCCTGACTTGCTTTCGCTTATCGATTTCTTAGAAGGACGACGGGAAGACGTGCCGCGAATTTTTGCGAGAGGAGTGCCATCTTTTTGTTTAAGGAACGACGTCCTATACAAGAAAAACTTTTCTCCCACCGGCAGCCCATACTTGCTCGTCGTCCCTGCATCACTGCGAAAAGAAATTCTGGAAGCCTGTCATGATGAAGTCACCTCTGGTCATCTCGGTTACACTCGAACATTGTCCCGTCTGCAAAACAGTTACTACTGGCCTAACCTACCTGCTGCTGTGAAACATCATGTCCAAACATGTGTCGACTGTCAAAGACGCAAAGCACCACCCGGCAGGCCGGCAGGCTTATTACATTCCGTTCAAGTGCCAGCAAAGCCATTCGCCCAAATCGGAATGGATTTCCTGGGCCCATTCCCAACTTCTACCACAGGGAACAGATGGATCATTGTCGCCACTGATTACTTGTCTCGCTACGCAGAAACTAAAGCCATGCCGAGGGCCACAGCAGCAGAAGCGGCTCATTTCTTCATAGAAAACGTCGTCCTTCGGCATGGTGCTCCAACAGTTCTCATCACGGATAGAGGAACTGCGTTCGTGGCAGAACTTTTGGAGTCGGTTCTCAGGCTCAGTGGTACAGCTCACCGGAGAACAACGGCGTACCACCCACAAACGAACGGACTAACAGAGCGGCTTAATAAGACCCTCGCAGACATGCTCTGCATGTATGTCGACACAGAACACAAGAACTGGGACGAAATCTTGCCTTATGTGACCTTCGCCTATAATACTGCCCGGCAGGAAACTACCGGAATGACGCCGTTTAGTTTAATACACGGGCGCGAAGCCACTACAACGTTGGACGCTATGCTGCCGCACGAGTGTGACGACACTCACGCTGACGCCGAAGAATTTGGTCAGCGTGCCGAAGAAGCCCGACAGCTAGCCCGCGTGCGTATTTGTCACCAGCAACACAAAGATGCGAAACGGTACGACCTACGACATAAATTGGTAACCTACAAACCAGGCGACAAGGTATGGGTCTGGATCCCAATACGTCGACGCGGACTTTCAGAAAAGCTATTACGACGATACTTTGGCCCATATCGAGTCACCCGACGATTGAACGACATCAACTACGAAGTTATTCCCGACGGCGATTGCAGTTCCAGTCGCCGAAACTGCTCACCCGAAATCGTGCACGTCATCCGGATGAAACCCTACTTGTCCAGCTAACTCTCGTTTGTCCTGATCGTGCTGGTGCATATGTGCGTTTTTATAACTAGAGTGCCTAGGCTGCGCATCGGGACGATGCCATTTTTGGAGGGAGGCAAATGTCACATGCGTCCCGCGAAAAAGACGAAGGCGACAGCGCATACGCGCATCTGCACGCTTTTATGCAGAACGCAACAACGAGAAAGATGAGGAACTCTCTCTCGCGCGGTTAACAAAAAGACCGACCCGCTGCTGTTTTCTCAGTGCCTTCGAGTACGACCTCTTTCTTGACGTCGCGACAATATATATATATATATATATATATATATATATATATATATATATATATATATATATATATATATATATATATATATATATATATAATGTGTCTGTGTGCTTCGGCAAAGGGGACAGTAAAAAAATATCTCCATATTTCTTTATTTCTTCTTTGTGATATTTTCGAAAGTGCTTACTCTGGAATTGGCAAAAAAAGTCTAGCCGACCATGATATAGTGGACATTATAAATGTAGAAGATATTCTACAATTCATAACGAACATATATTACCCTCTCACCCGTGTTTATCCTAAGCGCGCCTAATCTGTACCTTTTATTTGTCGCTGTCTTCTGCGAAGCCTCGGGCTGCGTGCTTGTGACCAAGGCGGTAGATGAAAAAATTTAACGCCGGACAATGCAGGGACACCACGGACGGCAAGCATACGATTGGAAGTCGGCAAAACTGCTCCGGCAGGGTGGTTGGCGGAACGAGATGGACATGGAAGCGGGAAGAGTGGTTTGGAGCGTATAATATATGGGTGTATGAGGCCCATATATGGCTACATCAGGAATTGGGCATATCGGGTTATATAGGGCCCAAATATGGGGATTCCATATAAAGCCTGATATGCCCAATTCCTGGTGTAGCCGTATGTGGGGATTTTTATATAAGTCCATATATAAGATTTTTGTAAGGGTATACACAGAAGCGTATAAACGAAGGAGCAGCGCATTTCAAGTGTGGAGTATACCTAATGAGGCTGGGCTGTCGTCTGCTGTCGTATGCTATCGTATTCGCCTGACGTAACGCAGTCAAAACTCCGAATAGCATAGACATACAGCTGAGTGCTCGCTCGCGCCAAGGAGAAGTCTGCACCCTCCTGTTCTTCGAGCGCCTTGATGGTGAGGTAAAGTGCAGACATTACTAATATGGCTAGGGAAACACGAGAACGAAACCGACGCATAAAAATTGGATAGGGGGGAGAAAATGAGAAATACGAAAAGAGGAGTAAAGAAGGAGCAAAAACAGAAGAGACACAAGCGAGGCTGTCCAGCTCTGCACTTTCTTTAGGTTTGGCACCACGACGGCGAAGCTGCCTCAGTTTTTTTTTTGCGCTTTTTTCTAGTTTGCGGCTTCAACCAAAAAGCGTTGACTCTGCTACTTCGAAGGGCGGGCTTGCGTCGGCAACAAAATGGAGCTCACGGAACATATTTTCACCTTTGGGCCCGCCCGGACACAGGCTCTCCAATACTTAGCCTATAAGCGAACTCACTGTGACTCAGATTCAATAAAATTTTACTCAACCGGACTCATTTGAGCTCAAACTCACCCAAAACATTACTCGTGCACTCAGACTCGCACTGACGGCCCTAACCGAGTCTTAGGAAAGTGAGCTCCGAGCCTGATTAGTCGACTCATAAGAGAGTTTGCCTACCCAATGCTTGCATCCTCCATTTTCTTTCTATAGGCTTGTCGTGCTTAGCCTGACAACTCCGCGCGCGAAAAAAAATCATAAAACAAGCAAAAGAGGAGGTCGGCGCGGTTTGAACGCGGTTAAGCGGCACTGACTGCTAATTCTTACGTGCGCACCCACTCGCGCGGGTCGCGTCGCAGTTTATATCCCCAAGCACCGCTGTATTATATTCCCTCCATTGTTCTCTTTGCACGCTTTTCTTTGCGCCGTCTCTTCGCCGCACTATTCAATACCACACTGCGTGCAGGGTGCGCTGCGGCCTCCTTTTAAAAGGAGTTAGCGGCATCAGGTTTGTGCGGCGTCGGGGAAGTTGGGGGAGTGATTGGGGAAACGTCCCGAGGGTTGCGCAACGCTGACCGAATTCGCCCTGCGGCGTTCCTTATGTTTTCCCTCCGCCCAGGCGTGTAGCAGTGTGTGGGGATGCGCCCCCCTTCCCCTCCCCTACGCCGCTCACTGCAGACACACCCGAGCTTTCACTACCTTTCAAGTTTGACGCATGGCCGACTGGTTCGCGAAATCACTGGGTCGAAACTAACTCGTGCCCTTTGTCCCCGAAAAAGGGAAGGACCAGTTTAAATGCCAATTGGATTTAAGGGAATGCAGGAGTAGGGGACTATAGGAAACGACGGGGATATGAGGATTTGGTGGCCCGTTTGGTTACGCGGCGTGTGGTCCTGGTCATGCCTGGGGTCAGGGAGGTGCATGGTGCATGTTCATGTGGGTGTCCATAGTTTTGGAAACGTGTAACCGAAGCGTGACCCTAATAAAACAGATTCAAATATATCAATATCAGCGTGACTGATGATTTGAATCATAATATCATAGTTATTTTCGTCAAATAAATAAGCCATTCCTCTTTAACTTATGTCAGCGTATTTGAAGGATGTGCAAAGAAAACCACGACACAGAGAAACGTAAGAGACAGGACGACACGCTGTTATATAGCAACCATACTCCAATCAAAAGCGTAGAAATATACGTGCACAGTACGAAAATAAAGAAGACACTGTGTGCTCTGCGTCGCGTCGCGGCGGTCTCTAGCAAACACTCGTATATTTGTCTAACTGGGCGACTTCAAACACAGTTTGCCTTTCACAACACGAAGCTGCACTCACGATTCGCATTCACAGTCGTCGTAATCGTTATTGGTGAATTTCGCTGTCCGCCTTCTCGTTCTGCCACCGTGCTTCGGTGTTTAGTCGGCGTTCGGGCTGCCTTGACGACCCTCTTTCTTGCCTCTGTGTTTGCATGCACGCCCTGCATTTTAAGGTATTACCATCGTTTAACCCCCATTTTCAGTACACGCTCCTTGACTTGACTTGCCGCCGCTTTGAATGCACCACAGGCGCGTGCGTTGAAGGTGGCAAGTTAAGTTCAACAAGTCAAGGAGCGTTTCTGAATACGGGGGGTTGCAGTCATTTTTTTTTCCTTCGCCCGCCGCGGTGATACAGTTATCGCGATGTGCATCTGCTCACCCCAAGGTCGTGGGTATGATCCAAATAGTGACGATGGAGGTGCAATGCTATAGCGGCGTGTCTTGTGCGATATGACAGTGCATATGTTAAAGAAGTTTAGGTGGTCCGTATTTGGGGAGCCCTCCAATGTACGCAGTGTCTCATAAGCACGTACGTTATGGCACGTGAATCTTCAGCTATTATTGTTATTATACTATCTGGTTATATTGTTTTTCCTTCCGACTGACCCCACAAGAGGATCACTTATCGGAAACTAGCCCAGACTTTGTTTATGCTTAAATTTTCGTTATTCCTAAATCCACATAAACGCATTAGGAGATGCTTCGCCAGCAAATGTTGCCCGTCTGTTTCTCGTTCCTGTCCCTTTTTTTCTTTTTGCTTTCCGTGTGTACGTTTTGAAGGGAATAGTGGCATTCTAAGTACTCTAGGGTTTTTAACTCGTCACTCACTTGGAGGATCGTTTTTGTTTATTTTCCCTTCGATAATACAAGTGCACGCTCTTTTCAGGGACGTGCTGTGGCTGTCCCCGTGTCACGCATCTTTCGTACGGCGTTATATCGCCGGTGGTTATTGTTTGCACACGGGTGAGTCTGTCGCCCGGTATCAACGGTAGCTCACGCAACCCGCCCCGCCCGCAACTCGCACATGTCACTGCGCAACACGAGCCATATAACGGACGTCGCTCATCGCAGCCTCGGGCGACAGTTTATTAGCCGCGCGAGTGGATTCACGAGCGCCACCACTCGACCAGACTGCGCGGCTCCGACGTCCCAAGGCACCGCTTCATCATTCCGCCTGAGGACAGGGCGAACAGACCCTCCTGGTTCGCTTGCTGGCCTGTCATTGCGTCTGCAGGCGAGGCGCCACTGAATATTACATGCGCACCAAATCCCCGTATATACATAGATGTATATACTCACTCTACGACGCTGGATTCTGACCGGGGGCTTACGGGGGCGTTTTCGTGGCGGGCGCGCGCGGAGGAATCATGCTATAACCCCGTAGTTGCGTGGGGTTCGCGCCCTTGGTTCCAATCAGTGCCTCCCCGGTAGCCCTGCTGACCTCGAGGTCGTGGGGGCGTACAGTTATGGTGGGGCCGGCCACCCCTCGCATTCTTTACCAATTGTCATATCTGTGTTATAAATAAGTTCGTGAAGTGCATGCTGGGGTGATGGGAGCTGTCGGTGCGATGCGTAATCAGGGAGCGGCTGTATACGTATAGAATCGTGGCATTGTCCAGACATTCGTGCGTGTGAATTTTATGCTGTGGCGAAACCTTTAAATTTCGTCTTGCAGCTTATGATCTTGGAGCCTGATAGTGACGTTTTTCGTTTTGTCTTTTTGCACTCACGTTTTTTCGTACCACGCGTTGCGTTTATTACTTATTGCAACTCCTTTATCTTCATCTTTACAACTTAGCATTTCTTGGAGCAACTGTTCATGCCTATTGAGCGTTATATCACATATGAGTGAGGTAAACTAGCTTGTTTACGTGCCGAGAGAGCGAAAACGCTTCACGATCTGACGGATTGTGGTGATGCCATTGCTCTGCTTTATGTTGAGACGAAGCTTTTGAAATACGCGCGAAATGGCGCGCCGTCGTGACTGGTTTAAACCAATCGACGAGCTGCGTGCTACGTCAGGTCACTGATAGGCGACTTTGCGTTCCTGCGTGCGAAAGGAGGATTGGTTAGGTGTATATAGGAAAGGAGTACAGGAAATGTTTTTCGAAATGAAGTCTCTGCGCAGCGCTGTAATATTCGGAAAATGTGATCGCCGTGGTCTACTCTACGAATTGCCGAGCTTCCTTGGGGGGTGTCAAAAAAAAAAAAGTTGGAGCCGGTTGACTGTTCTTTTACCATGAGGTAAAAGAACAACTGCAAATGTAAAAGAGGTAAAGGACCCTCTACATTGCTGGTATTATCCTTTACGCATATCTGTCGCGTGTGTTTTTGTTTGCTCGAATGTATGCACACATGCGAGGTCGAAACTTTTCGGGTAGGGTTTGAACCCGTCTGGCGAGACCAGTTCGAGTGAATGAGAAGACGATGCGAACGAATTCGCCCTACACGATTACGTTATCGCGTGCCATTTTTGAAAGAAAACCTTGAGCGTCCCCAAAGTTTTAATCCACTTTTTTTTCTGCTATGCATTACATGAACGAAATTCAAGCGAAACAAGCCGCTATTTAACAGCAGGTTTGATGCGTTTAGTTAAAACCCACGATGATCGGTAAAATTTTTGCAATGACGCTGAGACACAGAACTATGAAAAAACTACAATCACCCACAACGCGACAGTAAAGCTCATCGCATTATCATTCACCGTGCTCGGTTTTACTAGAGCTGGGCTCTGGTGTTCAGAAAAGATTAATGTGTCCTTCTTACAGGGTTACGTTCAGTAATATTTTATCGGCCGAATCTTCGGGGGTGTCTGATGGTGTTTCTTTAGGGTCGACCTTACACTGGTAAGCACCCCGACGCGCGAAGTTTGTGTTCGCCTTATATAGTGTTACGCTTTTTGTAATTGAGCACGCTTACCACGCGATGTATAACAGCTTCCTCGTGGCCCTTCTAGGTTAAGAAACTGCAAGGCTGCAGAACACGCCTCCCAAACCCTCGAGCCCCCCTCCCCCGTCTGAACCTATGCAGCGCTTCTTCAACGCGGAACAATATAAGGCTGCGCTTCCCCGCACGACCACCGACTCCCCCTTTTCCCGAATCCACCCAGAACTCTCTCAAAGGGCACAGAGAAACAAGAAGAGGTTATGCGGTGGCTGGGAAAGGGAGATGCCCGTTTTGCTTTTATCAGCGGGATTAAGGGTTCCAAAGATGGGATCCTTCTGTCCCCCGGGCGACTGACTAAACGCCCGCTGTCGCAATAAAACCGCGGGGTGTCCCCAGGCGTTGTGTGTCCGCGCGCGTCTGTGTGCGCCCGAAAGGACACACGTGGCAGCACTGTTCCCCCCGTTTTGGATCCGTGCGCCGGTTTGCAGCCCGCATATGCGGGTTGAATCAATCGTCACGCGGATCCATTTGAAACTAATTTCCTCCGGGAAACTGAGACGGTTCGATGGTGTGTGCACGGGGATCGCTGCGCGGTGACTTACTTCTCGTGTGTTCGCGCTTTTTCGACGACCAGAGATGTTTTCCGAACTCGACTGTTTCTCCTGATTGCCTCGCATTATTGTGCTTTGGAGCAAAGCTATAGCATGTAGTGTCTTGCGAAGGGGAGCCCGTGGACAGTTCGCAAAAAAGCAACACAAGATTGGAAACCGTAATTAGAACCACCAGGTATTGAAACCAATTAACGTATATGGAACGTTAATTGTTCTGCTTCAAATATATTGATAATAACTGTGATAAAGACTTGAAGAACGTAAAATGGACGAAAAAACGGCTTGCTACTGGCGGGGAGCCAACCTATACAAGGTGCCCCACATAACTTGAGCCAAGAATTTGGAAAAGAGAGACACTTCAGTAGTGAATTGAACTAAACGCGTACTACTCGCACTAGCCTGTAGGTACACAGGCTATTTTTTATTTCTCCCCATACTAATTAATTAATAGTTTTAATTAGGTATTTTTGTAAAATTATGCGCTGTAAACCCAAAATATGAACACTGATATGTAAAGCACTTTCAGAAACCACCTACAAAATTGTTTCCTGTACGATACGTCTAGCGCTGTTATTTTTTTTAACGTTGTAAAGAAAGCCTATAGCAACACTATATGCCCCGCCGTTGTGGTCTAGTATCTAAGGTACTCGGCTGCTGACCCGCAGGTCGCGGGTTAGAATGCCGGCTGCGGCGGATGCATTTCCGATGGAGGCGGAAATGTTGTGGGCCCGTGCGCTCAGTTTTGGGTGCACGTTAAAGAACCCCAGGTGGTCGAAATTTCCGGAGCCCTCCCCCACGGCGCCTCTCATAATCATATGGTGGTTTTGGGACGTTATACCCCACATATCAATCATTTTTAGCAACACTATGTAGCAGTGCGCTCGCGGTCCGTCACATGGCTTCTTTGCAAGTTTCACGGGCTTTCTTTTAGAACGTAGAAAAAAATAACAGCGCATGACATATCGTACAGGAGACAATTTAGTCGGTGGTTTCTGAAAGTGCTCTTTATCTCACTGTTCATATTTTAGGTTTCCAGCTCATAATTAAAAAAAATGGGTGATTAAGAATATTTGAAAATTTTATTAGGAGAAATAAAAAATAGCCTGAGTACCTACAGGCTGGTGCGAGTAGTGTGCGCTTTGTTCAATTCGCGTCCTAAGTGCCTTTCACTTTCAAATTCTTGGCTCAAGTTACGTGGGAGACCCTGTATACGACCACTTGTTATATGAAGCCACCTGCAGGCAAAAGCCTGTGTTCCACTCTCGCTGTTATGGCTATACTAGCGGCGCTCACTATAACAATCCCAGGTTTAAGTGCGCAAATATACCCCGTGAAGAGGATGAGTGTTCGACCGCTGCTGTAGCTCAGTTTGTAGAGCATCGGACGCGTTATCCGAAGGTGGCAGGCTCGATCCCTGCGAGCGGCATGTTGTCTTTTTGTGCACTTTCTTAACGTATGTGTCATAATTATTAGAATAAAGTAAAACTGCGCAAATTTACGCTCCCTACGCCTTTTTTTTTTTTGCCTCAATATCTGCAGCTTTTCATTAAGGTTGTATGAAATGAAGAAAGGAGCTCTTTAAAATTTCATTCCTCCATACAAGACTGGAAATATACGCACACTTGCAACAAATTTTATTAGGAAAATGGCGAAAGACTTAACTGACAGCCACTCGTTTGTAGCCTAAAGTCACAAGCAAATCGCTACAAATATCCAAGGGAAGATTGGCTTACCCACCTGCAGACGCACAATGGAAAGCTTCTTATTTGAAGGAATATTCGTCCAGGTCCGGAGATCGAAGCCACGACCGACGCCTCTGCGGTCAAGGCAAGGAATATTGCCTTGATGTGGGCAATGAAATACATATCCGTACGTTCCAAAGAAAACTTACGCGGAAGCATTCGTGAAATGGTCTGGTGGTGTTTTAACTGTAACGAACTACATTTTCTATCAGATTCGTGGAGCCGTGTATTTGCAAAGTGGCTCGTTTTCATGCTCTCTATCATAGCGAACAAATTCTTTTCGTAATGCCTTTCCAGTCGCAATTAGAAAATGAATGCTAAACTAAACATGTACCAAGTTAAGGTAGGTAGTGCAGCAAAATTGCTGAATTCGGATTCTAAGGGGCTGGATTCCGCGCAGCAAGTGTCTAATTAACAAAAGTATTAAGAAAGAAACGAAGAAAAGTCTGCTGCATCAGTATTTTCTTTTCTTGATTAATACGCAAGACATGTACTGCTTGTTTTGCACAAGACCAGTGTAAAAGAGTAAACCACTTTATTTTCCGACTTCGTTCACAATGTGATCACGGTGCCAGACTGCCGCGTTTAATGAGCCTGAAACGTGCTCTGCAGCCATTTTTTTATTACTTACCGCCACCACCCGATTTACCAGGAATGTGGCTGGATATGACTGAATGAACGAGAGTTTAATGCCATTAAACAATGCATGCATGTTCAAGCTGGCCTTGACCACCACGTGCACATGACGATAGTTGTTTAGCTGTCAAGAAAATTAAAAAAAACTGGCAGCGAATATTTTGCCCACCTCGATTATAGTGAGCGAGTTTTATGCCAGCGTGCCGACCGTGTCCGAAAGCTCTTGATCTTCAACAGCTCCCACTATCCTCGAGTTGTGCAGCATTGCGTGCGCATTGCATCAAGTTAGAACGACGCTGCTGACTGCCGTATCCACATGCAGACAGAACCATGCAATAACCGTGCTCGTTATAAGTGGTGATGATAGCGATACGGACAGCGTCACCGCGTCTCGGTTCTCGGCGAACGCCGGTTTCACTCAATCGCATCGCACAACTGCGGCGCTTCGCGCTCGGCGTGCTCCTGTGCGATCGCCCGATTTACCAGGAATGCGGCCGGATATGACTGAACGAGCGAGAGTTTGATGCCCTTAAACAACGCGTACATGTGCTGGCCTCGGCCAGCCAATAAGTCCGAACAATCTGCTTTTCCGAACTAAAGAGCTTTTCTTCGGCCGCAAATAACGCAAACACAAAGTAAAGAAACTTTGCGGCCAAAGCATGTCAGTAAGCAAGTACACACTAGGCCAACAATCAGTATTGTTACAATAAAGAGCTTTTACAGTAATAATAAGTGCCCATCTTTACACGGTCATTTGTCGTTGAATGAACGTGCGTTTCTGCAACTAATCTATACCCAACTGGCCGTAAAGGCCGATTAACAATTGTGTTGCCCGTAGTTCTGATATTTTTTTTTTTCGCTCACAGTAATGCACACGCAAGCCCGCAGACGACAAAGTGCCATATCCTGCACTGCGAAGAACACGTCCAACAAGCGCAACGATCGACTCTCCCCGTTTCCCGCCGTTCCTTTCGCGGGACATCCCGCGCACGCGGATGTCGCATTTAAGACATCAATTTGTCGCGTCCCCAGCGTGTCGCGTTCGGAACCGCCCACACGCCCCCTATGCAGACTTTCAAGCAGGCCTACTAGCAGCAACTCGTGCCCGATGCTTCTAATATTACCGCGTTACCCCCCCCCCCTTTTCCCCTGATTGCAGGGTTTATATAGACCCCCGCTGCCGGGCCAATTTGTCTCGCCATAGAAACGGGGCCTCCTGACCTGTTGACCGTTATATTATTGTTCACGCGGTGCGCGACCGCAACCGACGAGGGGACCCCGTTAAACGCTTTCGTGGGGTGCTGCCGTACACCTTGACGTCGCGCCGCGGGTGGGCGTGGCTTTCGCGGAGTCTCGGGTTTCGTTCTCGCTCGGCATGGGGTTGATTGCCGGGGAGATACGGGGTCGCCGGTCGGCCCGCGGTGCGTTTTACCGGTGTTCCAGCATCTGCTATAGGGGGTCGGAGTTGTTAAGGGGTGTGGAAGAGAATGGGGGGTGGGTGGGTGGCAAAAGTGAAATAAAGGAGGGGGTAGGGGAGGGGGCAGTGTTGTTGAGTTGTCCGTGCGCGCATGACTATGAAGTTTATGCGATATCCCCCCCCCCCCCCCCACTCTCCCATTTGTAAAGTGAGCCTCCCCACGCCCAACGGTTCCCTTTTATAACCCTTAGTTGTTTCTCGGCCTGAAACGTGTGGTCAGCGCATGCTCTTTGCGGCGAAAATGCTGGACGTGTGAGGTGTGGTGTGTATAGTAAACTCGCGGTTTGGCCTTAGGAGGGCTAGAGCGGCGTGTAAAACTGCTGCCGGTGGGCGGGATCGCTGACACGCAAGAAGCCGGCCTCGTGAAATGGGGTTTTCAGCTGCCCGAGCGACACTCTCAATTGCTTTCACTCGCGCTTTTACGGCGTACTCTGAATGAGTGGGAAGGGGGGGGGGGGGACGTTATTTTCTGCACGGTGTTTGTTTCGAGTTGGCGTAGGCCGTGGAACGCGAGATTTCATTCATTGAAACGAAGTCGTGGCTTCGACGGGCACCCTGATTGCGAAGAAGGCTCGACTCTGATTGTGATTGTGGAGCGTTGGGGAATCGGCTGCAATTCGAACTCGACACAAGGACACAAGAAGGAGACAAGAAGCAGAGCTTCCTCTCTTCCTTTTTGCGTCCTTGTGTCGAGTTCGTGCAGCGACCGATTCCCCTTGACTTACCAACACCTTGCGACTCTTCGCGATTGTGAACAGGGCTCCGATTCTGGGTGTGAAAACGCCGATACACTTTTATTCTCTTTTGGTTGGCGTTCTCGTCATTTTATTCATTGCTTTATTTTTTGTTCAACAGATCAATATACGTCTAGTATTAGACTTGCAATTTTGCCTCTTTCAGCGAAACATTTCGCTTGAACTCTAGCTGACAAATTTACAGTGATCATTGACACCGATAGGACCTTATTATCTTCATTTATTTAAAAAAAAATCCGTGTACTAATATGCGATAAGGCGACAAGGAAGTGTTAAACTATTCCTTCTCCTTCGCATGACAGCGGATTGACCGCATGTTCAGATTTCTCGGTAATCATTTTGGCAGGAAATAAGGTGCGCATCTATCACGGCGCCCGATCGCAAGTTCACCAATCTCGGAGGTATGTATAGTTACAACACGCCGTCCGATCTTGGAAGACGTGTCTTTCGTGGCTCTTTGCCTGTCGTGTATCCACTATGCGTCTCCAAGCACAAGCTGCACGCCACTGCATTGTATATACTACTGGAATATGGTCTAGTTAATTGATTTTAAGTCTATAAGAGTGGCGATGTGGGTTTGTTGGTGAAACATTTGAAAGAAATTTATGTAGCGCAAGGCGAAAGAACGGACACAGGAAGGAATAGACTGAGAGGACAGAGCGCTCTGTCCTCTGAGTCTATTCCTTCCTATGACCATTTTTTCGCCTCGCGCTACATAAATTTCATTTTAAGTCTCTTTGCTTGAAACAAAAGAAAAAAAGTATAAAAGACAGATATAGCACGATGTTAGGACAATTCTTCGCGCTGTTGCAGGCATAAAGGATATATGCATTCATGCAGTTGCACGACTGTCTTTCCCCTTTTCCTTCTCTCTCTTCCCTGCCGCAACATATATGAGGCGAGCGCGTCGTCTTTATGACAGGTTTCACCGGACCAGAACGCGGTGAGAGAATTACAACGGGGGTCTAGGACCCCGGGTCGACGCCACTGCTCCGCGCGATGCACAATGAAGCGACTGTATATGCATACATCTATTACAAAGCCTCAGCGTGGAGGTGGGCAGGTGCGATGCCCCGACGCGAATCAAGTCGATCGCCACGCTAAACGGCTCAGCGCTGCACCGCGGCGTTTTATTGCATTAGCCGCGACGGTGGTGACAGCTGAATGGACTCGTTTGTCACCGGGGTCCTCGTGCACGTCGACTGCGGCTCGGGATTTGCGAGAATCAGCGAGTCCTTTGCGTCACTCCCCCGTTTATGGGGTATTTTTTTTTTTCTCGTCACGCTCACCCTTTATACAGATGCACGTTGCGCATGCGTGAAATGCTCAGCCGTCTGTTCAGTGGTTGTGGCTACAGGCGCGCCTATTTTAGACAAAAGAAAAATGAATATGCTGAATTCAATAGACAATTAGGCCAAGAAAAGCATAGTATAAATTTGTAGCTTCAAATTAATTAGTTTATTCCCCTATACAGTGCTAAAAAAACCCTAATTGGTTCAAACACTAGCGCAATAGATGAATACACACATACAATAAAAAGCAAACAGAAAGTAACGAAAAAAAAATCTGAAGATAAAAACCACAAATAAACAATACATACACAGAAGAAGTATAAATAATAATAACATTAGAAAAAAGTACCGCCAGGCTTACGCGGAAAGTGCAGCACAATCACAGCGAAAGCTGGAAGGGCGGCCTTTCAGGGCGTTTTTATACATTTTTTTTGTTTACTGCTACAAGCTCACTTCAGGGTACCCACTACCGCAGAAATTATAATCTTTTGTTTTAGGGGCTGTGTCCCGATTCTAAGAGCACCGCAGATAGCCTACGCAGGCAGCTTAGAAGACAGCATCGGGCCCAGTCTTCTGAGAAATGGGACACGTCTGGACGGCTTAAGCGCTACGAGGCGCCACCTCGCGACGAGAAGATAAATGTAAGCTAAACCAACGTAACTGTTTTTTAAAAACTTATTTCGTGTTGAAATCTTAAAAACAATTAAGGTCACTCACATTGAGCGAATTTCACTTTTAGCTTATGTGTGTAGTGCAAATAAAATTTTTGTGTGCTTTATGTGTCGACGTACACACTCAGTCAACATAATTAGTCTTTAAAACATACTACGAAAACATTCGCAAGCTTTCCCGACGGGCTCGCAGCATTGTGTATTTAGGTAACAACGGCTCAAGCGAACATGAAATTCCGATCAGTAAACACATAAAGCTACCTGTTTTGTACTTCTCTCTCTCTCACTCTCTTCGTTTTTTAACTGCGGAGTAGATTAAGCTACCGCCCTACCGCCATCGTTGGCGTCACGCATCTAATGTCTCCCATTGGCGTCAGATGTGGCCCCATGTTTGATGGAGACAAGCCGAGCAGGCTACAAGCCTGGAACTCTGCAGCGCTTGCTTGCCCCGTCGCCGAAAGGCGTCTTCTTGAGCGAGCGAATCGACATAAGCGAAACACAGAGATGGGAGAAACGCGAGCGAACCACGAACTTTGACCGGACGTGCGCTGTCGCGTGCGCTCCATCTTTACAGAGATCGGCGGGTGGTTCATACCTTTGTTCGTGATGCGCTCTTTGTTTGGTTTTCGTTGAAATGCGTAGCCGGCTCGAAGGTCGTTTCGCTCTACGCAGCAGCCGCTTGATTGAATTTTGTTGAGTGGTAAAGTAGTTCGCTGCCCTACTTAGTATGGTATTGCCATTTATTGATATCGCATTCAATTCTTTGCATTTGAATGCTTTAATGCCCAAACTTTAGACGCCTCACCAGACGTGGCCTCGCCAGACCGTCGGCGTTTTCAACACGAGTGGTAATAATTATGAGTGATGGGGTTTTTTTTGCATCCTAAGGCCACGATATGATTATGCGGAAAGCCGTAGAGGAGGGGCTTCTGGAATTTCGACCATCAGGCGTTCCTTGACGGGCACCTAAATATTTGGCCTACAAGAAATGCTGCTGGGATTCGATCCCGCGATGTGTCGACACGTGTCTTATGAAAGCTCGTCACGTAGTGACGTTACCATATGACGTCATTCTGACGTCACAGATCGGTAACATTTGCGACGTTACCCCTGGCGTCATGATGAATTAATGCATTCGCTGGGAAGAACTTGAAGGAGATGGCTTCCTATTTCAGACTTCTTAGGAGAATTTATCAAGAATGCTGTTACTTATTTTTCTTTTCCAACGTCGTGTGTTCGACTTGGTCCTCACTGCTCTCCGCGGCGTTTGCTCACGTCTGCAGCTTCAGCAGTAGGCAGCCATATCTCCCTCTGTACTCGTGTTGGCGTATGACGACAACGGCTGCTAGGTGAGGCGAGCCTTCCATTGGCGGCAGCAGGGCGTCCACCCCTCCTACCCAGTGTGCCAAGCAAGAGCCTGTGCAAACACAGCGCTCGCCGGAGACCCAGCTCTTTCGTGGTGCCGGCTCTTCCGAGCCGTGATGGCGCCGTTCTCGTCTCGCTTCCTCCACACAGCCCTAAAGGGCTTATTTCTCGTCTCGCTGTGGCTATGTGCCAACGTGAGGGCGCACACCCAAAAGCGAAAACTCACGGGGCGTTGGTTTCAGAAGTAATTTTCAATTCCTTTTTAATTAGTGCGTTACGCTGCTAATCTGATTGATTTGGTTGATGTGTGGTGTTTAACGTCCCAAAACCACCATATGACTATGAGAGACGCCGCGGTGGAGGGCTCCGGAAATTTTCGACCACCTGGGGTTCTTTAACGTGCACCCAAATCTGAGCACACGGGCCTACAACATTTTCGCCTCCATCGGAAAGGCAGCCGCCGCAGCCGGGATTCGGTCCCGCAACCTGCGGGTCAGCATCCGACCACCACAGCGGGGCAATTTTGACCGATCGGTGCCAAGATTTTCGCTACCCATCGATGCCTTCGCGTCCCATGCAAAAATTAACGTGAGCGTCTCCAGAAAGTTCTTGCGTCTCCAAAAGAAGGAAAACAACGATGCCGACCCAGTTACGCCCTGAGATTTAGGAAATATTTTCGTGCCTTTGCGTTGTTTTTTTCGATTGGCCAGTTCTTGCTCGGACGTGCCTTTTCTTTAAAATAAATCTGAATGCTTTAATTAAGCTTTTTGTTTTTTTCATGTTTATCTTATTGTTTTCCTAAAAAATCAACATTCATTGAATGGTGCTCGTGCGAGAACGTACATGTTGGATGCGCTTGCCAAACCGAAATCGCCCGCAAACTGACTACCTGGTGCAGTAACACACGTGATCCGCCCACGTAGCCGTGGCTGTGCTGCCACAGAAAGCTGTTGCGGGCTATCGTGTGCATAGAATAGGTTGCCTCGGTCAAAGGCGCTGTGACGTGCTTGTGTAAGGCATAGATAAGCTGGCGTTTGTAATGTATCGAACAAAGCAACATTCGTGGACGAATGTAAAAAAAATACGCCTACCAAATCGGAAGACAACATTAAAAATATTGGCGAAGCTTGTGCGAAGCCGCGTCGCAAGAGTGAAACTGAACGGTTCTCAAGGCTCATCTGGTTGCTCTTGGGGTGTTAACGGGCTATAGCTGTGTTATGCGAATTTCTTTTAGATCGTCGCTATAGCCTTTTGCTAAGAGATGCTAAGTTCTTTTCATATGGTTCTAAGTGCAAAAGGATTCGATTTAAATCACAGACAGTCGCAGATGCCGCGACATATGTACAAACTATAGAAAAAGTGTAAATTTATTCCCATAAACTTTCCCTGGCATTATCGTCTGTCAGTTCTGGTTAATATTGTGTCTAACGAATTTCGGAGTGGAGGAGGAAGCAACAAAAGAGAGAAGGTGGAGAGGTTAACCAGAAATACATCCGGTTGGCTACCCTACATTGGTGGATTAGGGAAGGGGACAAGAAAGATGAGAAAGAGGGAAGAGAGGGAAAAGAAAAAAAAAGGGGGGGGGGAGAGACTGACAGTAATTTCACTGCAGCGTGTAGAACTCTACCGCATGTCAGAGGCGTTCACACAGGCCTGTCTTTCTCAGGAAACACAGCAGGGCTTTCACTGCCTTGTGGACTGTCGAGGCATGTGGACGTTGCTGTAATATAGCACCTGCACAGAAAGAGGTCGATCATCCAGTCGCCGCATTGCGTTGGCAAGTAATTGTCTATC
Organism: Rhipicephalus microplus; assembly: GCF_013339725.1. Taxonomy (NCBI): domain Eukaryota; kingdom Metazoa; phylum Arthropoda; class Arachnida; order Ixodida; family Ixodidae; genus Rhipicephalus; species Rhipicephalus microplus. The sequence goes on from NC_051168.1 coordinate 48,794,480, forward strand.
TGAGGCAAATCGAGGACAGTGCATGGCACAGCAGGTGCTCGATATTTTCGTCAGTGAGAGCACTAAAACCAAGCTTTCGCACTTGTCTTAGATGTATACGGCCACATCATCGTTGGCGTAGGCTTTGCGTCGCTTCGGTGTCTTCTCGCAGGCCTCGTCGCCGTTCCCTATATATATATTCTCCCGTTGTGCGTATACACTCGGGGCCTTCGACTCGCCGCCGTCGCTTCGCGGGCATTTGCTGTTTGGGTAACTGTTGCCGTCTTTATGTCCAGTGGGCCAGCGGGGAGTAGAGAAATTCACCCAATTTACATAAATTTATTATGATGCATTCATGACTTCTTTGCGCAAACACGTACACGGACACAAGGAAAAGAGGCAAACAACACGGGCGCAAACTCACAACTGGTTTATTTTAAACAACGAACTGTACTTATATCTTCACGTAGCCCACACGCCCCCCAACGGTGGATCTAACGGTGTTTGCGCAAAGAAGTCATGAATGAGTACCAACTCGCCCAACTTTCAGTACTGTTATTATGATGCCTTTTTGTGTTTGTTAAATCAGGAATAATTTGTGAACATAAAGATGCATTTTTGAAGTGCTGTGTGGCTTTCTGCAGGCTTATGTTTTTATTTTTCTGCTCCGTCAGTTTACAATGTAAGCAAAGCAAAGCATAGTATAGCAAACGGCAAAGCATGAAGCGCTTGCCCCGTTTTTATATGGCCGACCACTTGGCACCGGAACTTCGAACAGCGTTGCTCAAGCATTTCCAATATTTCGTCTGACGCAGAAGGCTTCTGAAGACGTGTTAACCATTCGATCGATATGTGGGGTTTAACGTCCCAAGGCCACCATATGATTATGAGAGACGCCGTAGTGGAGGGCTCCGGAAATTTCGACCACCTGGGGTTCTTTAACGTGCACCCAAATCTGAGCACAAGGGCCTACAACGTTACTGCCTGCATCGGAAATGCAGCCGCCACAGCTGGGATTCAATCCCGCGACCTGCGGGTCAGCAGCCGAGTACCTTAGCCACTAGACCACCGCGGCGGGGCAGACGTGTTAACCAAATTCAAGCGATAGCGAGACTAAAACGTATCATGCAAACACTCGCGCCTTTGAGCGCAGCTCAAGAACTATATAGCCTCAGAAGCAATAAACGAGCTCCGGTTTTAAAATAACAACAAAAAGTTAAAAGAGGGAGATGAGGTTACGTGTGTACAGCTTTTCTCGATAGGGCAGTATAAGGACGGCATCTAATTCGAAGCGTGGAGGGAGTAACTGGCGCGTTGTGAAGAAGCCAAAAAAGAAAAGTTCACGAGATGGCTCCATTAATCTCGCGTTCGGAAGAGCAGAAAGCTTCTGGACGTTTTGAAACGAGGACGCAGAATGTACGCGAAGAAAAGCACTGTGGCGGTATTTCACCGCCACTTCTACGCCCCTATCCCTCTTAACAGTGACGTCAAAACGCTCTTTCAAATCCCCGCTCCTTCAGCAGTCGAGACACCGCTAAGGACGACATCTTGCATTTCGCGAATGGGATTGAAAAGGAAAAAAAATAGAAAAAGACGCCGTCAGGGAATGCGTTGGGGCGGAAGGGTATATAGGCGGTATTTGCTTCAATGCAAAGGCGTCGAATCCACTGCCACTCTCTCGCTAAGCGCGCGTGCGTGTGTGCGTGCCACCCTCTTTGTTTCCATTCCACTAAGCCTCCTTTTGCTCCAGTGTCGTTGCTACTGTACCTCCTTTACTTCGGCAAGCCACCAGTCAGCGACAGAAGAAAAACGAGGAGGCAAACGACAAACGACTCTGAAGGGATCTGCATTTGGGCATCAAACAAACGCTCTAGCATACGCCCATTCGGTAAAGAGGTATAGAAGGAGGCGGCTACAAAATGGGGAAGTCGAGGGGAAGCTCGGGGAAGGCGTTCTGCGGGATTTCGGGGAATGAAACCCCAGACGGAAGGCTGTTCCCTTCTAGGAAGCTTCAGTAGACGGGGCTGAGGAATTCCGCGAGGAAGCTGCACGTCGTCGTATAAACTCCCGGTTCCACTTTGTGGGAGTTACCTGTGTGTACATACAGACGCACACCTATGCAGGCTTGTTCTGGCTTATAAAGATTGCGCATGAGTAGGGCACTGAGACAGCGGGATTTGCATGGGGAAATGCGGGGAGCAAGTGTTTCGCGTCCGCCTTCTCAAGTGCGGCAGGTTCCCTCCCCAAACCATCTAGACAGCTTCACGCCAAGCCAAGTTGAGCGAATATTCAAAGAACTGTGAAAAAAACAACAACAAAGGGGTGGGAAGAACGAAATACATTTACGGAGCAACAGGAATCGGGATACGGCGCTGGTAGGATAAGAAACAAAAGAGAAAAAGATAAAAGGGAAAGTTTCCTCTTTCACGCGTGACCAAGAAATGCGGTTAAAGGGAGAAATACGCGCTCGAATTCGCGCGCAACGCATCAGACACACGCACGTGTGCTCACAAACACACGCACACACAATCACGCCCGTCGCATACGCTAGAACACTCGCGCAAGAATGTAGCAAGATCCGTTTTCTCTCCACATCTCCCTTATTTCTCCCAAACGCTCGAGTCCTCAACGTTGGATCCACTCTTTCCCGGTAAGGACACCGACACAGTTTCATCCTTTGATCCCCGAAGATGCACTCCCACCCCGACCTGTGCTCCCTAAGCTTCTGTGTGAACTTATCATACCCGTTTTTTTCTTTGTTCTTTCCCTTTTTTCTTCTGCAGTTTATTACTGGGCGTTGAACTTGAAGACATTCGCTTAGAGGATATCACGTTATTTTGCTGCGCATGCGTATACTGTGCAGTTTACTTTTGCTCTTCTAGACCCTTTTAGACCTTTTTTGTCTTCATCCCCATTTATTCGGGGAAGCGTCCCTATCGTATACAAAGGGGTAGGCACTGGGAGTAAGTGACGCGCGTAGCTCGTGACTATTCCCTCCCCGTACCCCGTTTAAAGGGGAACAGAGAAGCCACTTCAGGCCTAACCGGCGCGCGCGCAAGAACGCATAGAAAAAAAAAGTGTGTACTCGCCGCCAGATGGCGCACGCTAAGCACGCGCGACGAAATCGGCTCACCCACGCGAGAGAAAGAATCGGCTCGTTGAAAAACAATGCGCTTGGCTAACCCGCTCACGGCAGCCTCTGCCCGCAGGGTGAAAAAAAAAAGGGCTGGCGACACTTAAAAACGAGTTTTAAAAGAGATCCGGGCTTCGAGTGTGTGCGTAATGCGACACGTGGTGGGGTAACACGTCGTGCGACTGGATGGATGCGTGACCTGGGGCCACGTATTCCGATTGTGCCGAGTGTCGGATTCGTTCTCACCTCGTGTTCGATGGACTTCGGCTGTTGAACGCCTGCGTGTGAAGTGGGAAGTGTCCGAGAATCACGGGATAGGGCGTGTGGATCGACGCATACCGTATCAACGCGTTTTATTAGCTACAGGTCGCTATCGTTATCCATTTTTCCCGCGGCCTGTCCTGTCCATCCTACCTCATCAACGTAAGCTAGACGATCAAGCGTGGTTGGTGTGATTCCGTGGTTACAGGTCGACTTATACAATGAATTGGGCATACACAAATACAAAGCCGTGGTGGCACAATGAATGATTGGCTACTGGTCGTTAGCATTAGGCAAGTTATCTCGTGTGGTCGCTATGATGGCGTGCCACAGATCTATATTACCTTGTAAAATATAAAATTTTCGTTGATTGATTGATTGATTGATTGATTGATTGAGATTTCACTCACTCACTCACTCACTCACTCACTTTCTCACTCACTCACTCAAGGACCATCTTCCCGGCGTATACAGTGCGTCATGGTTGTGTCAGACCAGCGTGAATCTATCTTCGTACAGCAAAGCCGTTCTAAGCACGCACAAAGTCGAGACAAGAAGTAAAAAAAAAACAGAAGGGGGCTTCCTGCAGCAGCAGTCGAGGAGCAGGACAGCGAGCGTCAGCGCGAAGCAAATTAGATCACGCCGCGGGGCGGGTCACGTGCCTCTTCGCAGGCGTGACGTCGAAACACGGTGGGCGTCCAAGGGTGAAAACGTGGAGACCAGCTCGCGCGTGTTCCTTGGATTCCAAAATAAAAAGAGAGAGAGAGAGAGAGAGAGAGAGAGAGAGAGAGAGAGAGAGAGAAAGGAGTTGGCGAAGGAAGGAGCTGTTGGTAGGCAACTGCGAGGTCTTTCTTTTTTATTATACCGGGTGTTTCGAGAGTGTGTTCAAAGGGCAAAAAAAAAAAACAACAGGATATTGCGATATTTGCTTGCTGCCTTCAGAACTGCTTTTCATGAAGTGGTAGGCATCTTAATATGGATGAAGAAATCATTTGGTACAGTAATTAAAAAAGGTTAAAATAATCATTTTTAAGCAGAGAAATCGGGCGGTTATGTCATGTGGTATATTCGAAGTTATTCATGCGCAGAACCTTTCCCAACTTTGAGATTTTGAAAATGTGGCCTTTAGCAATAATAAAGAATAACATTCGACCAAGCCCAACGGCAAAACCTTAACAGAAACGCGGGGCAGCGCAGTTGTCATGTAGTGTCTTGAGACGACCGGAATGAGTGAGTGGCAGTGTGTGTAAGTGTGTGTGTGTGTGTGTGTGTGTGTGTGTGTGTGTGTGTGTGTGTGTGTGTGTGTGTGTGTGTGTGTGTGTGTGTGTGTGTGTGTGTGTGTGTGTGTGTGTGTGTGTGTGTGTGTGTCATTTGTGCTGGATATTAAAAAGCTAACAAATGTGAGTATTTTAAGTATTGCCCCGAAATATATCTTCAGCCACATTATGATGTCTGACTCCACAGAAAAAGCGATTCTGAAGGCAGCGAGCAAATGTTGCATTTTCTTGGATTACGGACACATTTTTTGAAACAACTGGTATATATTGTTTCGGAATCGTAAATTCGTGTCGTGCCCATTATTATAACATAATTTCTAGCACTAAACTCGCGAGAAATTTTCATTTTTCGATGACAAGAATGCATCAGTACCCTTTCAAAAAAGAAAAAAAAAACCGTAAGTAAAATGTACATTTGCGAGTTATGTATTGGGACTGCGCTACCGAAGTACCTTGCTTTTCACCACTGATGGGAGGTTGGCCGGTGCAGACACATTTAGAAGCAGTCTACTCTGGGCTGTGACCTATTCGCGCTACAGTTCACATCTTCACTCCTCTGTAAATGTTGTATGCACTAGCAAAATACGAATTCGTAGCACACGTCATTCCTCAGTAAATAATTCATCTGCAGGATGCGTATTAATTAAACAACGTATTCGTTAGCAAAGCAACATAGGCAGAATGCATATTCATTAAGCGAAGCACATATTTTTTTGCAGGAACACACAATATAAGTATGCATTGACAAATCACTCATTCGCACCACTATAGAAGAAGCGTGTTTCCTGTCATCTATTGGCAACGAAAACATCCGGAATAATTCTAGAAGCAGGATTGTGCTGTGTTATGAAGCGCGTGTCAAGTAACACGATTGCGAACGCGTCGTGTATCCGTGACCGTCGTGTATCCGTATCCGTGACCGTCGTGTATCCGTATCCGTGACCTAAGCTTTGCATGCTGAAGCATTTTTGTGTTTTCGTGTATGTTCGCGTATGTGCGTCACAGGCGAAGACAGCAGTTCCGTTTCGACACACCCAGCAGGGGGATACGCTTGGTCGTTCCTGTGATAATTCAATTCTCCCCCGCGATGCAGAGCACGTCGGCTTCGCGGCAATACTTTGAAGTCTCGCACCAATGCCCGCTTCAGGGTGAAGGAGGCTGCAGCCAGGCAGACCCGTTTACAGCACGGTTTTTTTTTCAGTCCAACGAAACTAAATCTTGTGTTAGCTGGCTGTACTGCGTTACTAAACGGCCGGGCGCCCGCAAACAGACGAGAAAGAAAGGGACTCTAAATGTACAGCGCTGTATAGTTCGGCGAGAAAGAAATGCTGCAAAACCAAAATTCCGCGTTTCTTCTTCAAGTTTTTCGCAAACACATCTAAGTACAATTATTGCACTCCTAACCGTAGGTACTGCCAAGCACGTAACCGGGGAAGGGGGGAGGATGACGGATCGGGATACTGCATAGACATGAGTGCATCATTCTTTAATTATTTACCGTTCTATAGAAATGTATAACCTAAACATGCATCCATGTTTCTGATATTTCACTGAATAATAATATGACCTCGAATATACTTCTCTTTCTGTGTCCCCCCCCTACCCCGATTTTGTGGTGCCCAACCAAAGACTCTGAGATAATACGTGATGTTAATGATGATGATGAGTAGACAGCATGACATCGTGTTTGTTGCTGCTACTTCTGTCAAGTATTGCAGTGTCGCTGGTGACACTATGAATACACGACACGAGTACACCAATAAGTACACCTATGTATACACATATGTGTACACCGACGTACCTATGCTGAGTGCACCTATGAGTGCTCCATAAGTACATTATGAGTACGCGATAAGTACACCGATGTATCCACCGTCGGCGTCGAGTCGATACGTCGATATCCAACGGCGTATGCTTTTGGTGTGGACACCGAAGTGTACACCAACGAGTGCACCGCTGAGTGCACCATGATATGAGTGCACCACGAGTACGCCGATGTACACCGGTGTTTACACCATTGAGTACACTATGAGTTCCTCTTTGCGACGTGGGTATACATGCCCGTCGATGAGTCCTATTTAACACAAGTTCTTTGAACTCGTCCGTAGATTTATCTGTGGCTTCAAAAATACCATCTAACTATGCTGTGCACTGGCTGGCCTCGTATTCCCGTCTGTTACTCTACTTTGGCTAGCATTTTTGGGGGCTCCACTCAACTGGTGGCTAGCATGACACTGCCGAAACATGGAATAAGAATGCTTAGCACACTACTTTTGCTTCCAAGAAAGTCCACGTATGGTCCAGGAATGACCGACGAGATATTCGTTTGTTTGGTAGTGCATGATATCTTCAAATTCTACTCCTTCAAAAGTGCCTTCACTGTCTTTTTGACTGACGAGCGATGCGAACATTGTTCTATAGCACATGCACGGAAAGGGGCGGATTGTACCATGCTCTAAACGTGTTGAAAAGCGTTCATTTTAGAATCAAATCGAAGGCAGCGGCAGAATACTTCAACCTCAGAACGAAAACCGGTCCCAGACCACGCTCTTTCGGAATGCTCTTAAATACAGGGTGGCGTGTATTCGACGCATGACAAAGAAGGAACACGTACGTATGCACAGTACAGCGTTTATCCTGCACATCGGTGTTCTTCCTTTTCGCTGTGTCAAATCTGCTCTGTCCAGTACATAATATTATGAACTAGGTAGCTCAGCCACAAATTTTGTTTCACTCTCAGAATATGTTAGCCGGTACGGCTACAAGCTGGCGACCTGGGAGGAGAATTTCGGACTCCTGGGCAAAGAGTTGGAAAATAAAGTAAGAATGAAAGACTGTGACATGGAACTACAGCGATCCCGTCGCCGTCGTACGACAATGGACAATGTTTGCAGTACAAGACAGGCGCTGTTCGCGAGGCGCTTGCGCTCAGAGGGGCTAGGCACAAAGATTGCGATGTCTTTGTACGACAGGACGAGAAGCTATATGGCAAAGTGCCCGACGTCCGGCAACGCGTCAACCTTCCTGGCGTCCCGCTTGGATATCGACCCACCCGGGCGACAGGCCAGCCCGGGCCTAGATGTAAAGGGGAGGAGGGGTGAACCTTCGGTGCTTGCCGTCAGAGGCGCTGGCTGCGCAGCCATCTCTCGCTTGTACTCCCTTCAATCGTCGTGGTCGTCTCCTTGTCTTTCCCTTTCTCTCGTTCTTCCTTCCTGCCTCTCCTGAGTTGCGGCTCATATTTCGTTGCCAAGGGAACACGTTCGGTTTGTCGACGTTGCCCCGAGCAAGAGCTTTCTTTCCTCCTCTCTCGCGCGCCTGCCTTCGCAGCTTTCTCTCTTCTCCCCTTCTTGACGCGCACTCTCGTGTCTCGAGTCCAGCGCGCGGCGAAGTCGGCTCCTCCCTTACTCGTCTAGGGTGCTGGCTGGTCTCGCGAGATAGCGCGAGAATGTGACCCACCCCGCGTCCCGTTCCGACGTCACTAGTACACCCCCCCCCCCCCCTTTTTTTTTTCTTTTTCACGACCCCGAGTATTCAAGGCTCAGTTTGCCGTATGTATATTCCATGCACTATACTGTATCGCTTTTGCCTTCGAACGTATATACGGCTATGGCGTGCGTTGAAAAGAGAGGAAAGGCTTTAAAATAAGGGGCGATATTCACACTCTCACACACACACACACAATATATATATATATATATATATATATATATATATATATATATATATATATATATATCATCAGCCTGACTACGTCCTCTGCAGCACAAAGGCCTCTCCCACGTTCCGCCAGTTAACCCGGTCCTGTGCTTGCTGCTGCCAATTTATACCCGCAAACTTCTTAATCTCATCTGCCCACCTAACCTTCTGTCTCCCCCTAACCCGCTTCCCTTCTCTGGGAATCCAGTTAGTTACCCTTAATGACCAGCGGTTATCCTGTCTACGCGCTACATGCCCGGCCCATGTCCATTTCCTCTTCTTTATTTCAACTATGATATCCTTAACCCCGTTTGTCCCCTAATCCACTCTGCTCTCTTCTTGTCTCTTAAGGTTACACCTACCATTTTTCTTTCCATTGCTCGCTGCGTCGTCCTCAATTTAAGCTGAACCCTCTTTGTAAGTCTCCAGGTTTCTGCTCCGTAGCTAAGAATATATATATATATATATATATATATATATATATATATATATATATATATATATATATATATATATATATATATATATATATATATATATATCAGCTGGTCATCTGCAAGCTCTTAATAAGTTTCATGTGCTACGTGACGCCAAACAGGCTCATAAAGGTGTACCACACTCGCCGCCATGGCTACAGGTGGCGCTGACTGACACTCCCAACCTGGGATATGTGTGATATGTGTGAAAGGCTTGATTTGATCATTTGCAACAGTACTGAGAAGTGTGAAAGGCAAATAACATGGGAGGTAGGAAGGTTGCAGTCGACGATAGATTATGCACTGATGTCACATAGGATGTATGATAAGCTCAGGGGAATGCACATAGATGAAGGTGGCTCCACAAGTCTGGGCAGTGATCACAAACTTATCAAGCTAAGTTTTGGAAGGGCAGTGAAACTGGGAAGGAGACAAGATGAGCACCTACAGGGAAATTTTTATCCAGAAAAGCAAATTGATATAGCCACTAAACAAATTGAGAAAGTAATCACGGAGGATAATAAGACAGTGTGGACATACACGAATCTAATTAGACTCTTTGAGCTAAAGCTTGCTAAGACGCGTAACGAGTCACCCCGGAAAAGAAGACACAAACCCAAAAGTTGGTGGGATGAGGAAGTTAAGAGAGCCATAGCAAAACGTCAGGAAGCCTCTAGGGAACACAGACATGCTAAGCAGCGGGGTGAACCGACAGATGATGTTGAAAGAAAATGGGAAATCTTTCTAAGCTGTAGAAGGGATGCATCCCTTCTGATCAATGAAAAGATTAGAAGAAAGGGAGCTCAGTGGCTGGCAGAAGTACATAAAAAAGATAGAAAGGCAGCTGCGAAATTTTGGGACCATCTAAACTCCCTAAAAAATGAGACGAGCCTAGAGCAGAGTTTTATAACTACAGCCAAAGGTGCTAGGCTAGAAGGGGACGAAGCTATTTAATATATAAGAACAAGGGTGACAGAAAAATTTCAACAAAGAAGTACTTTATGCACCACAATAGACAAGGATGAATCAAGTGGTGCAATGGCTCAATTTTCACAACGAGAGTGGGAAAGGGCTGAGAAAAGGGTTCCTAGTAGTACATCAACAGGCCCAGATGGCATTCCAATTAGGCTGATAAAGACATTAGGTCCGAAGTCCAAGCAGGCTTTGAGAGAGGCAGTGAGCACAATAATAATCGACGGTGAAGTTCCCGATGGATGAAAACTTAGCAGGATGAGCATGATCTATAATGGAAAGGGGGACAAAGCTGACATAAACAACTACCGTCCTATAACAGTGACATCAGTGGTATACAGGCTGGCGATGCAGATTATAAAGGAAAAACTGCAGGCATGGATAGAGGATGAGGGGGTGCTGGGGGAACTGCAGAATGGGTTTTGGAAACACAGGAGGTTGGAAGACAATCTGTTCTCACTGACGCAGTGCATCGAAATAGCAGAAAAGGAACACAGGCCCCTGTGGCTAGCATTTTTGGATATCAAGGGAGCGTACGATAGCGTGGTTCAAGAGGAATTGTGGGGAATACTGGACACACTAGGCGTGGAACATGTAGTCACTAATCTTTTAAAGGGTATCTATAAAGGTAACAAGGTAGTTATAAAGTGGGAAAAACAGGTATCCAAGCCTGCAGAGGTAAAACGGCGGCTTAGGCAGGGGTTTCCCCTGTCACCCTTATTATTCATGATGTACCTACAATGATTAGAGGCCAAATTAGAGGGAAGTGGACTGGGCTTCAACCTCTCTTCAGTCAAACAAGGAAAACTTATTGATCAGACACTACCAGCATTAATGTACGCAGATGATGTAGTGCTAATGGCCAACAACAAGGAAGATTTGCAGAGATTGATGGACATCTGCGGTAATGAGGGAGATAGGTTATATTTTAGATTCAGTAAGGAAAAATCAGCAGTCATGATTTTCAATGACAACGAAGGTAGTGAGCTTAGAATACAGGAGGTCACGCTAGAGATAACAGTACAAATATCTAGGCGTATGGATAAGCAATGGGGCCGAGTACCTAAGGGAACACGAAACATATATACGTGACGACTAAAGGTAACAGGAATGCAGTGGTAATGAAAAACAGGTCACTGTGAAATTACAATAGGTATGATGTTGTGAGAGGAATATGGAAAGGGGTCATGGTTCCTGGTCTGACGTTCGGCAATGCAGTCTTGTGCATGAGATCAGAAGTTCAAGCAAGATTAGAAATTAAGCAACGCGGAATAGGTAGGCTTGCTTTAGGAGCTCACGGGAATACACCAAATCAGGGAATACAAAGTGATATGGGATGGACATCATTTGAGGGCAGGGAAGCTAGCAGCAAGATAAAATTTGAGAAGCGATTGAGAGAAATGGGGGAGGAGCGTTCGGCAAGGAAGGTTTTCAGGTATACTTGTATATGAAGAATGTCGATATGAAATGGAGGAAGCGAACCAGAAAATTGACTGGTAAATACTTAGAAAACAGCAGGGGGCCAAACCAAAAAGAATTATCGGTTAAGAAGAAGGTGAAGGAAGCTGAGACTGACATGTGGAGAATCGGCATGATTAAGAAGTCCGCACTAGAGACCTATCGAACTTTTAAGCAGGAAATTGCCAAGGAAAGGATCTATGATAATACTCGGGGTAGTTATCTACTGTTTGAGGCCAGGACGGGAGTATTGCGAACCAAGACATATCGGGCCAAATACGAAGGGGTAGACACGGTGTGCAGTGCGTGTGGAAAGGAAGAAGAAACTGCCGAACATTTGATAATGTTCTGTAAAGGGATTCACCCTATAGGTCAGGATGATGGCGCAGAGTTCTTCAAAGCACTGGGGTTTAGGGACAGGGAGGGCAAAATAGACTTTAAGCGGGTAAAATTAACTTGAAGGAGGTTATCTGATTGGTGGCTAAAGTCAAGGCATGAGTGAAAATTAAACCCTTCAGTGCAAAGTACGAATCTTCAACCTCACTATTTAAAGGGAAAAAATAAATCTAGTTTTTGGTTCATTAAATATTACGGCTTGGTGGCTCTAGCCACCGCTCGATCTAAAGGGTTCAGCCATATCCATCCATCCACCTATCCATCCATCCATCCATCCATCCATCCATCCATCCATCCATCCATCCATCCATCCATCCATCCATCCATTCGTCCGTCCGTCCGTCCGTCCGTCCATCCATCCATCCATCCATCCATCCATCCATCCATCCATCCATCCATCCATCCATCCATTCGTCCGTCCGTCCGTCCGTCCGTCCGTCCGTCCGTCCGTCCGTCCGTCCGTCCGTCCGTCCGTCCGTCCATCCATACATCCATCCATCCATCCATCCATACATCCATCCATCTATCCATCCATCCGTCCGTCCATCCATCCGTCCATCCGTCCGTTTAAATTCACATATAAACCCAATAAAGTGCGGCTGGGGTTATAGCCGCCGTGATAGCTCAGTGGTATAGAGCATCGAACGCGTTATTCGGAGGTCGTAGGTTCAATTTCTGCTCCTGGCAAGTTATTTTTTCACCCCCTTTTCTTTCTTCCTATTTACTTTACATTGGTTCTAATAACGTCTTCTATACAGTCCTTGGCATTATTGTCTGTTAGATCTCATTAATACTGTGTCAAAACACGGAAAAACGAGCCCTTAGGTATACACTTCTTTCCCTTATATATATATATATATATTATATATATATATATATATATATATATATATATATATATATATATATATATATATATATATATATATATATATATATATATATTGGAAGGTTGTTCAGGGTACTCCAATCACGTTCCTGGAGGTTTGAAACAACGAAGAAAACAATGGGGAAATGGTGACAACAAAGTGAAATGCGAAGTGACCGGGGTGATCCAGTAAGTGCAAATAATGACAGGCAAGAAGTATCATTCATTCGTTTATTGCATGAAACCACAAAGGTAACGCTTGAGGTCTTCCTCGAAAGGAAAGCAGGCGCAGTTGACTGGTAATTTGGGCCTGTCGGAGATTTCGAAACCGCGATCAACTCCTTTGCTCTCAGTTCTGGCGTCTGGCCTAACCATTAAATTGCCTAGCAGGTTGCAGGTTGAGGGCGATTCAGGCGTTCACTCGAAGCATAGAAACGCTCGGCATATCATATATCATTTCTCATAAGTATTAACTGGCACGGATTTTATTGGCTATTTCTAATGCATGTTAATCTCCCCTATTGCTTCCCACACATTATCATCGTTGTCTCTCATGCCGTGATTATGAGGCGATTAGAAAAGAATAACCGATATCTTCTAAAGCTTTATCAGATATCGCGATTATGCACTGCATGTAAAAAAAGCAGCTTTCCATTGAAGCCAGTGAAGTTCACGACTCGCTGATGTGAACGTCCCTTTAATGCAGCTGAAAGAAGAAGTGCATGTTCATTTAGCCTCTGTGACGAAATGAGAACTATCTTTATTTTCCATTTGTCTCACGACGGTAGTCGCTAATTAGGCGCAGAACCGAAAAACATCTGCCGTTGAGGCTGCTGAAATTTCGCTTAAATATAGCAACGCTGTCGCTATGTTGTACCAACCCATGCCTCCCATATATCTCTAACCCTATTTTTATAGTTTCCGTTTCGTCAGACAACCTATAGCACACAGACGGCGCCACTATCGCGCCGGTCGCAATCTTTCGGGCTTTTATCCCGTTCCCGTCGCGATATCCATGTCATCCCGTCAGCCCGTGTCAACAGGGTTTAGGCGCACACACACACGTCTCATACGCCGGCGCGGCCGTACAACGTGCAGCGTGGCCCATACGACGTTCGTGTACATCTTCTCGTCCGTGTATATACACAGGCCGAACAGGCGCCCCGATTGCCGATATATATCCGGGGGATATCTTTATAGCTCGGTTTATAAGCTCGCGCCGACGTATGGCCCTTGCCGATCAAACAGAATTATTATCCCGCGCCTTTCTCGGCTCGCTCATATGTGTGTGTGCGTACCGCATGTATGCGTGTCTGCGCGGCCTACGCTTACAACGCGGCCTCGGCGCGATATACATCGGCGTGCTTCGGGCGGGGCGTCGCCGCACCTTGTGTGTTTCCTCTCGAATCTGGAGATCTTCGCGGGGTTTCATACAAATATAGGCGGAGGATAAATTGCGTCTTCGCGTAAATAAGGATGCCTTGTTTTCTCACAGGGCCAAAAATGTACGTGCATGTGTGCGTGTTCGTTGGTAAGTATACATGTGTGTGTGTGTGTGTGTGTGTGTGTGTGTGTGTGTGTGTGTGAGAGAGAGAGAGAGAGAGAGAGAGAGAGAGAGAGAGAGAGAGAGAGCTCACCAATCAACAGCGCGCACATGAGTGAATGCCTTTGCCGAGGCGGGAGTTTCTAGCATCGGATCTTCGCATTTGTTTGAACAACATTCGTAGAAACAAACTTTAAGGAGATTACAACGCGCGTTTGTGCGGCATAACGCGACCCTGAGATAAAGCTTGATGTGTTTGCGCTTATAGAGTGAAAGCATTAGTGGTTGATATGGTGAAATATGCGCAGCTTTGTTTGTCAAGATCTTAGCCACATATACCGAACATTACGAGGGGGCAGGAGTAATATATAGGGTACGTATCAGCAGCTTAACAAGCTCTGCCTATATGTATACGCTTAGTTCGCTCTAACTATTTGAAATCGTTACGCAATCGATGAAAAACGCTTGCAGTAGGCGCTGCAGTGACTCTTATGGCTCAGCGATGGAAAGGGAGAAAGAGAGCAAGACGGATGAAGAAAGGCCGAGAAGCTAACAATGTTTTAGCACAATTGGATACCACGCGTGGGGCTGGTGAAAACGGCAATAACAGATCAAGTTGAAGAGGAGGAGGAGGAGAAGGAGGAGAAGGAGAAGAAGAAGAAGAAGAAGAAGAAGAAGAAGAAGAAGAAGAAGAAGAAGAAGAAGAAGAAGAAGAAGAAGAAGAAGAAGAAGAAGAAGAAGAAGAAGAAGAAGAAGAAGAAGAAGAAGAAGAAGAAGAAGAAGAAGAAGAATGAGTTATAATTAAAAGGAGCGTTTTGAATATCACGCTATAGGCCTGAACGGAGTGTGGATTAAAGTACTGACACAATTCTCAGTGAGGCACCACAAAAGGGACACTTATAATTTTGACGGCGTGCACTAACCAACGCTCTCCACACAGTGGAGCGAGAAAACACGCACAACGTATTAAATGCGAAGCATTTGTTAGCGAACTTCGGCGCCTTTGAACGTATCTATCTATCTATCTATCTATCTATCTATCTATCTATCTATCTATCTATCTATCTATCTATCTATCTATCTATCTATCTATCTATCTATCTATCTATCTATCTATCTATCTATCTATCTATCTATCTATCCTTCTGTCTGTCTGTCTATCTATCTATCTATCTATCTATCTATCTATCTATCTATCTATCTATCTATCTATCTATCTATCTATCTATCTATCTATCTATCTATCTATCTATCTATCTATCTATCTATCTATCTATCTATCTATCTATCTATACTTCTGTCTGTCTGTCTGTCTTATCGTCTATCTATCTACTATCTATCTATCTATCTATCTATCTATCTATCTATCTATCTATCTATCTATCTATCTATCTATCTATCTATCTATCTATCTATCTATCTATCTATCTATCTATCTGCGTAATTACGTTTGGGTGCTCTCGTGATCACCGCATTAACTTGGCGCGAGCCAAAATCAGCATGGGAAGGTAGGAGGGTTTGACGAATATGACGTGCTAGTCAAGACATGAATGTCACAATTCCCTTGCGTATATTGTCAAATACTTCGTGCTAGTCAGTGGCATATACCTCATAGCGGGTATGTGCCGCTAGTATGTGGGCCACAGCATTACAGGAGTGCCACAGGTGATTGACATTTAGTACATGTCCACCCAGAAAAGACGAAACCACACATGGGCAATTTTAACGCGTGAGCGTAAAGAAATACGCGACATTGGTAGCGTCGACCCAACGAATACCAAGAATAAATGTCAGGGTCCAAATAGAATCGTACCCAAGCATTCTGCGTGGCAATGAAGCATTGTACCACAAATTAAGCTACGCCAGGTCTCGGAACTACTTTTCGAATAGATGCTGATCTTCGTGAAATGGCATGGTTGCAGTGCTGGCTATCCAACTTTATAAACATTTCATATGTACTCCTTCGATACGACCGTCACGTCGGGTTAACGTCAATTGTGGTTAGTTGTCATGCGCTGAAGTTGATTTATGTAGCAGTGTTCAGGGCCAACATCTTCGCGAGCATTAGCGCTTCATATCAGCTTCTGGTGTTGCTAATACGCATGTTTCAGTTGGCATCGTTTCGTACGTGCAAACAACTGCTTATATACACATCTGCAACTCTTCAACATATGTATGTGCGTGCAACATTACATATATTTAGCGTCATTTCATGACGTATCGCTTAATAAAACAATCACAACACGGTCACCTTCCCGTCGTCGCATAACGTCGACTCCCAGGTACGTGGAATCTGCCGAATTTTTCTACTTTGATTTTAAAGTTTTCGTCACACAGCGGGTGCAGGCCAGCCCTACCGCAATTGCGTTCAGCGCAAATCGAAGAAATCGATGTCGGAGTCATTAGACGACAGAGCAATGCATGGTTTTCTACGTTCGACGGGCAGAAAATGACTGAGCTGGTATTTCGCTATAGTTGCAGTCTTCCCATGACATCGGACTTGTGTTGACATGCCACTGCGAAGTATGAACCAATACCGAAATTCGCTTTTTTCTTTTTTTATTAAGTAGTGGTATATAAAAAAGTATTGCTTTCCTTAGCAATATCCCTCTGTTTCGAGGGTTGTCGACACTCGTGCTGTAATTTAGAACAAAAATCCCGAAATGTATGAATCTTGTCATTACTATTTTAATTAAGCAGGCTCCTGAGGAGAGTTTCTACAAATGATGTCGTGTTTGTAGCGAAGTTATGAGCACTTGGGGAAGAACGATATGCATGTTTTCATTTGTTGCATTCGTGGCCGCACTCATATCGATATGGAAGGAACTTAAGACAGTGCGGCACCGGGCTCCTCAGCGCGTAAAACCCCAGATATTATCATTTCTCGTGCACGTGCAAGTCTATACCGTATACATGCAAAACCACGCCGATGGTCGTATCAACGAGCTATTGCGCGTAATCGTGTAAATTTGCAAACGTAGCCATGCAGCTGAAGCGCAGACACCTCACTTTTATTATGTCGAAGGGCGCGCATGCAGCCATGAATACGCGCGTGTGCTATGCACGATATCGCATGCGTGAGATAAGCAACGAGCGATAACTGCTGGTCGAGTGCGCGTGCTTCTCGCTCCCCAGAAGACGTTGTGAAGATGATAACGGTTGGATAACACGGAAACGCAAAGTTACGTCTCTTTTTTTTTTTTGTTATGGCTGAACGGGCGATTACAATGAAGCGAGAGATATTACCTACACTTGCTGTGAGTCACGGACAGGTTCGTTATTCGGCATCTTACATATGAGTGACACGTGCTCTGAGCCATGAACATGTTCATTGTTCATGTCGAATAACGAACCTTGATTTGATGATATGTGGTGTTGAACGTCCCAAAACCACCATTTGATTATATGCCGTAGTGGAGGGCTCCGGAAATTTCGACCACCTGGGGTTCTTTAACGTGCACCCAAATCTGAGCACATGGGCCTACAACATTTCTCCCTCCGTTGGAAATGCAGCCGCCGCAGTTATGGGATTCGATCCCACGACCTGAATAATGAACCTGCAGGTTCGTTATTCGACACTTTACACGCGCTGTAGCGAGAATAGCAACTTTCTGTACCACCATAGATAGACCTCTAATTTCATTTATGAGTAAGTAGCGTCTTGCATTATAGTAATGACCGCCGCGGTAGTATACAGTGGGGGTGCACAGTCGGAGGGATACAAAACAGAGTATACTATAGTTTTTCTGCGCACTTTTTTTTTTACACTCCTTAATCGACGCTGTCTTTTCAAGCTTCTCCAGCGCACTTCCTGATAAATTAAAGGTTTCTCGCTATCACACGCATTCATTGCATTAGCGTGAGGGGGCGGGGGGTGGTCATCTTCAGAGGCAAAAAGAAGCGTCCGAAAATTTTGTCTGTATAGCCGATCATTTCGTTGAGGCTTGTCGCTGTTTTCACTCGGTAAATACGAGCACCATGAGCAGAAGTGGTAGTAATAGACTTTTATTCAGCCAAATTTAGAAACCGAGCATTTCGACCATATAGTGGTTTTGGTACGTTAAAGCCGAAATGTCAATCATCAATCATTTCGACCGCTTGCGCGACCAGTGGACACTGTTCTGCGTTCTTTCAGCACCGATCCGATCGAGCCAGGTAAAGGAAGAGGAAGGACTTCAATTTGCGCTTGTTCGTGATTCATCTTGGTTTGGACTGTTGTGCGCAAAAAGACAGTGACACAACAAGGAATACAGATACACTGGCAAAGCACGAACTAACAACAGTTTATTGACGAGAAACGTGACCTTATATACTTCTACCGACGTCTAACAATGATCACGCATCACGGAGCAAAGACAAAATTAACACACCCACGTCTCGTATACCAGTGAGATATGCATTTTCTTTAACTGGTCGAGATGGGTGGCATGCTGATGCGTTTGTATTTGAGACAGGAGAGCTTCGATGATTAGGTGTGTTGTTTCTGTTCTTTACAATCACTGTGAAACTTTGAAATTCAGGTTCGCAACCATATTTCTGCAGCCATATTTTCTTGTGCGTAACAGTCCACACCAAGAAGCGGGGAGGATAAGAGCTAGCATACTGAGCAGTTGGGCAGTATCAAAGACACTGTGACAGGTTGGCATATGCAGAAAGGAAATTGGGGCAGCAGTGGTCAGATCAATGTTTATAAAGGAAAACGTGGTTAGGGGTTAGCAGACAATTATGGTTGGATGGGCTGTAGAATTCGAGCCTCTAGCACAGTGAGTCATGGATGAGGGGGAGGGCAGAGACGTTTGGCGATCATGTACCTTTTCTAACTAGTACTGATTTCCACACATCTTTAAAAATACACATTAATATTTATTTATTTATTGCTTTTTGTTGATCATTGCATGTACTCTTTTTGATGAGTAGTGAGAGGCACGACTCTTCAAAAGGGACGTAATGTGTATTTTTAAATAGCTATATGCGTGACAAATCAGGACTTGGCAATAAAAAGTTACACACTGTTTTCCTCTTCTTTAGAGCGTACACATAGCGTGCCTGGAAGCTATCCACTTCGAAAAAATTCAGTACTCGAGAAATCGCGATGAAAGACGCGCAACATTGCACATATCTAACGCATTTTGGCGTTTAACACACTCACTCATCACGAGATGCACGTTGCAATGAGAAACCACGCGCTGTTGACACAAACTACCACGCATTTAAATTGTTGTACACTACGAGCTTACCTCGGGCACCGTTATTGGCGAATGCACGCCATGGAATTTGCACTGCGGGTGTGTCGTTTTCCCTTTAATATCTTCGCACGCTTTTTTTTTCTTCCTATCTTTGATTCGTTGTACTTCGACCGCGTCTCACCCGATTCCTTTGTCCCAGATTCACAGCGGCAGCAGGTATAACGTGTCCCCCCCCCCCCCCCCCAAAAAAAAAGCCCGTCTCGACTACCGAGGCACACCCTGTCTGCACACACACGCATAGCTGCACCGACCGTGCCACCGTCGAATGAACGACGGCCGCTATTTGCACTCTGCGCGACGGTGGCTCCCCCCGGCGTGAGCGGTACGCGATATGGGCGTGCTTCTGCGCTGTATAGCCGAGATGAAGCCGCCTGCGAGCACGCGAATGCCATCTGTCTCCTTGGAACGAGAAAAAACAAAAACAAAAAAAAACAATCCATAAAAACTGAGTGTGAGGACAAGGGAGAGAGAGAGAGAGCGTGTGGTGCAGGGACGTGCGCGCATCACCCGGCAAGCACCGCTTCTTTTTGTGTCCAAAATATTGCACTGAAAATTGAGTAACGCGCTGTCCGACTGATTGCCTATATGTATCAATCTATATGTGTATCGTATGTCTGCCTCATCCATACAAAGTATGCTCACACAAGTTTGTTGTCTCCTTTTTCGTCACTATTCCCCTAGTACTCATAAAGGGGAAACGTTATAAGACAAAAACACATTCGAACGGTGTTAGGTCCCAGAAGAGGTTTCATTCTATAGTTTCGAAAACATTTATTTAACTTGTGACCTATCCAGCAGGGATTGTAACGTAATAGGCGTACGTCACACATACAAAAGTCAGTATATTAAACTTCATTGAATTTGCCGTTTTAAAATCATCAGAATAAGCGGTGGGCGTGCGCAGGGTTTCCTTTCAAGGGGGCGAAGGTTCCTTGCAGTGCCCCTCTTCCTATTAAGTGAATGTATAAGGATGACTTTGCTCTCCCCTCTTCGGTGACTTGCCCTCTCCCCCCGTGCCAATGCCTATGTATTAGGCTTAGTATAATTCGCAACAGTTTAAAGACATCTATGTGTTCTTACAAAGGAGGACATGAACAGGCAGATTATATAAGCGCTAAGGTATTCCAGTCTGACCAAGAGTCTCTTCGGTAGTACATATCGTTCTTGTGAAAAGTAGGCGATTTCAGCTCGAAAGTGTTTTATGTCGAGGTCCACCCAGGATTGATGGGCGTCATTTCCGCCACGGAAGTGACGTCACCACAGAGAACGAGATAAGGGCACAGGCTAAAGTAGTCGTAAAAAAACGTGGCCATAGCCACTCGATCAAGGAATCGCATATGTAACACCACTATGTTCGCAAATAAACGGCTTGGTGCGCTAGCCTTTATGTAACCACGTCACGCAGGTTTTTTTTTTTTTTTGGGGGGGGGGATGTGAACAACAGCTAATCTTCCTTCCTTAGCGTTTGCGTGTGAATCTCTGCGCAACGGAGAACCGTCCGTGCGCATATCCACGTCCCAATGTTCCGAAATGGTGACAGGAATTAGTTTAAAAAGAATTGGTGTAGCGAATATTGATACTGCGTGGGCTTAGGCAGAAGTTTTTTTTTTTTAAGAGGATGGGGTTCAACCAAGCTTCATGCAAGTTTGTGCATGTGCTTGTATGTCTGCG
The DNA here is from genome assembly GCF_013339725.1 of Rhipicephalus microplus. NCBI lineage: Eukaryota > Metazoa > Arthropoda > Arachnida > Ixodida > Ixodidae > Rhipicephalus > Rhipicephalus microplus. Next base: position 48,815,456 of record NC_051168.1, read on the forward strand.
AATGATATATATTCATGCAAAATACCAAAATTGGGGGTAAGCGGGGGAGGGGTCAACCTCCTACATCTTCCACCTTATATACGCCAGTGAGGCACTGTATGCGAGAGAACAAACACAAGTTTCATCTGCGTTCCGCGCTGCGTACGACAGATGAACTCAACAAGAAGCGCATGTGTGCCGAAACAAGAACCCGCGCAGTCGGGCTTCTCTTTTGGCAGGTCATACATGCAAGCCCGACGGCGAAGCCAGCCGCACGGCCCAGTTCGGGGAGAGGCGGGCACGACTGCGAGCGCTTTCCACGTATTCCAACCGCATTCGTCCGGGTCACGAAACTCGGCCGTACCTCCAAGAAGCTCCGCGTGTTTGTGTGCGTGCTCTGTATACACATCAGCGCGCGGAGGCCGCTCGGTGTGTCCATTGCCTGCCCAGTCATGGCCGGCATGGAAGACAAACATTCGTTACACGAAGCCGTCCACTATTTGCTCGTTTGGCATCCACCCTCAGTCTGACTCCCGTATCCGCACCATATTACTTGTTCGAACGGAAATTCCGTTAGGCTTGCTCCTTTGGCTCTTCGTGTTTGTGTGTGCATGTGTGCGTGCGTGTGCGCGTTGTATGTTTGTGTTTGTGTGCGCTTGTCGGTGTTTGTTTGTATGTGTGCGCGTGTGTTTGTGCTTGTCTGCATGTGCGTGCGCCTATGTATAACTGTTCTTGTGGTTTACGCGTGGGGGTGTGCGTGCATTATGTTCACGTATATTTTAAATAAACACCCAGGACGCCAGGTGGGATGTTAGTTTTATATTGGGTTGTGTAAAACGTAGCATCGCATCATTTTTAACGTTTGGATGAATTTATATTTCATTCCATTCGAATAAACCGACTGAGCCACCGGTGGACAGTATAAAAAAGGAACAATAAATAAATAAATAAATAAATAAATAAATAAATAAATAAATAAATAAATAATAAATAAATAAATAAATAAATAAATAAATAAATGACTAGGTCGAAAAAAAAAATGTTCGCGTTATGTCCCTCGCCTGAATGAGTGTGCTTACGGTAAGCGCCCGGAAATGTTAAAGCCGGCCCCGCCGAACGTCCCGTATTGCCACAGGCTATTGTATAACTGTTGTAAGCAAGAAAACATTCCTCTCGGCATCGTCATGTATTTCCCAGGAACCTGGAAGGGCCTCGAGTTATTCGCAAGGCCGTGTTTGCTGGAAGGGGCATAATTCATTCAGCGGCGAATTATGCGCCCTTGCGCGACCTTTGAGGAAAACAATGTTCTCCCATTGTCCTTTTCACTTTGAGTCTTTACTTGTTTGTTTGGTTGCTTCCGTGTTTGTTTGCTCCCATAGTGTTGAGTAATAAGCATGAAAATGTGGTCGATAGAGCTCGGCTAGCAGCACTGTATAGAGGCCGCCAGGCGCACCGCTAGCCCGAGTCCCCAGGGAAATTTTCGCCGTTTTCTCTTAGCCCACTCTTCTTCCCGTCCTTGTATTGTTTTCACTTCTCCTTCAAGACTAAGGAAGCCTCTCCTGAGCTATCTTCTCAAACAATGACGTTTTTTTTTTTCCTTTTGCGTTCTCAACATCATTCTCCTTGCTGCTCTAACACCTAGGCTAGGCGATCTTTGAGATCACGGCGAAATTTTCCGCATGCCCTATATTCGCTTTTTGGCGCCGTGATAAGGATGGTAATGATTAACTTGTTTAGCATCTCCTTTGAAACGGGCCAATGACTGTCGCCACGTAGCCTATTTGTTACAGTCAGATGTAATTCAAGTTTATTTCTGACCCACATATCGGTTTAGATGGACACTAGCAGTCTTTATATGATAACCGCATAGACTACTGTGAAATTACTCATCAAATCGAACATTTGCTGAACATCTTTTGATTGATGAAACAATCAGATATCAAGCTATTTTTCTCTGTTGACATCTGTGTACTGCCTATAGATTTTTTTTTTCGTGTATGTAAGTGCCTGTTTGTTTACAGTGTATATTTACTTACTCCTTCAACGATTTCTCTAGCAATCAAGTTTATCTACACTTTATTTCATCAAGGCTCTAAATTGGCTTACGCTTAGCGCAACCGCTGACCAGTTGGCAGTTCCACTCACTTTTAACTCTAGAGCCGATAAGCGGTGGAAAGTCGCAGTAAAGCTATGATTCCCCCGTGGTGTTCAATTGCATGTGGTCTTGAAAAATCTTTCAACCGTGCTGCGGTGGTCTAGTGGCTAAGGTACTCGGCTGCTGACCCGCAGAAATCGAATCCCGGCGGTGGCGGCTGCATTTTCGATGGAGGTGAAAATGGTGTAGGCCCGTGAGCTCAGATTTGGGTGCACGTTAAAGAATCCCAGGTGGTCAAAATTTCCGGACCCTCCACAACGGCGTATCTCATAATCATGTGGTGGTTTTGGGACATTAAACCCCACTTATCAATCAATCAATTAATCAGTCAATCATCCAAACTTTTTCATGGGCACATGAGAAAGCTTAACGAACAAATCTGACTCAATAGAAGTTGCTCAGGAGTACGAAACAAGCAGGTGAGAAAAAAAAAGGTATAAGTTATTTGTGTTCTGCAATAATACCACGTGATATCGTATGAAAAGAATAGTGTATTTCCATTATATTTCTTCTTGCGTTCCCTGAACATGCCCATTTGTTCTACTCGTTATGCGAATAGTGCACAGAAAACACACACGCGCACACACACACACACACACACACACACACACACACACACACACACACACACACACACACACACACATTATTGCATTCAACGCTGTTCTGTTCCTGCGAGCGCAGCAGTAGCATGCGTAGGAAGCGTTGCAACGCTTCAAGGGATAAAACGAAGAAGCGATTACATTAAAGCACTAGGAGATCTAGAGCAATACATTCGAAGCCGTGTAACAAAGCTTCTTATTATGATTCATTACACCTCGCAAATTTGAAAGAAATAACATAGCGGGTGCGAGGCAAGAATGGTCAGACGCGGGAAGACTCGCTAACCTCCGCAATGGAATCGGCTGCTATTGATATGGAACGGAGTATAGTAACAAAGCAACCACTGATTGATCTAGAGAAATGTAAATAGTAAGAAAAACGTATATAATTACTGTAAACCAGGTGTTCTTTTTTGTTTATTTAGTTGGTAAATTTTAGTTCCCTTGCCCAAGTGTCGTGGATTCTCGTCTCGATGCGCACACACACCGATGCTCGGCCGCGTGGCTCGCCCGTGTCCGTTCAGGGCCTGCAGCCGGCTCCGGTGTTTGCGGTGAAGTCCACTATGTGCGCACGTAATGAGCTGTGTGCTTTTCTTATTCGTGCGTCTGTGTCGCTTTTGTTTTGTCGCATTTGCGGTTGTTTGTAGCCTACGTGTACTCGGGTGCGCGGTTTGCCGAGCCTGTTGGTGGTGGTCGCCGCCAATAAACCAGAATGTACTGTGGCCGATAGTACTGATGTTCGGCAACCGTCTGTCTGTGCGTTCGGGTACGAAACGTGTGTTGTTTCTTATAGAGCTCGCATCGGGGGTTGTATTTGTAAGTAAACAGCAGGCTGGTCTGACGAGGCGTGTTTGTGTGTCCTAGTTGGCTCTGTATCGGAGATATACAGAGATAAATAGAGAAAGATCAAAAGGAGGAAAAGTTGTACAGATACGCAGAGCAGTATTGGTCAACAGTGGAATTGCTGTACCCTTATATGTGGTGCAATGCGCGTGTGTGTAGACACGGCGTGGCGTTCTCGAGCCGCAGTCGAAGCGATGGATACATTCCTCTGAAGCGCTTACCTTCTTGAGCGTGGACAGCGCTCCCTGGTGGGAGCTGCTCGGATAACGAGGTTGGTGAACGTGTGTAGCGATGGGAATTGGGATTTGGGTGCGCCCCTTCATCGATCTATCGATCTATCTATCTATCTATCTATCTATCTATCTATCTATCTATCTATCTATCTATCTATCTATCTATCTATCTATCTATCTATCTATCTATCTATCTATCTATCCGTCCGTCCGTCCGTCCGTCCGTCTGTTTGTCTGTCTGTCTGTCTGTCTGTCTGTTTGTCTGTCTGTTTGTCTGTCTGTCTGTTTGTTTGTCTGTCTGTCTGTCTGTTTGTCTGTCCGTCCGTCTGTCTGTCCGTCTGTCTGTCTGTCTGTCTGTCCGTCCGTCTGTATGTATGTCTGTCCGTCCGTCTGTTTGTCTGTCTGTCTGTCCGTCTTCCGTCCGTCCGTCTGTCCGTCCGTCCGTCTGTCTGTCTGTCTGTCTGTCTGTCTGTCTGTCTGTCTGTCACGTAAGCACACACACGCACACTTCTCTACCTCGTACAATGTCGTGCTCGGTTTGTTAACCGGGGTGCCGACAGGGTGTGTGCGTACGCGCAGAGGCCCACGCCGATTAAATGAAACTTCGCTTTTACAATGTTCCCGATTTAACGAGGTTGCATCCATTGCCCGATCTTCTTCGATAAGTTCGGTCCAAGTGTCCAAGCTGTGAAGTTTGCTAGGGCGCTTCGCCTAATTCAAGGAAAAGACGCAGACTTTTTGTTTTAAACAGGTATACCTTTCATTTCTTTAGAATAATTTATGCGTGCACGAAAGAAGACGGGACATGCCTAATGTGCTTTTCATGTACTGCGTGACTACAGACTATAAGGCAAAAATCTTGTTTTAATAGTGGCTTTATTTTGTGTTTCAATAGTTTCAGTAATTTTTAATCATTTATGCATGATTTTTTGAACGATTCACATAATGATGTTTTTTATTTTAACCTAGTAGTTATCTCAGTTATCTCGACCCATTGGATTAAATAAATCGGTGTTTGACTCTGTAGCATAAGCAACGTATAATCTCTCACTAACCTTCATACCATTGCCATACCGCTTACGGTGTACTGGATTATAGATATCGGCTGAACATGTAACGAACAAACCCGTAAATACAAAAAGAGGCAGAAGTTCATGGGAAGATGAAAGCTTGAATATATATACGAAAATTTAATGAACACGATGTGTCGCTGAAGCCGACGTTTTTATATATCAAGAACTACTCATAAATGGTCAAGTTCTAAATATACATGTTTTGCAAAATTGTCAGGAGCAAAGCAATCATTCCCGGAACGCAACTTTTCAATAGCCGCGACGGTGAATCGATCAATAGATACGGTTGTTTCGGCTGATGGGCGTAAGCTCCAGGATTATAATTTTTTTTCTAACTACTGCGGTCGTATTTTCATTGAATCAAAGTGCAAGATGTGCTCATGTAGTCTGCTACTTGTAGGATCTCGTTCGAGGCAGCTATAGATTCACAAATATTTTTGACGCTACTGCATCACACCTACGATAATAAATTGAGCTAAATAAATGAATTAATCACTAGGTCGATTGACCTTTCCGTTGTTCAGCCTGTCAGTTAATTTATAAAGCTATTTTCCTCACTATTAGTGACATCGAACTTGCTTGTTGCACAGTACTTCAATTTCTGGTCACTCAGAAAGGGGAAACATTTCTAACCTAAGAGGTCAGCGTGCTATATTTCACTCCCTGCATTTTTGTTACAATGCTTCCCGTGTTGTTACAATGCTTCCTGTGTTTACGATGCTTCTCGTGTTGTTACAATGCTTCCCGTGTTGTTACAATGCTTCCCGTGTTGTTACAATGCTTCCCGTGTTGTTACAATGCTTCCTGTGTTGTTACAATGCTTCCCGTGTTGTTACAATGCTTCCCGTGTTGTTACAATGCTTCCCGTGTTGTTACAATGCTTCCCGTGTTGTTACAATGCTTCCCGTGTTGTTACAATGCTTCCCGTGTTGTTACAATGCTTCCCGTGTTGTTACAATGCTTCTCGTGTTGTTACAATGCTTCCCGTGTTGTTACAATGCTTCCTGTGTTTACGATGCTTCCCGTGTTGTTACAATGCTTCCCGTGTTGTTACAATGCTTCCCGTGTTGTTACAATGCTTCTCGTGTTGTTACAATGCTTCCCGTGTTGTTACAATGCTTCCCGTGTTTTACAATGCTTCCCGTGTTGTTACAATGTTCCCGATTTAACGAGGTGGCATCGATTGCCCGATACTCTTCGATAAGTTCTAATTCGGTCCAAGCGTCCAAGCTGCGAAGTTTAATTGCTCGGGCGCCTCGGCTAATTCAACGAAAACACGCACTCGTTTGGTTTTAAACAGGTACCTTTCATTTGTTTAGAATATTGGATGCGTGCACGAAAGAAGACGGGACATTTTTAATATATAACTATAAGGCAAAATCATTTTGTTTTAATTGTGGCTTTTTTGCGTTTCAATAGTTTCAGTAATTTTTAATCATTTATGCATGACTGTCTTGAATGATGTTTTCTTTTTTAACCTAGTAATTATGTCAGTTAGCTCGACCCGTTGACCTAATTAAATTGGTGTTTGACTTTTTAGCATACGCCGTGTAATCTCTCCCTAACCGTCATACCATTGCCATACCGCTTACGGTGTATTGGATTATAGATATCGGCTGAACATGTAACGAACAAACCCGTAAATACAAAAAGAGGCAGAAGTTCATGGGAAGATGAAAGCTTGAATATATATACGAAAATTTAATGAACACGATGTGTCGCTGAAGCCGACGTTTTTATATATCAAGAACTATTCATAAATGATCAAGTTCTAAATATACATATTTTGCAAAATCGTCAGGAGCAAAGCAATCACTCCCGGAACGCAACTTTTCAATAGGCGCGACGGTGAATCGATCAATAGATACGGTTGTTTCGGCTGATGGGCGCAAGCTCCAGGATTGTAATTTTTTTCTAACTACTGCGGCCGTATTGTCATTGAATCAAAGTGCAAGATGTGCTCATGTAGGCTGCTATTTGTAGGATCTCGTTCTAGGCAGCTATATAGGTTCACAAAGGTTTTTGGCGCTACTGCATCACACCTACGATATTATACTGAGCTAAATCAATGAATTAATCACTAGGTCGATTGACCTCTCCATTGTTCAGCCTGTCAGTTAATTGATAGAGCTATTTTTCTCACTATTAGTGACATCGAACTTGCTTGCTGCGCAGTACTTCAATTTCTTGTCACTCAAAAAGGGGAAATATTTTTAACCTAAGAGGTGAGCGTGCTCTATTTCACTCCCTGCATTTTTGTTACAATGCTTCCCGTGTTGTTACAATGCTTCTCGCGTTGTGAAGTTGCGGACACTTCACCGTGGTGAAACTTTATGCGCCGCACACTCTTCGTTTGCCCCCATACGATACATTGCAGAGAAAAAAAAAAAAAGGAGAGGACCCTTAAGCTTCGCCTTTAACAGTTGAAAGCGATAGCGATATTCGGTTCCTAGTGCGAACTTCAAACACTTGGTGTATGAAATTTTTTCGAACTTGCTATGCACCCACTATACGTGGTCTTCAGGGTGCTGCAGTAGCGTGTGTGCCTTGGGTAGCTATAGATTTAACTATGAAGTCATGATAATGTCAGGCTCTGACGCTCGATGGCAGTGCATACGCATGCACCTGTGCGTATATTTATGGCTAAAGTCAAGGCACAAATGAAAATTAAACCCTTCACTGCAAAGTACGAATCCTCAACCTCACTATTTGAAGGAAAAAAAATAAATCTAGTTTTTGGTTCATTAAGTGTTACGGATTGGTGGAGCTAGCCACCGCCCGATCTAAAGGGTACAGCCATATCCATCCATCCATCCATCCATCCATCCATCCACACATCACTGCTGCAGTATTTCATGTTGCATTGTGAAACACTACTGCAGGACGCGTGTTGTTCGTAAAGCGAGAAAGTTACTTTCACTGCGTTTCCATGATGGGGAAGTTACATTTACTGTATTGACTAGCAGAGGCGCTCTCAAAGGGCTGGATTTCGCTGTGACCCTGACAGCTAGAGACCAGCAAGATGGTGTTTCAAAGAAAGTATATGAAGGTTTCTCGAGGAAGTAGGTACAGATGAATGTGTTCCTTCATGATTAGAAAGGGTATGATTGATGAGTTGTGGGGTTTAACGTCCCAAAACCACCATATGATTATGAGAGACGCCCGTAGTGGAGGGCTCCGGAAATTTCGACCACCTGGGGTTCTTTAACGTGCACCCAAATCTGAGCACACGGGCCTACAACGTTTCCGCCTCCATCGGAAATGCAGCCGCCGCAGCCGGGATTCGAACCCGCGACCTGCGGGTCAGCAGCCGAGTACCTTAGCCACTAGACCACCGCGGCGGGGCTGAATAGAAAGGGTAGAAGTCCTGCTTAATATGAAGCAATTCTAAAGCGTGATGTGCTTTAGCAGTAAATGACGGCCGTCGTGATTGTTCTGCCATGTTTGTTGTGGATCGTAGCATATTTATCTTGTCCCCCCGAGTGTGAAGTTGAACAGGAAATAAACAATATAAAAGAGGTGCGGCTGTGTGGTAGCTTGCGACGCAAACGACCCGGGTTCGATTCCCACTCAGGCCCGGAATTTCGAATTATTTATTTTATTTGCATATTTTTCGAATTTTACGTCACGGAAAAATGGTGATTTTTTGCTCACAACCATTGACGCTGACGCATACACCGACGGCGGAATTTCTGCGACGAGCTCTTGAACGCCATCGCGTTTATAAAACAGGCACTAGCCTTGCCAGAAGAAAAAAAAAAGCATATAAGCGCTTGTGTTGTGTGTTCTGTGTAATAGTTGATGCGCTTCCTACCAAGATGGAGTCATACCAACTGGCCCGATACAATTGTTTATTGAGTTACATATATGGACGTTTTGTGGCCGCTACGGGTTGCTTGTTCGTGGCTTGTTCCCAATGTAGAGCATGCAAGAGGACGTGACTATTTTGGGCTGGGTGGCGCAGATAGCGCGTGTATATATTTCGGGGAAATTTCCCCGCGTCCGGTTAATCGCGTTTGTGGTCGTTTGAAGGTGCAGTTATTCTAAACGTAGCCGTGTCGATGGGTGCTTCTCTGTCGCATGCAATTATGTTCTTCGTTGTGAACAAGATACCCGTAGCGGCACCGAAACGTCAATACATATGCTTTTTTTTTCCCCTTCGGACAAGCCGGTGCCTGTTTTCTTTCTTCCTGCGAACCTTCCCCTTCCCCCCCCTCCTCTCGCATCACAAGTTTCCGTCGAACCTTGGACTATACTGCAGAGAATAATTGCGTCACTCTAATTGCGGACGACAACGTGAACGCGACATGAAATTATGTAGTTCGCGACATTTGATCTCAGTGCTGGTTTCGCTTCTCGATAGGGTTGTCGCTTGCACACATATAATTTATGGTACATAGGCTGGCCACGTAATGCATAGAACATTCAATCAACGGACAGTAAGAGACACAGTATGGCTGTACTTATAGCGATATGAGAAACGTGGTCGAACAAGGCAGAGAGGTCAGTGGAGTGATAAATTATAGAGACGTTCGCTGCGATAAAGTGGTATCAGCTCAGCACGCAATATATGGTAACCCGAAAATTGTTGAAGGAGGCCTTCTTATTGCAGTCAACCAAAACAGGCTGATAATTTGTTTGAGTTTGTTCAACCACGCGACAACTCCCCTTCACCCAGAAAAAAAAGTCTAAATACCAGATTACAAAAAAAAATGAAAGTAGCGGAAAGCGACAATACACAAAGGACATGCATGTGGCTCATGACGTCAAATAATAAATTAACTCTGAAATACATAGAAAAATATTTATAACAAGGCAATGTATGAACTAATGAAATTAAGTAATCATTACAGAAATCATCCAACAATAATGAAGAACGCAATCAACACATCCGATTTAACATGTCATCCAATATAGCATGTCATTGACGATGATCGACTTACAAACATCGGAGTATATATAGTGAGGGGACCTTGAAAGAGAGGACACGAATGGCGCTATAAACCGCGGATTTTCAACTAACTAGCGCAGCCATGGCGGTCTTCTTCGGTGCTCGGTCTCGCGGCTGCTTAACCCGGACAGCCATATACGAACCACTTCCGCAATTACTTGAACGTCGCTGACTGCCCTGTTTTATATATGCCGCGTCATGCCGCTCGTGAGTCATAGCGAGTCGTGCCAGAAGAATAAAAAAGTAAAAAAAGATGCCAAAGAAAAGGAGTATAGCGTATACCGAAAACTCTTCGCTACGACAACAAACGCACGTCGTAGCGGCGTTCGTTTGCATGCGTTCAACCCTAAAGAGACGGCTTCCGGTTCCACGAAACGTATATATGAATTTCCTATGTTCATTGGGCCCCACCACTCCTCGATGTTTTTTTTTTTTGCTTTTTTTTTTTTCAATTGGTGCGCTTCCAATGCGGAACTCGCTTGGGCGCTAGGCTGGCTTGGCCTGGCTAGCTGACTGGCTCGAGAAGTGGCTGCGCAGCTCCTGTCATAGCTTACAGAGAAACGAAGGTGGCCTGAAAGTAATGCGAGAAATAAAAGCGAAGAGGGGATTTCCCCGCATAACGCGGTGACGTGCGAAGTTGCCTGCAAGCACCTCTCTCCTGCCACGTGACGGAGAGCGCGGATTTGCATAGAGCCCCTCTTCAGCTTAGGGCTGGCTTCTCCGCGAGGTAGTTGTGTTATGCAGGAAAAAAAAAGGTATTTTGCTTGTGGCGCGTGCAGAACGGCGGGATGAGATCGGAGTCGATGGGTGCGCTAAAACGGAAGCAGCATGTCAAGGCATCTGTGAGAAGTTTCGCTGCGCCCTTTGGCAACCGTTGTACTTCAGGTGGTCTGCTGGGCGTGGTCTTAAAGGAGCACCGACACGATTTTGAGGCATCACAAAAGGGACATTTTTCGCTTCCATGGTGTGTCAGCGCTTTCCACACACCTGAACCAGACAACGCGTATAAAATATCAAATGTGAAGCATTTTTGGGGGTACTGCAGGTACTTGACGACTCCTGGCAACAGATCTATATAGACTCACGAGTGGCAGTGCGAGCATTTACATCTGCATCGGTATCGGCTGAAGTAGCTCGCATCTTAGGTAACAGGGATATTTCTGAACACGCCATAATTTGGTTTCCGGCTCACCTCGGATCACATCTGGCCTCCATGGCAGACCTAAACGAGATCGCCCACGCCCGAACACGCGAACTTATTCACCGTGCTGGGCAGCCGGCGGGACCTTCAGACTCCAACCTAATGGTGTTTAGGAATGTTCTCCTCACTTTCAACGAGGTGACCAAACATTGCCAGCTGGACGGAAAGATTTTCCCCCTTCCTCATATGCAACTTCGTAGGGCCTAGGCATCTACCCTCCACGTGCTTCAAACCAGGTCGTACCCCAGTCTTCGTTCCCACAGCCAGTGTATTGAAAGCATTAATCCAACATGCCCAGATTGTGGCGCCGTATCTACGTAAGGACCACATGCTCTGGCAGTGCCCCTCATCACGCGATTCTCGGCACATGACCGAAGAGGAATGGAGCTCTGCGCTCAGGAGCTCAGAACTTTCACATTAACTCTGGGCTGTCCAGAGGGCCTACCCGTTCCAACGTGGGAGCGGCCCGCTGCTCTACCTCCTTGAGATAGTGTTCCTCAGGACCTTAATAAAGTTCTGTGTCTGTCTGCAGGTACTTTAAGCGTCTATGTAGCCGCCTACGTCTGGGTTCCCTCGTGATCACCCCGTTAACTGGGGATAAATCAAAATGAGTATACGGGAAGAAAACATGGTTTGACCAATGTGACTCGCCGGTCATGACATCAATAATGTCACAACCTCGTCGCGTTTGTTGTAAAACCCTTTCCACTAGACGTGTGGTGCATAACCGTGGGCAGGTATGTGCCACAGGTGGTTGACAGTTCATATCTACACCCAGGAACGGCGACAGCAGACATTGGTAATTCTAACTCGAGGTCTTTAAAAAAAAGGCGTTATTGGCAGCGTTGGCCTGATCTGACGAACACAAAGAATAAATCTAAGAGTGCCAGCAGGAATCGAATCCAAGCATTCTGCGTGGCAATCAAGTATGCTATAGCACAGAGCCACGCCAGGTCTCGACACTGGTTTGAAGAAATGCACCATTCAGATGTTGTTGGTGAAACTTCAATTGTGGTTGAAATGCTGACTATCCAATTTCGTTAACATTACATACGTGGTCCTATATGGTATACAGCCGTCACGCCGGGTTAACGTCAACTGTGGTTGGGCGCCATTCGCTGAAGTTGGTTGATGTAGCAGCGTCCTGCAGGGCTTCCATCCTCGCGAGTACAAGTGCTGTATGTTAGCTGCTTCTGGTGTTGCTAACATGCGTTGCTGTTGGCATCAATATGCAAATGGAACCAACTGGCTTATAAAACATATGCGACTGTTCAACATATATCTGTGCGCACATTCCTTCTGCAAGTCTTTAGCTCCATTCTGTATAGCGTACTGCTAATTACAACATAGTCAGTGTCCCTCCGCATGCTTCGCATAGCGTCTATTCCAATGGCACGTGCATGGGATTTGCCGATTATTTTTATACTTTAATTTTAATGCTTCCGTCGCTCAGCATCTGCAAGCCATGCAGCCGCATCGCAATGGGCATTAAGGTCACTAAAAGTCAACACATGTTCAATGGTGCCGCAAAATCTGCGTCCTGCATCGCAGATCTTGCTGTCAGAATCTCATGGACTACAGGTCACTTGTCATTTACCTAGCACGTACGGGCGCTGGAATTTTTTAGTGTGAGGTAGGAAGAGAATAAAACATCAGCCTGACAGCAAACTGGCGGCTGTTCTATATAGTATGTCGATATCTGTAGTCTTCTTGTGACGTCAGACTTGTGTTGACACGTCACTGTGAAGCCGCCCCCTCAATGCCGTAACTGCAATCACTGAGTGAAAGTATAGGGACATTAAAAATACATTAAGTGGATTTTCAAGTACTATACGACATCCTTTTTATGGTTCTCGACACCCGTGCTTGCACGGTGCACTGCAGTTTCAGCGCTCGCCTGTTGATGCGTAAGTCGTGGGTTATAGATCCGGACTGCAGCCTGTGCATGTAAAAGAACATATGCATGGTTGAAATTCCCGGAGACCCCCGCTACGGCGTCTCATAATCATATTGTGGATTTGGGGCGTTCAATAAAGAGTTGACGCTTCGTCAGATTGCTTTTTGCACATTCACGTGTATTAATGGTGTACCTTTAATGCATTGCAAAATGCCATTTCAAGTTTTTTTTTTTTTTAATTTTTCCTCTGTGCGCATCATCAGGCCTGCTTCACCGCAATGTGCATTATCTCGATGAGTAAACGCAGTTCCACTGAGTTTTCGAATTACGCGTCCCGCGCATATGCCGTCTAGAGAGAGAGGCAAAGCAAAGGCAGGGAGGTTAACCAGGTTCTAGGTTTGCTACCCTACACTGGTGGAGGGGCAAATAAGAGGAAAAGACTATAAAAAATGCAGAAATCATTGTGAATAACTGGACGATAGTTTTCTCCTCGTTATGTTATTGCGCACTGCTTAGAAGACGAACATTTGAGATGAAAGAGTAGACGGACACAAGCACAAGCTTTCAACTGCGTTTATTAAGCAGGCGCATGATGCTTTTATGCAATCGCACCCTGGCCCCACAAAAACTCCTGCCAACACCCATGGGCCAATGCATCCGTATAGCGTTGCGTATAGGGCCTACCAACACGTATGAAAGACCTATACACACATCAAATGCAGCGCTGCTATTTTAGTCTGCTCTTTAATACGGTGTAAATCAGTCGAATGACAATCACGAAAGTAAAGCCGAGACTTAGAATAACAGTGAACCCGTGAATAAGCAAAAAATGAAATGTTGTTACGTATGCTCGGATCATCATTAAGGGCTATCAACGCCGGTTCACACGTGTAGAATACGTTCCGCTAACATTTAAGCGTTACATGTGGCAGAGGTTGCGCTTGACTAACCTAATGAACGTCAGAATCGCAGAGACAGCTCAGTCGAAGCAAAAACCATGCATAGTGCATAACGCAAGTGTTTTCCACTTCTCGTACAGAAGCGTGCATTGGCGCTTATCGCGAATCCTGTGGTCAGCGCGTGTGTCTAACGAAGAGCGATACATGCAACTTAAGCATTTGAAAATGTGTACACCTCTCCACTCCACCATATCTATAACTGCATGTGATATGGATCTGCAGGGTACGCGACTTGGAAAAGATTCCCGGAGAGACAAAACCGAAATAATAATAAACTTGGAGCTTCGCTCGATACTCGAGCGAGCCGACTATATCTTTAGGAGGCAAACGCGTGAGTCCTATATACAAAGCGTTCAGCGTCGCTCTGCAGTGTGCATCGATCCGTCAAGCAAACACTGCAGTGGTCCTCGGGAACTTGCTTCGCCGCGTATATATACGCTTCATAGAATGTGCGCGCGCGTGTGTGTGTACTACGCAAGCAGAAAATGAACCGACTGTCTCGCTGCCGGACGAGATATAAATGACGCCCCACTTGTGGGGAGTCGTATAACTAACTTTCGCTTTGCATATAACGGCCGTGTATGTACCATTGTGCTGGATGTGCGCAAACGAATGTCACCGTTTGCGTATACACCATAGAAGATGGCTTCGAATCTCTCGCCCTTTGTTTGCGCCCGCGGCCGACGGATGGCGCACGTATCGCGAGATCAGAAACAAAGGTTCTTTCTGTGTGCGATGTATATTGCACGATGAATTAGTTCGCGTTGGCAAGGAACCCGCTTGTTTCCTCGGTGCCCGCGATTCAGTAATATGCGAGATTGAAAGGGGTCCTTTTGTTTCGTATAGACTGTAGACAAATTTTTATTGAAATTTATCGCAGAGCCATGCCAGGCCTTGACAAAAAAAAATGGAAAGTAAGGTATGCTCGTGAGTGAAGCACATGCACCTCACTTGTCACGAGCAAAGTGGGCTAATTTAGTGCTTAAGATTTTTTGGAAGGTATAAAATTCGTGATCAATATCTGCAAGCGCAGATATAATCTTAAAAATTTCAAGCGTTTCTTTTTAAGGCGAAGCTCCTTATAAGGTCGAGGCTTGTCCAATGGCGTGCACCGTATGCCCGTGATGACGATGATCACGGACAATGACTGGTTTGTGCAGTATATATACGATGTCTCGATATGCCCTATACGATGCATTTAATGTGGCTGGAAACGACCAACAAACTCCAGGGAAACATGCACACTTCGTTCTTGCCAACTTCAGCCTATAGATATCCTGCAGTAATGATGAAGGCGAAACGAAATTCACAACTCAATACAACATATGGTTTATGACCAATAAACATTGTCTGCACACCACTTTGTCACTCGTTTGCATGCGTGGGTATACAGTCAATGTCACGGGTGATTACCGGCTACACCGAATCGATCTCACTGCTTCGTCCACTCATCACCACTCAGTTCGTGGGTATTTCGTGCTTTTTTTCTTGTTACTGTTGATTGATTGATTGATTGATATGTGGGGTTTAACTTCCCAAAACCACCATATGATTATGAGAGACGACGCGTAGTGGCGGGCTCCGGAAATTTCGACCGCCTGGGGTTCTTTGACGTGCACCCAAATCTGAGCACACGGACCTACAACATTTCCTCCTCTATCGGAAATGCAGCCGCCACAGCCGGGATTCGAACCCGCGACCTGCGGGTGAGCAGCCGAGTACCCTTGCCACTAGACCACCGCGGCGGGGCGTTGATGTTGAACGTATACAATGATACGTTGTGCCATTTAAGGCGTTTTATCGAACTATTGCGCGAACAAACTGTATCATTAATCCCTGCCAGGTTTTCTTAGATAACGCGTGTAAATATAGTATATACCTTCTACCGTTGATCGAGGCTAATGTATGTAAGTTATGATTATCGAGTGTTCTGTAGTACCGTGATCCAATTAAAAGGCATCCAAGGGATGCATATAGGTCGGGGTTCGACTAATATGCTGCCAAAAGGGGCAAAACAAGAGCGAGACTTGGATCGTCGCAGTGTGTATATACGCTGCACGTTGGCATATGGTGGTTGTCTATGTGCGTGTCTGCAGCCGTCTCGGGGGCACGTTTTGTTCGTGTTCACGTTAGTGTAAAAAAAAAGCGGGGGGGGGGGGGGGGGTTGCGCGATGGTGAAAATATACGTGGTCGGTGTGAGCCGTATCATCCCCAGCCGCACAAACCCTCCTCCCTATTCGCCGGTACAAACTCCCCTTAGATTTTCCTCTATTGTCTCGTTTGTCCAAAGCCCTTGCGGGAAGATGGCTCCGGCCTGTCTGCAGCTTTGTCTCATGTGTGCATTGCGTTTCGGGGATTGGTGCGACCCGCCCGAACGACAGACAGCGGGGAGGATTTGGCGACGGGCCTGTCCTAATACGATGGCTTTGGTGGGGAGTGCAGGGGTGAGCGGTGGAGAATGATAATGGATAAAGGAAACAATAAGAACAGAGGGCAGGGACGTGAACGGCGAGAAGATTAGCGCGAACAACGAAAGAGGACAGGGACGAACATGTGCTTGCGAGCGCGGTTGATTGATTGGGGCGGACGGATATGTCATCGATTCGCTGATTGATTGGCACGATGGTTTGATGCTGCTGCGCATTTTGTTAACCGAGAGTTCTTTCGCTTTTTTTTTTGCCCCTCTGTGAGCAGTCTTTTTGATTGAAGGGGGTTACGGAAAAAAGTGTGCGCGTTATGTATACAAAGTGAGGGTGAGTGCACTCTAAAAAGACAAAAAGAAAACAGTGATTTGACTTTCTTTTTTTTTTTGCTACACATGTGACGATCACATGTGTGACTGTCTTTGGAGAGACTGTTGACTCTCTTTGAAAGAACCGTGAGGCGCACGGCTCTCCAAAACAGAGTCAACGTGTCTATTGAAAAAGGTAGTCAACACAACTCTCCTATAAAGAGAGTCAGAGAGATTTTTCGCATAAGAGAGTCTCATATATTTAGTAAAAAATAAAAAGAGTCTAATGAATTTTCTTTCGCTTAAAGTGTGCGCGATTGGAGTCGCTGATTATCTTGTTGTTTTTTTGTTTTTTTAAAGAATAGCGGCATTCATGAGTTTGTTAGCAGTGCTTATAACGACATGTGGTGCATACGTCTGTGGCGCTTATATTTACTGCTTATACCAAGCGAATATACGCGCTGCAGTTTCTGCATCGCATAGCCGCTTTTTTTTTTTGCGCTGGTCACGCAAGCCGGTGGAACGAACAGCTTACTTCCCTTGTTAAAATGATGTATATAGCTGCCGACAACGTCCCGTCCTTAATACTCGTGCTTTCGCTGTCGCGAGGGTTTGTGCCCGAACAGCGGACATGTGGAGAAAACTCGCACAATACATGTCCGTGCGCCTGTTCATATATGTTTACAACAGATAGAGGTGTCAACCACTGAGTGCAAAATGAAGATGATATAGCATGCAGGGAGACTAAGACGAGACAAAATATAGCTTAACCTTGAATGAACGAAGGAGGCACAACGCTTCTTTCTTTCTTTGCCTCGGCGAGACGATCTTATCATCACGAAGACGACACGTGAGAGGTTTCACGCATAAGTCTCACACATCGTCTCCGAAAATGATTGTAAACGTTATAGTCGCTACACCTTGGATTCAAAGCTTAAACGATCATATACCGAGGCGAAAAAAGCGGTATACAGAGGACTATAGCCGAGGAAACACAAGACACAGACGCTGCGTGTTTCCTCGGTCCGTCCTCGTCAGAGTATACGTGCTGTTTTCGCCTCGGTATATGAACGACCAATTAGCTCGAAATGTGTTATTAAACGATGATTGTTCGGGTATATTCAGGCGTGCTTGTGGTGTAAGTTCTATAATTGCTGAACTGTTAAGAGGGGGGGGGGGCACCTTTTTTTTTATTTTGGGGAGAGCATCCATTCGAAATGGTAATTTCTTGCTGTCTCTTTGCGATGGCGAAAAAAATTTTTGCGGGGTAGGGGGGGGGGGGCACGGGTTGCTTGCGCTACCCCCTGGCTACGCCTCTTCCTTTTCTGACAGTCCCTGCGAGCTGATGAACACTGCATGCCGCTGTGAAGAAATCTTAAAAAGTGCCTGCAAGCCGGCCATCTCTGAGGAATTCGAAGACGGCGCCCGTGGTGCTGGGGCCGTGATACATTCGAAGCATTTCTGTCTCTCGCGCAGGGAGAAAACTGTGAGAAGGGAAAGAAAATGCTTGACGAAAAGATGACCGATAGGCAGAATCCACACAGCGCCAAACCAATCGGTATCTATATAGTGTCTTCTGGTAGGAATCGCAGAGGCTGCAACCCCCCCCCCCCTCCCCCCGTCCTGTTCCACAGCGTTCAACCATTCTCATTCACTCCTTCTTTACACCGGCGCCTTCTTGGCCACTCCTCCCTCTCCCTTCCCACGGCTTCTGTGCCTCTCTCCCCTATCTCCCCTTTCCGGTGCACTGCGCGTCGGTCCTGTCCCCGATATCGATCCGCTGTCCACACGTCCGTCCATCTGTGTGCGGCAGCGCCTTGTTCATTCGGTTCGGGGCCCCTGTGAGACGGTTCTGTTTTTACTTTCTTTCCTGCACCGTGGCGTGGAGGAGGGGAATCATTGGGTCCGAAAACGAAGTTCAAACAGAGATCGCGGTCATGAATGCACTGAGTGGACATCCCGGAGACGATGGCTCCCTGGAATATAAGTAACACCGTCCGAACGTGCACTTCGGGCAACGAAAAGATTTGTTTGTTTTTCTATTCCCCTCTTTCTCGACTCAGCTCTTCGGCGACAGGGAACGGAGCCAATATCGACTGCTTCCAAGGGCTGTCACTACTGTTGCCGCCTGTGCGGATAGTTCGGGGAAGGAAAGGGGTCTAGTAGTAATCTATACACACTGCTAGAAGAGGGAAAAAAAGACGCTAAATGGCACAAGGACTGAAGTTATGTCTGCCCAAAAACAGGAACTGAACGCGCAGAGAGAGGAAAGCTATAGGCGAATGAAGTATCAGAGGCGGAGGCCGACATGTTCTGACACAAAATAAAAAAAAAGAAATTATGTCGATAAAGATGTTTTTTTAAATTGTGTTGTCATATTTTATTAGTTTGTTTCATGCCCATGGTTGTGGCGCCTTCTGGGCGGCGTCTGAAACAACGACCAGCTAAGTAAAATAAGGCAGGGCTCACGGAAGGGTCCCGAAAAACGCAGCACATAAGAACGGAGGTAAAAAAAAAATACATATATTGAGAGACGACACAGTGCAAAAGCCTTATTTGCTATACGCCACCCGGGAAGACGCCGAGGCAGTGGCAGCTTAGGAAACGCACAAAACAACCCCGAAAACGAATGAACGAAGTCTGGCAGGACAGGCTCAACGAGAAAGAGAGGAAGAAAGAAATATCGAACGTTTTCCACTTCGTTCGCAGCAGTGTTCGTCGGGCTCGCGTATAGCCGACGTCCATGGTCGTCGTCCTCGGCGTCGGTCCGCTGCCACTACGTCAGTTTTGCCGCGCTCTTTTTGCGGTGACGAGTGACGACCCCCTCCATCCCTCCTCCTCCTTTCCTTCCAAACGCGTGTGCGGCCCCGCCCACTAGGCGAAGCCACGCCCCCGGGAGAAGCGAAGGGCAGCCCCTTTCCTGCTGCGTCACCGATCTGGTCGACCAACCCCGTGGAAGCCTTCTTGCTTCTTTTTCCTCTCTTTCCTTCCAGCGTCCAGTTTCGGGCTTGCTTCTTTTGCGCAGGCTTGCTTACTTCCTTTTTTTTTTTTGCTTTTCTTTATCGTTTGCTTCTGCTTTTTGTGTGAACGCCTGTTCTCATTCTGACGCTGTACGCCAGCGTTGAAGACGTGGACGGCTGGCTGGATTGAGGAAGTGTCTGCGATATTCTGAAATATGAAACAATAAATGCACATACCGAAGAAAAAAAAAGAGAGGGAGAGAGGAAAAGATCGAGAAGTTACATGGTTCGGCTTTCTCGCGACGATGGAGGAAAGAAGCACGTGTCATTTAAAGCGTGTCGACGATTGAAACAGAGAAAAAAAAATGAAATTACCAATAAAAATAAAAATAAAAATTGACCTGAAAGCTCCGCGCGAAGGGACCATATAGGGATGGACGAACGGTCGTTTTCGTTTCCGGGATTGGATTAAACGAAAAAAAAGCTTGCCATGTTCGGGCGCTCGCAAGAGCGCCATGTTTGATTTATCCGCTGTTTGACAAGCTCGCCGTACGACCTCGGTAGATAACCGAAAACATGGCGCTGATTTTTCATTCAAAATCGGCCTTCTTCGCTCTCGCACTCCTGTCGCTGCGTTAACACTTGCTTATATTTTATACGTTCCTTGTTTATGTCACATGCACCTCTCGAAAGGCTGCGTTTTTTTCGACTTCGCATCCGCTCGACTGTAATCTTCTGACTCGGTCGATGATTCAATCGTCGTCCTGGTTTTTCGTGTATACAGCGGCGTTTTCTGTCACATCTTTACGGTCTCATGGTTCTTCGCATTTTGGGCAAATACGAGCTTAGCGGTTCTAACACCTTCGGGTCGTGTTCAGACGGGGAGGGACTCAATGTGTGGACGCCTGTCGAAACAATTGTTTTGCTGGGTGTTACTTCTTTGCCTCTTATGTGTACGCGTTTTAAGTGTGCCTGCACACACTTCAGTCCGTATACCGCAAAGACATTTTCACATATATATATATATCTATATATATATATATATATATATATATATATATATATATATATATATATATATATATATATATGAAGGTATGGGATATGGCCCAACGGGAGCGTTGTCAACAAGGATAAACATTTATTTCCCAACAGTTTCGAGAGGGTCCTCCTTCATTAAGGGGGACCCCTCCCTTCATCAGGGGATATATATATATATATAAATATATATATATATATATATATTATATATATATATATATATTATATATATATATATATATATATATATATATATATATATATATATATATATATATATATATAGAGAGAGAGAGAGAGAGAGAGAGAGAGAGAGAGAGTCTGCAGCTTGAGAGCTCGTACACTCTGTTTCTGTGTCTGCTCAATTGGCGTGTTGATAAAGATAAATGCTATTTTAATTCACGCTTATAACGTACGTCTAAAGCAATTGGTTCTCCAACACCTGCATGGTCAGCTTGCAGCCCGTCGTTCTCTTAGAATCGGCCAGCGTGCACGTGATACGACAGTCTTATATTCCCACATTTCTTTTACGACTCTGTGGCTATTTCTTTGTTGCATTGCTGGTGCTGCTATTATTAACCTAGGCAAAGATGTGTTCTATACCCGTAGTTCCCACGTGTAGTACAGAGTGACCGGCGCATGTGCACGCACAGGCAAATTAACACTTTCGCGAAAACCGGGGAATGGTTCCCCGTACATAGGCCGGTTACATTGTCGGGATGTCCACGTTGGTATAATAGTATAACACAAGTATAGAATTAAGCGCCCTCTGGTCAGTGCACGCTACCTCGTAGCGAAGTGCACGCACAAAAATACGCTTGTATAAAATGAAGCGATATGCTCGAGGGTGACGGCTTCTTCTTTTGTAATTTTTATTCATTAAAACAACAACATGACGAACACTTCCAACAACAATGAAAAAAAAAAAATCCCAGACCTGCGCGCAACCAGTCACAGCGAAAGCTGGAAGAGTGACCTTTCAAAGCCTTTTTTTTAAACACTCTTTGGGTGACTGCATGCTGCAACCGAACTTGCTGGGTTGCCTGCAGTACGCCAGAAATCATCTTAATTTTTGTGTAGTTGGGGGGGGGGGGGGGGGCATTCACTATGCTAACTTTATAGTCATTGTTCGAAGAATCGTGGTACCCGCAACACACATGCAAGACATTTTGTTGCGCTTTTATGATGTTGTGGCTGACGATGATGAAGAATTAGGCCTGAAGCTTTAGAAATGGGTTGAAGCACTCGAGGACCCACTGGTTACGCAGTTCGCATGGTTTGACTTCTGGTTGTTTCTTGCCTGTTTTATTAGTTCTTGATCACTCGTATTAGCGTGAATCCAAAGACAGTGGCATATATCCATGGTCGGTATATGTGCAACTGGTATGCGGCTATGCGCCACAGGTGATTGGTATTAGTATCCACAGAGTAACGGCGAGAGTACACAAAGAAAAAAGTTACCATAGGCAGCGTTTACCGGATGAATGCAAGCAATAAATGTCTGTGTACCAGCAGGAATGGAACCCAGGCTTTATGCGTGGCAGTCAAGTATTCTACCACAGAGCCACGTCAGGTCTCTGAACTATATATATCACTGTATATACGCAAAAATTAGCCGCGTATGAACCCGCGAAACTCCCCTGCATGCCCGAAATATTTACTGTCTGGTACGGATTGAACTCGGCACATGTCGTAAAACGCCATGCTGCTTAATGACAGAATTTATGAAGAACATGACCTTGTTTACCACCCCGCGGTGTTCCAGGTCACGTGGTTACAAATATGCCTGAGGGAGTTCCGAAAACTTTTTTTGGTAATGACGCTTGGGCGTGCGTGTGTGTGTGTGTTTGTGTTTATGTACGGGCATCTGTTTTCCCGTATAGGTGTGAAACATCAGCGTCTTATGTGGCTAACCGTGTGAGCATCTGTCGACATGCAACGAAATTATCAGCGCAGTGAAGATTTGTAACGACCAGTTGGTTTTAGATGTGAGCGTTTCAAGGTGCATGTTTCGCATCGTTGAACCACGCTGTATATCGGTTCGATTCCTCAACGAAACGCCCCGAATGCCTCGCTTCAAAGGGCTGAGTTACAAAAATTTCGAAGAATAATTTAATGGTAACAAAAGTAAGCTGTTGCGATCGTCAGCGATTGCCCCTGGTGTTTCACCGTCTAAAACGTTGAAGCGGTTCGAAGTAGGCTTCGCTCGACCACGGCAGGCTGACCGGCAGGCTGACCACGGCAGGCTGTCCAACGGAGTCGGGGCGAGCGCCGGCGACGCGCTCGCCCCGACTCCACCGACGGTGCATGGTTTCTCGGAGAGTCACCGGTATATTTCACCGGCTGTGGCTTCTAAGCGGTTATAAGAAGACTTTGTGCTGATAATAATTGTTGGGGATCATAACGTCAAAAACCACCAAATGAGGGACGTCGTGGGCTCCGGAAGTTTTGGCCCCTTGGGGATCTTAACGTGCGCCTAAATCGAAGCACTCGAACATTATTGCCTTCATCGAAAATGCGGCCGCCGCGCGGCCTGTATTCGATCCCGCGACCTGCTGGTCAGCAGTCGAGTATATACTTAACCAGACCACCGTGGCGGGTGGTTATAGTAACATTGCTTGACTATAATAATTCTTTCCCAGGTCTCGTGTAAGGACGTTAAGAGTTTGTTGCGTTTATATGGCCCCGGTCAAGGTACTCGGCTGCTGACCCGCAGGTCGCGGGATCGAATCCCGGCTGCGGCGGCTACATTTCCGATGGAGGCGAAAATGCTGTAGGCCCGTGCGCTCAGATTAGGGTGCACGTTAAAGAACCCCAGGAGGCCGAAATTTCCGGAGCCCTCCACTACGACCGCGTCTCTCACAATCATATGGTGGTTTTGGGGCGTTAATTCCCACATATCAAAATGACGGCATATCCACGAGGTGAATGATAACGAGTGTGGCGAAATGGACGGACGGAGGCACGGACGGACGGACGCATGGAAGCACGGGTGGACTGACGGATGCCCCCACTCATCATCCTTGCCTTCGTGGATATGCTTTGACACCGTCTTTATTGACAGGCGGTCCACTGCAAGTGCAGCTATATTCTACGACGACACGGGACATACGACCCACGACGTACAAAGCTTCGCCCTAAAAAAAAAAAAAAAAAAAAAAAAAAACGAGCCGTCACTCAATTCTGTTCTGTTCTGTTTTAACTGTTTTGCTGTAGAGAGGTCGAGGTGCATATTGCCTCGGCTACTCCATACCACAAAGTTCTGCAGCGAAAAAAAAAAGAATAATTCAGAACGGTACCCAAAAATTAACAATACGGAACAGAAAAAAAAACACATAATAGCACACTGAAACCAGTTCAAATGCCATGCCAATACACAGTTTTCTTCGAGCAGTTCACACAATCATAAACTATTACATGCACACCTTACTATTCTATACTGTCAGTATATATACGTGACCACTCAATTCTCATTCTTTAGTACTTACAGAAAAAAAAAAAAAGCTCTCGTTGCGACCAAACGCACGCTAAGCAGTTTTCGCGAAGGCATGTTGTGCACTATAAACCGCACGAGCCTTGCGCGTGCGTGCCATAAAATTCGCCTCTTTTACGGCACAGCGCATCGGCTATGGCGCGGGCCCGCTGCATGGACCGTATACATACGGATGGGCGCTTAATAATAACAAAAACAGTAAGTATAAAAACTGCGCTTAGCAGCTCAACCGTTTTTGCTTTGTTTTTTTCCCCCTAAATGTCGGTGTAACTATATTTTCTTTTTTTCCAGTATTTCTGTATTTTCCTGCTTGTGTGTTGTACTTATGCGTGCTTATATAAGGGGACCAGCGCTGGAATTTCGGTTTGGCAGGAACACCAACCCCTCCTACCACCCCTCTGGCCACGCCAGTGCACTATAGCGTACTCTATAGCCGCTGTTCAGCATCGATATCACGCAAAGCAATGATGTTCACATATTTATTTATTTATTTATTTATTTATTTATTTATTTATTTATTTATTTATTTATTTATTGAAAAATACCTTACACATCCAATGGCATTGAGTAAAGGGTTACAGTGAAATTGGAAGTAGACTCATAATGAACAGCGCTACAGTGCAAGTTAATAATAACGTTTGTAATATACAGTCGTGAAACGCGGACAGCAAATTAAGCAATAGATGCAGTATACAAGTTTCGCGAGTTATTACGTGATGGCGCAATCTTGCTAGGCGCTTATGGATCGTCGAACATGACTTCGGCCACAAAGTAAGCGGTCAAGCCAGGATAACACTGATATAACACGTGCTGCTTATAACAACTACAAATCAGGGGCTATCAGTTGACCCTAACTTGTGCCTATTTCAATTGTATACGGGGCTGTACATAGACCATAACGGGAATTGTCTATGCTTGTTTGTTTACAGTGAGACTGTCTAGCTACCTTGTGCCGACGTCATCATCGTCGCCGTCGTTGTAGTAGTAGTAGCCTGCGTCATGCAGGTCATGTGACCATGGAAGGGGAGGAGGAGGAAGGAACAAAAAAAAAAGAAGGCAGGGAGGTTAACCAGAAAGACATCCGGTGTGCTACCCTATACTTGGGGATTGGGGAAGGAAACAAGAAAAATGAGAAAGAGGGAAGAGAGGGAAAAGAAAAAAGGAGAGAATGACAGTAATTTCACTGCAGCGTGTAGAACTCCACCGCATGTCAGAGGCGTTCACACAAGCCTGTCTTTCTCAGGAAGAATTAATAGGTAAATAAGTAGAACAACATTCTGATGAATATGATAACTATGATGTCAGATATACAATGACGGTTATGATGATTACTGCACTGCTTGAGCTGCTGTGCAGCCGTGATAGCAACACGACTGATAGTAATATTCGCAATGTCCATAGACTGTCGCGCCTCCTAGCGGAATTCAGGAGCGTCCTCTCTAGGATGCATAGGCAGACGCTCCCTTGTTTGGCTGTGTTAGCCTCTGTGCTAACGCGTTGGCAAAAAAAAAAAAAAAACGAAAGCTAACCACTTTGCATGTTTCGTGCATCAGGGAATAAACCACACCGTTCGTGACACGATAAATTTTGTTTATTCTTACGTGACGCGATGTTTTAGTGAAAACACGTGGCAACTCCCGCTTTCCATTGTATACGCCGCAGAGATACACATATCAGCTTGGCGATATTTTTTGAAGCCACGTATATGCTAGTTAAGTGTTATCGTCTGGCCTATGCAGTTAAAATCACCCTTTTTTTTTTTCGTTAGTATATGGCATTCGTCAGTGATTTTGTGAATCCACCTTCATTGTTTTTGTGAATCCACCTTCATTGCTTTTGTGAATCCACCTTCAAATGACCTTCATTGTACGCGGAAAGTCGCGCTCGCTCACGATTTGGCTTTTCCAAAACTTGGCCAGTGCTGCGTCGCTTGTTTATATGCATTTGTTGATAGGTGCATGGCAGAACACTGGAAGTTATTCGTTTGTTGGCGGCTTTCAGGGCGAAATGTTCTCCGCGCCCAGATAAACGCACTAAGTGACGCATTGTTGGTGTTGTGGAAGTAGTTCGGCGGAGGGAATTCCTCAGGTTGCTTTCAGCAGTGATGCTGAAAAAAAAAAAACATCTTGACGACGAGGATTCCCCACTAGACGTAGAAGACTGTCAACGCACCGATATATGCTTGTGGTACGTGCGGGCCAATGATTTGTTTTTCCTTACCTCACGATAAAGAATGTCAACGCACCGAGAGAGATAGCGGCGATGAACGATCGGCTTCTATAACTCGCGAGTTGCACTTCACATTCCTTCGTGCGTTAATGTTTTTTTTACGCTCGTAAGTCACTTTGATTGTATTTATTTTATAATATCATTCAGCGAGTTAAAACATGTTTTTCTTTTCTTTTACGCGTGCATTGCATACAGCCCAGTTACTGTGGATAATATTGAGCGCTGCATGCCGCCAACATGCTCGAGTTCGACCAGCGAAGCGAAATGAGTATAAAGCGATGAAACGTGCAGTTACGACTAGAATCCACGCCCTTCTGCTAACTCCTGCTGTACTTCACCGGTATACTTCCGAACGACGATGTTGTTCGACGAATTTTCGCACTTTCGACGTCGCGAATGGCTTATACGCGTGAATTCAATTGTTTCCGATATTCTTGCTTTGATCGCGCTTATGAAACCTGAAACATATCCGAGTGCAGTGAATTAACTGCGCCCGGTTAGAGTCTTGAGCATAGCTGTGACACAAGCGCCACCTAACGGGAACCTAAATTCTTGTGTTCAATCGAAGAAGCAACTCCACGTTGCCGACAGTGCTAGTAATGATGACGTTAACGTTAATATGTTAACAAACCATCGCCATTGTTAAACATTCGGTCCCGTGTAGCCGTGATGGCGCGCTACTCGTTAGCGGCCTATACTACTGCGGCAAACCCGTCAGGCAGGCTCGGTATA
This sequence comes from Rhipicephalus microplus, assembly GCF_013339725.1. Lineage (NCBI taxonomy): Eukaryota > Metazoa > Arthropoda > Arachnida > Ixodida > Ixodidae > Rhipicephalus > Rhipicephalus microplus. The sequence goes on from NC_051168.1 coordinate 48,842,535, forward strand.
GCAATTACCTCGGAGTGCCATTTGGTTCATATGTCATGTCTAGTTTGCGCAGTTTTGTGTATCACACACAGGATTACGCGAGGCATCGTTGATGCACGGGCGATCAGCTGACACCACCACGCTTCGCACTGCGGCAAAAAAAAAAATAAATAAGGTAGTGAACGTTTATCAGTTCTTATGGTTCGGGAAAGTATACTTTGGTCCGATATAGTACATTCATTTGACGATGAAGAGTTCATCCGGCAAAAGCGGCACGCTGTGTACGTCCGTGCGTTCTACGCGACTTCAGGTGTTGACCCTCCTCCGGCAGCCATCTTCGATTACACGGCGCGCCATCTATAGCCCGTGGACATTGCGAATACTGGAACGCTACCGTACACCCGCGAGTGAAGTGCCGGCTATGGTGTTAAAACTGGGTGAACACGGTCTAGTTTAGCTATATATGTGGTGCTGTAAGCGGGACTTGAATAAAACTCTATAGCGCAGCCTTGAATGGGCACACATCGACGCCCTGATAGATAAACTTAAGAAAAAAAAGGCAACAACGATGGAATCCTTCGAGAAAACTTTCTTGAAACTTGCGAGAAAAATGCATTCCAAGACCAAATAAATGCATGGGCGACAGCTTTGTGGTCCAGTGGCCTTCACTGCTTGAAACTGGCTAATTTGTTTCTTTTCTTTTTAGACGCGTTTCCGATGAATGTACCATAAACTGAGTCGTTGTTGCCTGTTATCATCCCTCTATACGACTTACACATACAGGTGCAGTATGGGCGTACGCCATGGCTGGCACGAGCGCGCCGCGGGCACTTAACGACTGCGGCGTTCGCCGTTTATATTGCGTCGAAGTTGGCGAAATTTATGCGGACGTTATGAGCGGCTCGCGCGGCCGTGTTGAGGGCAGGCACGTGTGTGGACGTCATAGAGGCACGCAGAGGTCAAGCACCTTGCGAGGCATAACGTCCGCGCCAACATACCAACGCAGCCGGGGGCATGCGGTCGATGTCAATGTCCTCTGTGACGTAATATCTAGGGAGTGCTAATCCGCTGTTTTGCAGCTTACTTACTAAAAGAAAAACTCGGGTCTTGCTTGAGCTTCGCCCATAAGAGCTGCAGAGCGCGATAACGTAATCGGGACTCGTGTGCATCGTTTGGTTCTGTGTGCATGCCTCAACCGTGCACGGCAAGGAAATGAAAGAAAGTGTGCACGTAAACGATTGGCCGTTGAAAAGCTATCATTTATTATTATTATTTATTATTCATGTTACCCTACAGGCCCCAGAGGAGCATTGAGTAGGGGGGGGGGGTTACAGAAAAATCACAATACATAAAGCATAAAAAGAAATATATCGAAGAAAACAAAGAAAATTGTACAATGGAACGGAGAAGAACAAACACTATAAGCAAATGCAGCAAAATACAAAATGAAAAAAAAATAAAGCATATTTATACAAAATCAAGAGAACATATAAGTATTATTATTCAATTGCATCGAGCTGCGAACGTGGTTAAAACGCGTTCTCCCCGTGTGTTGCCCCGCCGTGGTGGTCTAGTGGCTAAGGTACTCGGCTGCTGACCCGCAGGTCGCGGGTTCGAATCCCGGCTGCGGCGGCTGCATATCCGATAGAGGTGAAAATTCTGTAGGCCCGTGTGCTCAGATTTGGGTGCGCGTTAAAGAACCCCAGGGGGTCGAAATTTTCGGAGCCCTCCACTATGGCGTCTCATAATCATATAGTGGTTTGGGACGTTAAACGCCACATATCAAATCAATCAATCCCCGTCTGTTCCTTTCGTGCGTCCTTTGAGCTTGGGCTACCTGATTCGCGTTTCGATGTGCTTGCAATTCTTCCCGTGACATCCCATACGTTGCTATCGCATTCGTTGCTTCGACTTTGCGGTGAAACTGTGTCTTTTTTTTTTATTTCGTACCTTACGTTCGCTTAAAATGACAGCAAAATGTTTCGCATATATCCGTATAGACATCCCTTTCTGCACTCTTCTTGTGGTTGTTACGTCATATGAATCTTATGCATGGTTCTCTCTATAAGTCCAGTTAAAATGTCGGCGTTCTATACCTTGTATCGTATCCCTGCCTTAAGGATAAAAATGGTTATAACTGCTGTGCGTATCTTACGATGTCGTACTAACATATTGTTGCATCCGCGTAAAGACACGCCTTATTTTAGCGTTATACTCCGTAGCAACGCGCATCCTTGGCATTCAGCCTTGGCTCGGATATTGTTCCGTTGCACGGACCGGCCACGCCGCTGTCGGATGCGGACCGCCGGGAACCCTTCTTACCCTCGCGCCTGTCCGCAATATACTACACAACGCGCACAGCACGCGACCGCGTCGAGTAGCTATGGCTGCCCACAGGCGGCGCTCGGGTCGCGCGAACGAAACAGAAGCGACTCCCTGCTTTACGGCGGCGTCGTAAAGAAAGCTATTTCGGACGTTTACGACGACGATGGAATCTTCTCCGGCGAGAAAGAGAAAATAAGTTGGCGGCGAGAAAGAGTCAAGGAAAAGGTAATCTTGAGCGACTCGCGCAACAAAGTGTGCTGGGCGCGCGCGCAGAGCGCGTTCTTTTTTGCAACGTCGGAGATATACTGCCACTGCTTCCCCTACTGTACACGGTTTTATGCCTCCCACTGTCGTCTGCTTCTACACTTCTGCTAGTTTCATCGTTTCCTCCCGCTACTTTCTTATTGCACCCGCTGCATTTTCTTCTTTTTGTCGTCTGCTTCGCTACTTCTGCCAAGCTACGATCGTCCGCTACACGCTTGGTTGACTGCGCGAAGTTGCCAGACTTTCGAGCCTCGCTCCGCCATGTCTATCAGCTTCGCTCGCACACAGCCGCGGGGCTCTGCGAGGAATAAAAGAAGAGTGCGCCACGCTGTCTCACAAAGCGCCAACGTCGGCGGCGATATTTATTGAAGGTTCCTAAAAGGAAGAGCGAGCGTAGGAGTTGCGTGCAGTGCCCGCGACACCGTAGATATTCCTCGAATGGTGCCTTTAGCTCTCTATATTAGCCTTGCTTCGCGCACACTCACCTGAACGCCAGTGGCTTAGCCAAAAAAAAAAAAAATAATAATATAGAGGGGTGGGGGTAGAGGGGTATTCATTCATGCTGTACACGTATGTTCGGGAGTGCGTTCATATGCGTGTCTTTATTTATAAACATGCAATGCTGAAAATCTTCTGGAAGGAAATGGGGGTTGAGGAGTTGAGTCTCTTGGTTACACAGCCAGTGCTGCACGGTTTTATTCTTGTCGGCGAGTTTCTGAACGCGTTGTATCTCTGAAGAAACGTGATTATATCGAGCCGAGTTTGGGACTCGGTGGACTGCTCTGGGCAACGCCCTCGAAAATATCGCCTGCGATTTTGTGTCTTGCGTTTGCCGGCGGCTTGCAGGTGAGAAGATGGCTTCATTGGGTCGCACTGTATACGCTGGCCAGAAGGAAACCACCGTCCTAAAAGACACCTGTGGGCGCAGTTCCTGTCCGTTTCTCTTCTTTCTCCTCGGGGTTTATATTCTTCTTCTTGCTCAGCGGGCAGCCCGCGGCATTCCCTTTGCCTCTGCGAACATTTGTGCCGCCGCAAGAGCTTCGCCAGGAGTCGCGTTGAGGCGTGAAAGAACGGCCAAACGTGTCGGTCGAACCAGGGCGCGTATGCACACACACACTCTGGTGTGAGACTTGAAAAACAGGTTGTAGCGCGCCCCCGTTGGCATAACTGAATAATAAAAAAAGAACAAGATAATGAAGGCTTGTGTGTACTCACTGGGAATTGTGAACGCATAGAGAGCTTACGAAGCGTGAAAGCATAGCCCGCACGAACGCTTTTCTTTTTCTTCTTTTTTTTTCCTAAACGGGCGCTGAAGTAGCTCTGGGTGTCTGTGCGCATATTTCTGAGCCCGCAACTGCGTATAGCGAATGACTACAATGATTTTAGGGAATTTCAGTTTGACAGCTAGCTTCCCGACCATTAACGGATAACGGCGTATAAAGCACGGGCGCATTTTGACGTAGCCTTGGACAATGGGTAACCATTCAAAACACGTGCTTCTTCGCTGAGTATGTAAGGACTGTTTTCGATGTATACGATAGAGCATTCAAATACAGGGATATTCCAGGACACGTAACATCAAACGCTTCTTTATCTTGACATCTTAAGTAGCCCCTATAGCTGTCTTCGAAAAGCGGTGATGCCTTGCCAGTGAACAAGCGCTGTTTGATTCATTGGGGACGAATGATAGAGCATTTAACGCTTCATTAGTTTGTATAGAAAGGGTTATTTTTCGCCAACTTTCACGGTGTTAAAAGTATTGATGCAGTAAATGCCAAAACAAACTTTTCATATGATTTCTCTGGTTTAGCTGCCAGCTGGTTTCATTAATTGTTCAAAGTTAAATATTATCCGTTGGCTACAGTTGTTCTTTGAAAATACCATATACGTTACAATGTGGCGCGATTTAATTCAATAATTAGGAGTGTGAACAAGAAACTTCTAAGGTATCTGGATTAGTCAAGGGTTGTACTGGTCTTTGCGGAGCGCGATAACACACACAGACTCCCTTATGCACTCACCTAAAGTGACTGAAAGGCGAAAGCAATCTTTTTTTTTTCTCAGTCGGTATGTACTTGAATCTCCCCTTTCTTTCAAAAACGAAGCATCAGGTACTGATACTCCCCTGCCCCTTTACGAAAGGTTTCTGCGCCTAACGTGTTTCTGCACTGCATCCAAGATCAGAGACACCTTTGACCAAGATGCGATATCATGTGATGGCTTTATCACATGACTTTGCGTCATGTGCCTTCATGGCGGTAACACGAACAACGCCTTCATTATTTCATTCAATGCCACTGAAAACGTGTGCTCCTCAACCGAGGAAGCGGACCAAGCTGTGTAGTATACATAAAAAAAATATTAGAAATAAAAGCTGGACCAGCTATACATAGCACCACGGGAAATTCCAGAAATAAAAACTTAACATGAGAAAGCAACAACAAGGGCGCTGACTGTCCGGGGGTCATCATGGTTCTGTAGAAATTTTCAGTCTATATAGTTCTTTTTTTGTGTGTGTGTGTCCACTTACATTTCCTTCTTACATTTCTTTCCTTCTTACATTTCTGTGTCCCTGCCTTTATTTTATAGGGTAGAAAACTGGATGCTGAAATTTTTGTCTACCTCCCCGCCTTTCTCTCATTTTATTTCTCTATCTCTCCCTGTAGTCTAGATGGTCTTTTTCCTATAAATTGCGTCATTGCGCTGGGGAGACAGTATATAGAGTAAAAGGCGTCATGGCATCATTTATAATTGTCGATTAAATTGTGCTGCCTTCTGTCGCTTTTTAAGAAAATTTTGATGAAGATGCAATCGAATATAATTCGTTATTTCTGCAAATGTTCTAAGTGGCCATCTGCATGCGAATGAGGAGCAGAGAGAAGGTATGAAAAACGTGGCGAATGTGATGTAATACTTTTAAATTTTTTCGCACGCGAATGTGATGCCGCCTATGTTTTATATTGAGTTTGCTACCATTTCAATAGTACTCCCCATGAATGAGTACAAGAAGGAAATTTTTTGAAGGACCTAGTTCTTTATTACACAGAAATGAATCAACTAGACAGACAAACGTACAGTGGCAAGTACGGGAACCAATTATTATTGACCGTATCCATATATACTGTAAAGTAATAATGACGCATATTCAAATGAACTCAAGTGGATGAAAAGTTGTGCTTCCCGTTGGTGGTATCTGAACCCGCAACCTTCTAATTACGTGTACAACACAGGGAAAACGCCCACAGAAACAGCGACCGAAGTGGAAGGGGAAGCGCTTTTCGTCGTCGCTTCATTAATAAAGCATTGGACCAGTAATCTGAAGGTTCTGAGTTCGGATCACACCGCCAGATGATGTGCTTTCACGTTCACCCGAATTTGTTTTATATATATTCTACGTCATTATCACTTTACACTGTAGTTGTAGACCCCGAATAATGAATTAATGCCTCCTATGCTTTCCATAGCTTGCTTGTCGGTTGGGCTAATTTATTTTCCTGTGAATGAACACAATGAAGTTGATGGTGATTGTCGCGGTTGTTTACTTTTTTGTTTTTGTTTCTTTTTATAAGGGCAAGGAGGAAACTTTATGAGCATGTGTGTTCGTGTGATTCCCCCCTCCCCCTCTTTTCGCTCTCTTTTTTTTTTGTGTGTGTGTACAATCTCGTGCATGGGGACGGCGTCAGTTTTAGGCACGTTGTCGACAAGGTCGTTGCCTCGACCCCGTGCATTGTGCAGTCATCATAAAAGAAAAAGAACAAAAAGAAGAAGTGTTCTCCCAACGGAGCAGGCGAACGCCGGGGTCCAACGTCCGTCTATCCTGTCTCCGCAGCCACCGGGCGCTGCGATCCCGTCAGTGGCGCCGTGGAGCGTCTTAATCTCGTCCAATCCGTTCGCAAACAGGAGGCGCGGCGTCAATATTATTAGATTTGATTAGAGGGAAAACGTGGGGCTCCCTCTATACGCAGGCCTTTCGCAATCCGCACTATATAGCCTCCTTCACTCTATGTGTACACACGTCGTGCCCAGTCTTCGTGATGAAAGCGCCGGCTTCAGGGAATACTGTACAACTCCCACTTTGTTTGCGTTATGTCTACACGCTTACGAATAGGTTTCCTTGCGCGCCATGTATACGTACACGCGCGCACTAAGAATGTACGGAGCGGTATATATACCATACACGCGAGCGCGTTTTTGTGCTCGCAGTATACGCTTTGCATCGCGCAGAGTAATCGGAAGCAAGCGAAACGATTAGGCGGTGGGTGTGGCTCGCTAAACAATGCTACATATGCGTAGCGAACACCGGTTGCTTGTCTCTGAACTGACGGGTATATAAGCGCGTACGTTGTTCGTTATACGCTGTATTCTTTTGCTCGCTTTTGCTCCCATTTAGCTTCGCATTGTGCCATGACGTGTGGGTGCACACCTCTTCTGTCTAACACTGTTATTATTTTTAAGCACCACGATTAATTCACCCGTGAGGTGTCTAAAGCCTATCATATTAACAAGTCACGTGATGCTTGCGTAAGCCACACCTCGGTTACATTGCACAAAAAAGAGTTCACTTTTATTGATGAGCGTATCACTTAATCTCGTTGTACCTCACTCATCATGCGCGGCTATTACTTTTTAAATTCTTGTTGATCGGATTAAACTTTCAGTTGTGAGTGCAGCGCTGTGTGTGGTTCTCTTCTTTGTCTCCGTCTTTTTTGTGCGCCGCTTTTCTTTGAATATGAATATACACCAACTCGCCCAACTTTCTATTCTGTTACGCTGTATTCTGGTTGAACACAAATGTATACTTAAGCCATACCCGCTCGATCGCCCTTATGGCTCGCGCACTCTTTGTATCGACGGAAAAGGCAAGCGTTGGCAGTTGACCGCACAGTGAGGAAAGCGACCGACCGATCGCCGTGCACGTATCCGTGGGGTTTGACGTATATACCGAGACCTCGGTATCGTTATGAGGTATACGCGGTTGTGGAGGACTCCGGAAATTTAGACCATCTGGTGTTGTTCAACGTATACATCGCACAGTATATACCTCCGGCATTTCGTCTCGGTCGAAATGCGACCGCCGTGTCCGAACCCGCGACCTTTGGGCCAGCAGCTGTAACCTCGTTACTCCACCACGGCGAACTTTAGTTCGTTGTTGGACCTCTCCAAATACACAGAACGAGCGCGCTATTTTCCCTCCCGATGTTTCCCGTCTTTTCGGCGCAGTTCGTATAACCCTCTTCGCGTGATGTTAGGACGAAATGAGCTCTTGATTGCTGCATATAAATAGGGAACCTAAGCTCGAGTTTAAGTTTGAGCGACCGTGCTGTGCGTTGCTGAGGATGTATACATGCTGACGGCGAATGTGGTTTGCCTACGGATTTGGCAGAGGCGAGGACACGTCCTCAATCGGCCATGGAGCACTGCTATAGTCAGCAATATATTGTGACGCGCCATACATGCGATCCGAAAGCTCTGCGCGGAAGCGGCAGCGTAGTGGCGAAACAACGCAACGTGTATATTCCCAGTTACGACACGACCAGTGGCGCCGCTCGACGTTGCTATATGGAAGCCTATGCACGAGGAATACGAGTTGATGTGAATGATTTTCCATGCAGTCGCTCGCCCGTTCTGCCTTGCTTCGCACGATTATTGTGCGCAATCAAATGACTGCATGCACTTCGTTTCGAGCGTTCTCAACCGTGCAACTCGAGGTGACAGCATGCATGAAGTGCCAAATCCTGAAATAGTGTTATATAGCGCGAGGCGAAATAAGGAAACAGGAAAGGTACAGGACAGAGCGCTATACAACACGTTTATTTTCAAACTGAGACGGTTTTTAAGCCATAATCGTCAGGCAGAAAAATAAGCACGTGGGATCTTTCGAACGAATGCGCGACAATGTCATCTACCTGAAACAAATCCCGCCGGATAATACCGTGTATCACCGCGTATATATACTTGAGAAACCAGCTCCTTATAGGTGAGAAGGCTATTGGGGGCTTGGTGATACAAACATCGCCTATAGAGCGTCAATAAATTCGGCTTCTACGATCAAACGAGTCATCTCATCTTCATGTGGACCAACAATGACTGTGCTCTGGAACAAAGGCCGGCAACCACATGCATGAATGTGAAGAGCGAGAAAACCTGGCGGCAGTCTATTCGACTTGTAATATCTTTTCTCTGTCGCTCGCTTACACACCTATATACTGGTTTGGCTGACATGTTGTTTCATGCAGGTGCAACGCTGATATAGTGCTGCCATTGTATCCGTGGTTTGGGAATAAACTGCAAGGAGGAAGTATACAGCGCCTTTAGTGACGGCAAAAAAGAAACCACTTTCTTGCCTTTGAATTCAGAGTGGTTTATAGGGACCATTTGAGACTTTCATGCAGCGAGTCAACGCGTATACATGACTGACCTGCACAAAGACCCTTCCGATTGAATGTCGAAACATTTTCTAGTATGGAATTTTGCGCTCACGTGGTCGAATAATAATGTTGTTCTCACTCACTCACTAATTCACTCACTCACGTGTTCGAACTTATCTGTTAAATACTGAACTTGCGCGTTCTGAGTTACCTCTCGTAACTTGATAACCTTTTAAGGGTTAATAGCTTATACTTGACAACACGAAACGTCTGCGGATAGCATCGTGGCGCGCTTGAAGTAGCCTCATTTAATGGAGTTCGTGTTTGAAGTGCATCTCCCAGCAACGGTGTATAGCTATAACGTTCTCTGCTTGAATCCAATTACAGGACTTGAATCCAATTAAGTAGCCCTGATAATTACGCAGCTTATATCGAATCAAACAAGCACTATTGGGGTGTATATCTGGGCGTTCTGCCTATAGGCAGAACACTGATTATTTTTTGCAAATCTACAAAATTGATCGAGGAAGCGGGCGGTTTTATTAAAGGAGCAACTTTTTAAGCTTAATGACGCGCCAGAAATGAGCCGCGCACTTGGAAATTCTGCCACATTATTATGAAATTCATCGCCTCCACGACACCGTGCAGGGTGTTTAATCTAACTTGTGCTAAGTATTTTATTTAAAGGCTCTACGCGTGTAGAAATGTTCGTATCCGTATGCAACACGTCACTATATATTTACAGTCCTGCCATGCTAGGTAATTAACAGATTGTGATTAATTGATTGATATGTGGGGTTTAACGTCCCAAAACCACCATATGATTATGAGAGACGCCGTAGTGGAGGCCGGGCTCCGAAAAATTTCGACCACCTGGGGTTCTTTAACGTGCACCCAAATCTGAGCACACGGGCCTACAACATTTCCGCCTCCATCGGAAATACAGCCGCCGCAGCCGGGATTCCATCCCGCGACCTGTGGCTCAGCAGCAGAGTACCTCAGCCACTTTGACCACCGTGGCGGGGAAGATAATTAACAAAGATTGATTACTTAACTTTTAATAAAACTCCGGCGAAATTTTTTCAATAGGAAAGTTGAAATAATTCAATTTGGAAAAGGCTCAAAGCTTCTTTATCTTGTACCAATTTAATGAGACGAGCATAAAGATTTTTTGCTATTAATTTTACCAGATTAGAAGATAGCGCAATAGTCCCATATTGTCCAAGGTGTATCCTGCGCAGTTATTTTGAAAAACTGGAATTATTTTAACAATTTTCTAATTAAAAGAAACTCATGAGTGTTTAATTGAATGGTTAATTATAGTTAATGCAATATCGGGTGACTAATTGAAAATATATTTAACATTTTTGTAGTTATTCCGTCACCATATGAGGCAGAATTTGGAAGACCAGGCATAACTGCGGCCAGCTCAATCGTTGATACGTCACTGAAATCATCGCTCTGTATCTTACATTTAGTGAATGTTGATATAGGAAAGATTACAATCTGTTTTCTTGACAATTTGCTATATCTTTTAGATTTTCTTTGATTTCTTCATCAGTGAACACTATAGAATATAGTTTGTACTCTGAGCAATTTTGTTACGGAGAAATTTGAAAAGCGCACTTTTATTTTTGGCGTCAGATAGAAAATCATAATGCTTAGTGGCGTACTCGTCTTTTGCTTTAATTACTGTGTGTTGGAATATGGTTAGCTAGAATTTAAAGTGGCTTCAATGTTTTGCCCACACGTTATGTAATAACCTTTTCTAAGCTGTTTTCCTTTTTTCACAATCGCGTGAACACTCCGCGTTCCACCATGGGTTGAAGGAATGATTTTTCATTTGATTGAACAAGAAATTCAAACCTTTTTCGAGATGTTTCTAAATCACTACAAATTTTCTCGGATTTTTTTTTCATCAGGAGCATCGGATAACTAGTTACGAGTGAAGGCGCATGACAACATTATTTTTTTTTACTCTATCCTTTTAGAAAAGGCCGCCAGGGGGCTGAGGTGCGTAGTCGCACCTCACATGGGCTCCTGCTCTTTTTGCTATTTTCTGTGCAACCTTGCCTGGACACTGCTCGCGTTTAGTGACCTGGGATTCCTCACGTTGCAAGGCATCGTTTGACACCAGACTCATCGCAGTGAGTGTACTTTTTTACTAGATATTGAACTCTAAACATATTGTGCCTGCTCGCTGGGACGCGCCAAGGAATTCAGAGGACGCGCTGCACGCGAACGCCGCTGTGGCGACGGGCCTGCGAAACGAGCTGGACGCCAGCGTCTCGTACGTGCACGAGGACGCTGCTCGCGCAACACAGAGACGCAGCGTGTGAGGTAAAGAGCTCTCATGGAAACGCAGTGAGTGAGTGAGTAACAACTTTATTAATCTAACCCACGTCAAGAAAACCCGAGTACGATGCAACTGGACAACACGGAGGGTAACTCAAGAACGGCATCACAATGGATGTTTGATGAAAATAGTGGCAAAACGACAGGCAAAGCCCACATTGAGTGGCTTCAAGCTGGCCGTAAAGGCAGGTCAGCCAAAGAAGAAAAGTCAGCCGAAGAACGAGCTACGCAACCTGTGAAGCCAGACGCCGAATCTCAACCGCAACGTCAACGCAGCCCTAGGATGCGGCCATTCCCTACTGATGACTTCAAAATTGTATTCCGCCCGCAACCAGGACTAGATCTTTCAAAACGAACACTCATCGAGATTACTTATGCCATCGGAAGATCCAGTGGCTTGGCCCAGCAGGACTTCTATGACCATGTGTGAGTGCAGGTGCAAAAAGTAGAGAATGTGATCATCGCAAGCACAGCAAGTACTGAACGAGCTTCCAAACTGCAAAGTATAAATGCTATACAGCTCGGTGGAGTAATATATCAAGTGAATCCGCACATTCGACACCCCGATGATGTGTGCCGCGGAGTGATCTACGGCCTTGAACCAGGAGCAAGCCCCACAGAGATTGTAGCCGGACTTCGCGTAGACCCAAGATACCACGTCCTTGGCGCGCGCATGCTGGGATCTTCCACAGCTGCAGTTATCACTTTCGGCGGGCAGCACGTTCCTTTTTACGTGACGTACCTCAGTGGAGACTACCGATGCAAGCCATACCGGAAGTCCATCCAATATTGCCGAACCTGTGGCTCCCTAGGTCACCGACAAGACATCTGCCGTCAGCCGAAAGCGAACTTCTGCTACAAATGCGGCCACGACAAGGACACAGAACCACATGACTGCCAACCGATGTGCAAGATCTGCGGAGAAGACCATGAGACTGCTGGAAAGGAATGCAAGAAGAAACTCCGCAGCAACCCCCCTCCTTATCAAGTAAGACGCCACCAGCTCGATAACGCCCGCGCCCGTGAGAATCACTGGAGTGCTTGCACCAATGATTACCCGGGTCAGTTATCACACCAGAAATTTCACGGGCCCCCTCTTTTCCCCCAAATTTGACCGAAGTCGCTCTCGCTCTAAGAAAAAAGGTCGCTCTGGATCCCGTACGCCATCACGGTCTCGCTCCCATTAGGGGAATCAGTTACGCCGCCGCGGTGACCGGTAGTGACGGGCCCAGTTCTCTAAATACTACAAGTGCCTCGACCATCTCGCCTGCTCAGACAGCGACCATCCGGGCTCTAGAAAATAAAGTCCAAGATCTACAACGGAGGATACAACAACGCCCACCAGCCGAGTGTAGCACACTAGAACTTGACGACAGCATACTAAAACAGACGGAAGCCAGAATAATGAAGCGGGTAGAAGAAAGGCTGCAAGCACATGAAGCGAAGATGCTCGACCTCGTCGAACGACGCCTTGAAGCTTTCGAGAAAGCCCTCACTGCGAAACTCCTCGCATCCATAGACACAACCAGAGAGAAAGTGGTTACTGAAATTATGGAAAAGGTAGACCCACTGACCCGTACTGTAAGCACGCTCGACGCCAAGCTTGATGGCTTCATGGCACAACAGCATAACTTCATAACATATGCATACAAAAATTTCGTTACCCATGAGCAGCTGATAGAGCAATCAGGGACCAAGCGGAAAGAGCGAAAAACTTTAGGGGATGAAACTGCAGCGGAAATTCGATCTACAGCACCAAACGACCGGCACCAGGCGGGAATCAACTGCCAGAATGGCAGCTCCCACACATAGACAGTCTGAGCCACTCCCCACTCTTCGAATTTGGCACTGGAATTGCAGATCCTACAGACCTCGTTCTGCAAACTTGCAAGAATATGTTAAAACAAATAATCCAGATATGATCGCGTTGCAGGAAACTCGTACAGAAAAATCAAGCTCCCTGGCTACAGCACTCTCACATGCACACCCCGCACCGCAATTCTAGTCAAGAAGACTCTAACCGCACAGGCTCATGAAATTGAAGACATTGGCATCGAACACACCATCGTGGAGATAATCCCCACTCGGAAGACTCAACAAAGCTTATCCCTGACCAACATTTACAGTCCTCCGCGGGAGCAGTTACACCAATACGACCACTTCGTCCACGAGCTCCGTCAAATGGTTAACGGCAACCGACTCGTCATGGTTGGGGACTTCAATGCTCCACACGCGGCCTGGGGCTATCACAGCACCACCAAGAAGGGGGCGCGTGTTCACGACGCTGCGCAGCAACACGGTCTGACGCTGTGGAATGACTTGCTTCATCCAACCCGAGTTGGCAACAGCGTCTCGAGGGATACTAATCCTGATCTCACGTTCACTAGAGACGGGCACAACGCAACGTGGACAAGGCTACCAGACACTCTAGGGAGTGACCATCACATAATTTAAATAGAGGTCGAACAGGCTCACCGCTCGCTCAAGACAGGAAAAGCTCGGCTCACGGACTGGACCGCCTACAGGAATAAGCTTGATTATGATTCGACTATCGAAGACATTGAAGCCTGGTTAAACAGTATTGTAAGTGTTGCTGACGGACATACCAAAACGATACACTTGAACGAGGACAATCCGGCAGTCGATAATCATCTCCTTCACCTATGGGAAGCTCGAAGATCGCTTAATAAACGATGGAAACGGCAAAAGCTCAACCGAAAGCTGAAGCACTGCATAGCCGTACTCACTAGACAGGCACAGGAGTACGCCGAAAACCTTGTGAGCCAGAACTGGCGGTCCTTCTGCGACAAACTTCAAGGGACATTGAGCACAAAGAAGACTTGGCGCATTCTTCGAGCCCTGATTGACGACACCCACACCAAAACTAACCAAATAAATACAATTAAGCGGCTCATACACTACTATGAGGGCACAGAGCACCAGTTACTCCAAAAACTTCAAGCAAAACTTTGTGGCTCGGTTAACCAGCAAGCTACCTCCATCAACAATTCGACGCCCAGGGAGTAGCGAGGGGCACCGAACGAAGCACTAGACCAGCCTTTCACGCTGGCAGTGCTACACGCGGCCCTTGCTAAGCTTACGCGCAACGCAAGCCCGGGAAAAGACGGAGTGACCAATAAGCACCTACGACAGCTACCGCCCCGGCCGTTGACGGCGCTCCTTCGGCACTATAACGACTGCTGGCGGAAGGGCGAGCTACCACAAGCCTAGAAGCACTCAGAGGTGACCATGGTACCTAAGCCAGACAAGCCAATCTCGATTGCGAATCTTCGTCCCATTTCCCTTACATCTTGCGCTGTGAAACTCTTTGAGCACATGGTAAACGAGCGGCTCACCACACATCTCGAAAACAATGGTCACTATCCGAACACCATGTTCGGCTTCCGCCAAATGCTCAGCACACAAGACGTCCTCTTGCAGATAAAGGAAGATATTCTTCTCCGCTTGAGCAAGCACAGTAAGTCATCTGTTCTAGCTTTGGACGTAAAGGGCGCATTTGACAATGTGAGCCACGAAGCCATTCTGCGTAGCCTGGAAGATGTCGGCTGCGGTGCCAAGACATACGCCTATTTGCTGGCTTTCCTCACCAACCGCACTGCCACTGTAGGGATCGCCAATAAATGGAGCGAGCTTTTTCAACTCCCTAACAAAGGCACGCCGCAGGGCTCAGTGATATCACCAGTGCTTTTCAACTTGGGCCTCCTTAAGCTCCCACGTCTCTTGGACGCTGTCCCTGGGATACATAACGCGTTATACGCCGATGATATCACTATGTGGACAAGAGGTTCAAGCACGGGTGAACAGGAGGACCGACTTCAAGAGGCGATTAACATCACTGAAGGATATCTCAAGACCTGCGGCCTCCAATGTGCTCCGGAAAAGTCGGAACTGTTAGTACTTGCGGCACGCACCCGGGGTAGACCACCAAGCTACGACACTCCTGACCCACAAGTCTTTCTACAGGGAGTCCAAATACCACAAGTTGACACGCTTCGAGTCCTTGGACTACACATACATAAAGATGGGTCTGGCTCCGCTGCCCTACCCCGGCTGCAGAACACTGTGACACAGCTCACCCACCTAATCCGAAGGGTGGCTAATCGCCGCAGTGGCTTCAAAGAGCACGACACCCTAAAAATGGTACAAGCTCTCCTTTACAGCCGCATAACGTACGGAACTCCCTACCTCAACCTGAAGACAGCGGAGAAACAAAAACTTAATCTGCTGATACGAAAGGCTACAAAGCTTGCCCTAGGACTGCCGCCAGCCGCCTCCACTGACCGACTGCTTCGCATGGGAGTTCATAATACGTGGGAAGAACTCACCGAAGCACACCTCATCAACCAGGTCGAGAAACTCAAGCTGTCACTCACAGGGCAAGCCGTGCTTCGACGCACAGGATACCAGACCACTCTAGAACCCAACGAAGAACGCAAAGGCAAAATACCGTCACAGCTTCGAGAAAGCCTTGAAATTCAGCAGATCCCTCGGAACATGCATCCTCAACATCACCGAGAAAGGCGGCTCGCCAGGGTTAACATGATCCGGAAAAAAATCACAGCATATCCACGGAGTAAATGATGATGAGTGGGGCGAAGCGTCCGCCAGCCCGTCCGCGCGACCATCCGTGCGTCCATCTGTCCATGCGTCCGCCGTGCGTCCGTCACTCCATCCTGCTGTCTGTCTGTTCGTTTGTCCATCCGACCGTACGTCCGCGCGTCTATCCATCCTTCCGTCCGTCTGCTAGTCTGTCTGTCCGTCCATCCGTTTGTGCGTCCATCTAGTGAACACTCCAAGTACCGCCCTTTCCCATCTCGCATCCCCTGCGGCATCCCCGTGCGCACGCACGCACACACACACACACACACACACACACACACACACACGCACGCACGCACGCACACACACACACACACACGCACGCACACACGCACACGCGCACACACACACACGCACACACACACACACGCGCACACACACACGCACACACACATGCGCGCGCGCGCATCGAACGAAACAACGCACGCTTCATTCTACAAGGCTTTGCAGACGACGACGTCGCCATCTAGTGAACACTGCAAGAACTAAACTAGAGGTGGCTACATACAGGCTACAGGGGACGCACAGCCCACGCCCTTAGGAGCTTCGCCCCCTAAAAACATGGCAATGACCCGCAGGCGCGATACGTGGACGCAGCCAAATATCCGAGACGTAATGCCTTCGCGATTACCGTCGTAGATTGCAAGGGCGCAGTACTGGCCTCGGCGACTATCCTCGCCAAACGTGCGGAAACAGCTGAAGAGGCTGCTATAGCACTCGCCACCCAGACGAGTGAGGATCCCATCGTGGTCTTTACCAACTCACAAACATCGGCACGGAACTACCTGAAAGGCAGGGTCTCCAAGGTGGCGATTAGGCTACTAAAGCGCATGGACAATCCTCCTCCCTACACATGCATCGTGTGGATTCCGGGTCATGAAGGTCTCGAGGGAAATGAAGCGGCCCACACCGCAGCCCGCGAATGCGTCAACCGGGCATTCCCATACAAGATCCGAGGCACCCCCCACTCAACAACAGAATCAGAGACAAGAGAAGCCATACCACTAACGTACCATGCATTATTGCAACATTATCGGCTCGAACGCAGGTTATACCCCCCGCCACATCCAAAACTCACAAGAGACGAATGGACTGACTATAGGCGTCTTCAAAGCAACACGTTCACACACGGCGTACTATTGCACCATATGAGGCCATCGTTGCACAGCTACATCTGCCCTCACTGCAATGTGGTAGACACTCTGACGCACCTCCTACTGCAGTGCAAAGTAAGCGTCCCAAGACTACGAGCAGCAGCACCAGATGCGGACCAAGACCTCCTCAGTGAAGCGTGGGAGGCTGCGATCTCCCAGCCGGACCTGGTCGAGCAGCGTCCACTCGTCGCTCGAGCTCGGCGGGCTGTCCAAGCCAGAGGGTTCCTGGAATAAGGGACCCTCCCACCTTCACTCACAAGCTTCTTTCAATAAATGTTTTCTCTCTCTCTCTTTATCCTTTTAACTTGTCATTTAACAGCTTCAAATCCGGCATAATACTTGACAAGAGCGTTCTTTTATATAATACGACCGCGTCTGTTTTCAACTCGCGATAAGTTCTCATTTTTTCATGTTTGAAGTTAACGCTCGCATATCCTGTACACTGTATGCTGCGAGTTCACAAACAACATACTTTTATCATACGTATATCTTTCAGATATCTCAGAATCATTTCCCGCTGCTTCCATTGACATCTCACTTGCTTCGCTCGAAAGGAGCGTAATGTAGGCTAACACTTTCTCAATATTTATTTCTTAAATTTCAGCACTGGAGTAGTTGAGCACGAAGTTTGAAGCAAAGTTTGTCGGTATACGCAGTGGTAACTCTTCAGTCAAGGTAGCAAATATTGCCATTGTTGTCAATTTGCTATCGATTGTACGGCAATCGATTGATTGGATTGATTTATATGTGGGGTTTAACGTCCCAAAACCACTATATGATTATAAGAGATGCCGTAGTGGAGAGCTCCGGAAATTTCGGCCATCTGGCGTTCTTTGCGGAAAGACAAAAATTAAAGCACAGCTTTCCTTGGCCCAACGAAGCTGTGCTCAGAATTCGCATTAGTCAGTTTTGTATAATTGTCGGTGTTTTTTTTTATTGTCAGTTCCGTGACCTTTGAGCTGAATGAAGAATGGCCTCTCGATTTTAAGCAAGTTCACTATTCATGTGTGCCTGCGAATTTGAAACTATACGCACAACATGAAAGCGAACACAACGACACACTGTATGCCGTTTTTAAAGTGTATACGGTTTTGAAACGTTGCTTTGGTCGAACCGCGCATAATTACGTGCTCGTTCTGCTCCTGCCTCACCTCGAGCGCAATGAAACGCATACAATATTTAATTGTTAGTGTTTACCAAGATTAGGAAAATAGGATAAAGAACGGCAGGGAGGTTGACCAGTCTATAAGCAGTCGGTTCGCTACCCTGCACATGGGAGAGGGATTGGGAAGATGAAATTTAGAGAGGAGAGAGGGAAGAGAGAAGGTACGTTATCAGTACATTATGTTGGGCTAGTTGGTACATATTAGGCTGAAATACGTGGCGCAAGGTTGACAAAGAGAAAAAAAAAAGACGAGGCAGAAAGAGCGCCAACTCACAACTAAGTTTATTTTCATGAAGCATGCACAATATATAGGCTCTTGGAGGACATGCGCAGACCATTTCATTCATCACACGTGCAGGCATGAACATTTTTATGATGTAATAACGATAAATGCAATCATGAAATCTGGAAACCAGCAACAAACAGATATGCCTAATGTAAAGACGTCGAAAAAACCAAACACACCCAAGCCTGCGCAAAAAAAAAATGCGATAAAAAACCAGCAAAAAAGGACTGACAGACACTTCGTAGCACCCTACTAAAGTTCATCTAGATCTAGATCTAGAGAGATAAAAGTCTCAAAACCACGATTTGATGAGAGGCGCCGTATTGTAGGGCGCCGGAAATTTCGACTTCGTGTGGATCTTTCAACGCTCACAGAAATCTAAGCGCACGGGCCTCATGCAAGCATTCTCGTCTCCGTCGAAAATGCGGCCGCCGCCTCTGGGATTCGATCCCGCGACCTGTGGGTCGGCAATCGAGCACTGGGAACTGTAACCACTATAGACCACCCTGGTGAGATAGATCACGATGGAACACACACACACCTACAAAAATGGCCTTGTATATCATTCTTCAAAGGTACATGCTGAAGGATTAACTTTGTCTTACGATGCAGTAACTTCATTTCACAGTGGTCAAAAGTAATGTATAATCCTTTACTGGCATTCTCCCTAACTTACTGCGCAATCACTGTGGCTTACCACGTCCCCGTTTCTTCTTTATTTGAATAAGAAGAAAAGCCGAAAAGCTTATCTGTCTGTAGTATTTATCGAACGAGTGACACATAGATATGAAAAGTGTCAAAAAAGTAGAGAGAGGTCTGTGTACTCATTGGATATTTCGCATACTCAGCAACTAAGTCAGCAGGCGAGTTTATAGACTCTCAGCGATGCATTATAACTCCGTGCTTGCTAGACCATATGCGTTCCCATCTATGCATTCATCGGCGATGCCATAGCTGTTGCCCACATTAGGTACGCACGAACGACGCCAATGTATACACGATTACCATATACGCCTTTCGCAAAGCACACGCAACGCGCACAATCGCACAATCCCGATTGCCAATTTGCATTCGTGCGTGTGATTTCAGTGTGGCAACTATGGCCTCGAGTGAATGTCGACTGCGTTCGAAATGTGTATGCAGGCGCTAAGGATTATGTACAGTTGCTAATCCGGTAGATTTTCGAGCGAAGCGCTCAGTGAATGCTGCGTATATACAGTCTCAATGTATACATACACACTCACTATACACTGCACCGAATAGCTCAGGGAGAGAAAATACAACGTGGGATATTAATCCACCATCAATTGAACGTTGAAGCGAGAGTTTGGCAGAAGTTTTCTTTTTTTTTTTTTTACGTCGGGCGCACAGTCACGTGATGTATTCGGAGCGTATATACGCCCCTTGAAGGGACTTTTAGGCACCGTTTAAAGCGGACATATATTCTGATGATATATTGTACGTTATTTAGGTTAATCCTTGTTAGTTCACGAGCAAGCTGGCGGTATTTTAACGTATTTGCTCGAGCAGTTAATTTATAGTTGAACATTCTAATAAACGCACAAGTGGCCTCAGATCGGCAACACTGGCGCGCTCGTAAGCTGTGACGTAACAAGCTGTTTGCTGTGCGAGCGCCTGCATTCCGTCGAACGACTTCGTTCTTTCGTCAACCACGCGAGAGATTGAGCTCTTCGGCTTATTTCAACTTTTTTCGTCTTAATTGGCATCTGAAATCGAACGATCTTTAGCGGCTGAAACATTGGTGATAGTCGACGGCTCTGCTCGGTGCAGCGCATGACGTCACATGCGCCATGGCAATAGGGAGATCGCCGGTGGCGGGCCCGATTGACAGCCGGTGAATTATGGGGCTTATTTTTCATTTACATTTTTTTTTACAGACACGGTGTATAGAAACAATATACCTTCTGTTTCTATTCATTCACTGAAAACCGCGAATTGTTGGGTGACCGTGTCACATAGGAAGGCGCGGGTCGGGTAACTGCATGCGCGGAAAATGGCGACCAATTACAGCATTCCCGTGCGCACGTATATACGGTGGCGTGTGCTTAGTGACGTCAGCAAGGCGGCTGCCGTTGTTGACAAGTTTTTTTTTTCATACATGTTGAAAGAACGGAAAATTCATCGGTGAAGTTCGAATTTCTCAGCTGTCATCTTTTCCTGCTTCTCTCTTCTTCGCGCCTGTTCACTTAACGCTTGATCGGTGAACCGCGGAATCATGAACGTATACTTGTGTCTAACTAAACCTTCCGGGCGTGGTGACAGTTGAACGAATAGAAAATGATAACACAGAGCGCATTATGAGAATCGTCGCATTACGAGAATATATTTTTATTGCCATACGATTTGAACAAAATTATGGTTGTTGTTGTGTCCGGCCAATATTGCCACCTTCGATTTTTTGTTTTCCTATCGGCGTGCTGAAAAAGTTTTCTTTGTGTGATTGTGCTGGCTGTTTCACCAACCTGCCCAATCTGCCACCTTCGGGAACTGCATGCCTCTCTGGCGATAGTGGATTAGTCGAAGGGGTAGCTTTTTCTTTTGTTTTTATTTACACTTCAAGTCGCAGACGGTTATCAGATCTTCCTCTTACCATCGTAAGAATCGCACCAGCGACTTCAAGGTAAGTCACATACCCGACACAATAAGCAGTGGGCCACCGCTTAGGTACACCACAGCCTCAACAACGCTTTCGGATT
The DNA here is from genome assembly GCF_013339725.1 of Rhipicephalus microplus. Classification (NCBI taxonomy): domain Eukaryota; kingdom Metazoa; phylum Arthropoda; class Arachnida; order Ixodida; family Ixodidae; genus Rhipicephalus; species Rhipicephalus microplus. The sequence goes on from NC_051168.1 coordinate 48,863,768, forward strand.
AAAAAAAAATAGGCTGTTGACGTGGGTGATAGAGCCAGCTCCATCAACATGTCGCTGCTCTATATATGCCTACATAAAATATCGCCCAAAGGCGTATAGGGGGTGATAGCTATCCAAATATCTAAGCCGCGCCTTCGCTCCACAACTGAGAGGAGTTGCGACGCAGATAATGGGCTCCATTGTGTAAGCACGATGGTCTCACGATGGTCTCCGCGACCTGTACACCAGAGCAGGCCGCACAGCTGACGCTGACTCGCTGTCGTTCGTGCCCAGAATATAGATTTCACGCCCAAGACGGGGGCAGTCCCTGAGATGCACCACTCTTTCTGACAGCTCGCGAGCACATACGCGCGATTGCTGGGACAGTGAACGTGGCCAGATCGGGCTGCGCCGGAGAAAGACCTCCCTCGTTGGCTTCTTTGTGAAATAGAGACGAGTCAACACCAAACCGTCGTGTGTTCCATTTTCCCACAGGCGCATGCGTCCTGTAGGTGTGCATAGAGAGAGAGGAAGCGACCATATCCTATAGCAAGCCGAAGCTGCCATATAGGGATAATAGTCGCTCCATGAATGTGTGTCTTCGTATACCCTATATGTACACGAGCGATGAAAAAAAGATGACGCTAAGAGGAGAGAGAGGGAGAGAGAGAGCGAGCAAAGATGGATTTGATGTTAGTAGGCGATGGCGTTTCAACCCCCTCAACCGCCATCACTACCCGACAGCTTCCCTACCGAAAGCTTTCCTAGACCGCCACCAGGTGTCGACAGTTCCGAGTCGCACGCAGCTCGTACAAGCCTGCTCGCCGACTCGGCTTCCTTAATCCCCATAAACGCCGATCGGATATCGACCTAACGCTTTTCTCTCTCTTCGCCATCCTTCAACAAACACGCATACGCTTCGTTCATTTTGTGTCGCGCGGTTGGGCGAACGCCTATCTCTTCTCTCGCCCACAATCTGGACTTTCCCCTTTGAAATCACCCCTCCGCCTCCTCTGTTACTTCCTTTATCTTACTTTCCCTACGGCCTCCTCTCCCTTTTTAACAGCTCCCGATAGGCGAGCCCCTTTTGTCCGTCTCGCCCGAGAAACAAACAAGCAGCTGTGTTTGTGGTTGACTCCAGCCACGAGCTTCCGCCCGCCGCGTTGTTCGCCAGAGGTCGCTGGGTTCGTGAGGCCTGTATGGGAAGTGGGGATTTCTGACTAGGTATACACCGCGATAGAACGTCTCGTCTATGCACTTTAAAAGGAAAGCGTCGACGGCGTCAACGGCTGCTCACGCTCAGCATTGTAGCTACCCCTCCCCCCCCCCATCTCTCCCTCACTCCCCCTTACGTGCTCGAAACATCACTTCTCCGGGGCCCACAGTCTCTGACCATCAGCTTGCTTCGTTCGCTGGCTCGTTTCGCAAACTGTCTGCCCCCCTAAAAGCAACCAAGAAAGGAAAAGATGTGCGAAGTGGTAGTCAACGTTGACTCCCTCCTCCTCCCCCTTTCAACGCACCGATCCTCTGCCTTTTCCCGCCCACCACTTTTGGGTCACTCCTGCGGCCCATGTGAAAGTTTAAACAGCGAATGGTTTCGGGGTGGTCTCTGTGGGCCCCACAATGGTGGCCCACAAAGAGCACGTGCGACCCTCCGCGGCTCTTTTGTGCGGCCAGCGGTTATATGAAGAAGAAAGGGAGGCTGAGGGAGAGGGGGTTGTTTTGAGCGCACGGTTTCGTAGCCCTACTCGATCTGCGCTACAAGAGAGCCCGAACCGAGGAAACCTTAATGCGTTCGCTGAAGTCACGTTCGCGAACGCCACCTGTCCGCCGAGCGTTTGACTTTCTACTCTTCGCTCGAGTCTCTTCTTCCTCTTCTTCTTTGGCTCGTCAGTCGGCATGGGAATGCGTCTATATTTGCTGTCACGCGCGCCAGAGGCTTAAGAATCCCCTTAGCCTTCGCCCCCACCTCCCTCCCACCCCGCCTTCTCCTTGTCCTGGACTCCCAAGGTTGTCCGCCGTGATACGTGTTTATCCGCAAGAGTGCCGAATCAAGCTGCGTCGTGCCACGAGCGAGTTGACGTTCTTACCTGCGGCAAGAAGAATGACGCACTTCTCTTTTTGTCCGGACGAGCACATATTGACGTAGGCCGGCTGTGGCTCTGCGACTCCTCAGACATAATGGGTTGCCCACCTGTGCGCGTGTAGTTTCGGTTAGAGGTCTGACCCTTATGTCAGCTCTGTTGGTGGGCTCGTACCAGCTGATTCGCCCAGCACGTGCGTTTCAAGGAGTTAAGCTTTTTTTTTTTGGTTGAATTTACGGTGTTCAAATGGACAGCACATGTGCAGTATTTCTTCCGCTGAGCCCCGTCTGTTTGAGCGCTGTTAATTTCATTAAAGAATGCAATTACCTGCTAGTCCACCTATAAATATCGCTCGAGTACTGTTTTAAGATAGAAGTATCGCTTCTTCACTTATGCACAAAGCTCCCGTACGGGGGTCGAAACGTTTTGCTTCTATTTGCTTTTAATCGTGGTCAGAGTCTTGCTTTAATAGTCTTCGCGTCTCTTCCTGACCAGATTGATTTCCGTCCAACTATCGATTTCATTTCAGGTATCGTTTGCGTACAGCTCACCGTTTGACTCTTGCGCTCATAGAGAAAGAGAGAGAATAAATTGAAAGAAAGGCAGGGATGTTAACCAGTATTATGAATCTGGTTTGCTACCCTGCACTAAGGGAAAGGGAAAGAGAGATAAGAAGGCAAGCTATGAGAAAAGTAGACGCGCGAAAGCAACACCATGCGCGAAAGTAAAGAGCGGATATATATATATATATATATATATATATATATATATATATATATATATATATATATATATATATATATATATATATATATATATATATATATATATATGTGTGTGTGTGTGTGTGTGTGTGTGTGTGTGTGTGTGTGTGTGTGTGAGAAATTGAGAAATTGGTTAGGGAATGTCCACACGCGTTTTGGATCGACTTGACACTGTCATATACCGTTTCCAGCGTCTGCTTTCAGGACTTCTTAAGGTTGAAAGAAATTTTTCATTGATTAAACGAAAATTTTATAACAAAAAGGTAAGCAAGTTGGTACGTATTCACTCTAAAAGACAGCGTGTAAACATGGACACGAATTCAAGACGCCATGTACGTGGCGTCTCTTGTGTCCCTGTTTAGATGTCTTTTAGAATGAACTCTTTAGCAGAAGCGTATAGTCGGAAATTTGTTTTGGAGGAGGGGGCACCTCTTTGATTTCGGCAGGAGCACCCCCTTTAAATGGTAATTTTTTTCCTCTTTATGCCATGGCTTCCCAGAGATTCCCCGAGAAGGCAAGCGGGTTAGGGGGAGACAGAAGGTTAGGTGGGCAGATGAGATTAAGAAGTTTGCGGGTATAAATGGGCAGCAGCAAGCACAGGATCGGGTTATCTGGCGGAACATGGGAGAGGCCTTTGTCCTGCAGTGGACGTAGTCAGGCTGATGATGATGATGCCATGGCGAGAAAAAATTGGGGGGGGGGGGGGGGCACGGGCTTGGTTTGCCACCCCCGGGCTACGGCCTTGTCTTATAGCAACAATCAGTGGCGTAGCCAGAGACCTTTTTTGGGGTGTCGACCATACTTAATGCATGCTCGTACATGCGTTGGTATGTGTTACGGGTACACACATGCGAAAATTTTCGGGGGAGGAGGCTCGAACTCCCTCCCCCTTTTTTATGCCAGTGGTAACAATCACTGCATAAGCTTATATTGATCTTCAAGAAACGGAAACAATGTTATATCAGTCTGATTCGTACCACTAGGCAACTTACACAGAAGAGAAATATGATGGCCTTAAGGAATGAGAATCGGTAGAACAAACATTCTCATCCTGTTTCGTGAGACGACACATAAACGAGTCCTTTGACAAAGAGAAATCTTCATATCCAAATGTTGCCTCCAACGACTTTACTTGTTCAATGATTTTTCCAAGTTCGGGGTAAACAAAAAAAGCCACGTGAATTTCTCGGAAAAGAAGCACACATCATTTGTTGACAAATTTGTGCTGGTTCACGATTCAATAGCAAGACTAGCGCATTTCAATAGAGCGACGAATGGATGAGCGACCAACCGAAAAAGCGCTGGTCACTTGCAGCTTTGAATATCGAATCTGCACAAATTTTTTTTCGAAAAATGAAAATCTTTGAGAAAACACTTCTAATCGAGGATGGCATGTCCCCACATCCCTACCTTGAAGGCACAGTAACCCTACCCAGAGCTGTCCGCGCTACCTACATGGTAAACCCGATTCCGCGAAATGTTCACCCGCAACACAACAAAGGCCTGGCCCGTGCTCGCGGGATTCTCAACCGTATCGCTGTGAATCGCAACTTAACCGTCTTCGTCGATGCGGCGCAACACAATAACTCCTCCACCTTCGCACTATAGCGGTAGTAGATTGCCACGGAGCCCTACGCTCAGCCGCCTCGATTAGGCTATCAACGAGCGCCATAGCCGACCAGGTTGCTATATAGCTTCAGTGATGGTCGACCCCTCACACACCCATGTCTTCACAGACTCTCGCGCCGCCATTAGAGCTTACGAAAGCGGCAACATCGCTCGAGAAGCAGCCCACATTCTACAAACACGCAAATGCATGGGCCTGCACTATACCTCTCTTAGTTTCCTGGCCACATGGGTAAAAAGGTCCACCCACAGCAACCCAGACTCAACGAAATGGCTCATGATCGAGTGCGAGAACTGACCCGCCGCGACGATTAATCAGCCGCCGAAGAGCTGAGCCCCGACGTACAGTTTCGTGATCCTTTACTCAGCTCTCACGAAATTACTAGCGAAACGATAGAAGTCAGTCAATATCATTTACCACATGCAAAGCTCGAACGCGTGCAAGAGGTATACCTTTTCGCATGCTACAAACGAGATCGTATACCCATTACGGGGCCGATCGACTCAGCCGTTACAACACACACGTAGATTCACAGTGCCTAGACTGCTCAGAAGATTACTGTCCACTTGAAGACATGCTCTGGCAATGTCCCGCGTTACCTTGAGGATATCTCACCAGTGAGTCCGACTGGGAGAAGGCACTCAGGAGCCCACTCTCAGAAACCAACAAAGGGCATTGCAGAGGGCCCCAAGAACTGGCGCAACGCCACCACATTCACGCCCCGACTCGGGAGGCACTGCGCCGTGCTCCCGACCGGGTTGCAGAAATAAGGTGCCTTTTCTCATCTTCTAACCACTACCACCACCACTCGGGCGTCGCCTACAGCAGCGGCTGATAGAGAATGTCCCTCGTGGACAACCTGGTGGCTTAAACTCCTCAGGACCATTTAATAAAGTTGTTGACTGACTGACTGACGAGTGCTTTGCTTTGGTAGCCTCGTGCTGCAGTATACGAGTGAATGCCCCCCCCCCCCCTTCCCCGCCTTTCTTTTTCATGAACATTACTTGAGATTACGGGTGTTTTTTTTTTACAAAAAGGAGTCGTCATTCCTCGTCATGTTTGACGGAAAATGATTCACGTGGTGTAGTTGGCGCTAGCAAATCGGGACCTGCGTGACATATATTACGACGATTATTGAGAAATAGCTGTAAGGCTGTTATAACGCACGAGCAGGTGGAACGAGTGAAAAAGAAAACTATTTACAGGCGCTAATCTGTCCTTTTTTTTGTTTGTTGCCTATGCGTTGATACAGTCAATATACGATCGCACTGCAATGCTGCCGCAACGCCACAACTGCGAAGTCACTAGAAAGTCAGTGCGATGCTTGTGCAGCGATGGGTGTCCCTGCAAAAAAAAAAAAACCGCAAGGTCACAACAATGCTTGTACGACTGTACACTGTCTTCTCGAGATGTCTATGAAAGGGAACACGCGAGCGCTCGATACGCGCTCAAGTGACAGCTGAAGAAAGCACTTTTGGTTTTGGCGTCATCTATTGGAAAACGAAATATTAGTAATGGCTATAGACAAGCGCTGCTTGATTACGGCTCCCACTCCGGTAACCGCAACAGACGGTGCCGCCAAGAGTGGGCCTGTTGTCATCAGCTGTCGGTTGATTATGCTAGCCGCTGCAAAGCGTATAGGCCACGCGCGCTCATGTGTACCCTTTCGCGGGCGACGACAGTGCACAGCCACTGCACAGCCACTACAATGCTTCTTCAGCGATTGATGCCCCTGCAAACGGGAAGGACTGGAAGAAAAAAGACATTCCAATGTGCCTATACCGTGGTTTCCCATTCACTTATCTTCAATCGGAGCGATCACACTCACGCACACAAACCAAGCTGTACACGTGCAAGCGTATAGTTTACTCAACACGCGAGCTCAATGTCGCACGAGTGAACTTATACAGATACACCGGTCGTGCCTGTACACAGCTGAGAGCGCTGGGAGAATGTGTCTTTATTTGAGACTCGTCGTCGCATAAATAAATTCCCGTTTTTTTATTCTCTCCTATCCCCTCGTCGTATTCTCTGTTGCGGAGCTCTGTGCGTGCGTGTGGCCCAGAGGGCGCATCTGTCGATGTGAGCGTATCTGTCTATATAGAGTGTATAAACACGCAGTATATACTTTGCTTGGCTCGCGCACATAGCACCGTGCTATGTCCTCCTCTCTTTTTTTAGCAGTCTGCGGTGTATCTATAGCTGTATGGTACAAGTGTGCGTGCGTCTGCACATTGTCGGAAACAAATATTTGAGGTTTGTCTCGCGAGAACGAAAGGCCCGAACCGTGGGCTTCGGCGCACTCTGCCCGGCGGCGCGCTTGCGAATAGTCGCTTTATTAGTATTCCTCTCTCTCCTTTATATTTTTTTATCTCATGTACGCACTGTTTTCCGAGGTCAATATTGGTCAGAAGGATCATAACGCTGGCGCTCGCCTGCTTTATATACATTTCGCTCTCTCGTTCCTCTGTATTTATCACCTCTGTCTCTCAGCGAGCCTATAGTGTTCTTTGATTCGCCCCTCTCCTATACGAAACCCTTGCTCTACAAACTCCGAATGTGCGCTTTGCGGGTGGAATTGAGTGCAGCGCTGAACATGATAGGAGGATATTGTCGTGGCCCCCGCTTCAAAGCAAGGTCTTCTTCTTGTTCCTGTACTACTACTACTAATCTTTCTCCGACCTCCTCTGCTCCCTCTTCTACTACACACACTGCTTATTTTTTTTTCTTCCGTCTCCTCTTCTTCTTCTTTCTCCTCTTTTTCTTCCTCATCTACTACTACTATTCTTCCCACTCCTCTTCTTTTCCCTCTTCTACTACTAATATTACCTATTTTTTCCTCCTCCTCTTCTTATTTTACTTGTCCTCATCTACTTCCTCTTTTACTACTACTATCTTCTTTCTCCTCTTCCTCTTCTACTACTACTATTCTTCCTCCTGCTCTTCTTCTTCTTCTTCTTCTTCTTCTTCTTCTTCTTCTTCTTCTTCTTCTTCTTCTTCTTCTTCTTCTTCTTCTTCTTCTTCTTCTTCTTCGTCTACTACTACTACTACTACTACTACTACTACTACTACTACTACTATTTCTCCTGCTCCTCTTCCTCTTCTACTACTACTACTACTACTACTATTCTTCCTAGCTCCTCTTCTTCCTCTTCTACTACTACTAGTCTTCCTCGAGCTTTTCTTCTTCTTTTTCTTCTACTACTACTACTACTACTACTACTACTACTACTACTCTGTCTCCTGCTCCTCTTCTACTACTATTATTCTTACTCCTCTTCTCTCTTATACTAGTATTTTTTTTTCTTTTTCGGCTTCCTCCTTCTCTTATTTTTCTTCTACTACTACTACCCTTCTTTTTCCTCCCCCTCTCTTTCTTCGTTGTGCACATACTTTCAGCAGACTGCGCGCAATGCACATTGACGTCTTGTCATGCACAGGAATGGACCAAAATTTTACGAGATGCGGTTTCAACGAAAACATTCAATCATCGGCCTATCTTAGCGGGCAGCCATTAAAAATATGTGCAGCGTTTCGTTGGCAGCAAGCCCTATAGTGCAGACTGCGGTGGGTAAATGCAGAATGCTTTCGCAAATTACGCTTACAGTCGCATTGCTTATCGAACCCGCGCACCAAGAACTTTGGTCTTGCTGTGTGTTAACGATGTGCGATTTCGTGATTGCGTCTGCGCGTCCCGTTGGAACACATTGCAGAAACACAATGGGCATCAGCCCCGCCGCGGTGGTCTATAGTGGCTAAGGTACTTGGCTGCTGACCCGCAGGCCTCAGGCTTGAATCCCGGCTGTGGCTGCTGCATTTCCGATGGAGGCGGAAATGTTGTAGGCCCGTGTGCTCAGATTTGGGTGCACGTTAAAGAACCCCAGGTGGTCGAAGTTTCCGGAGCCCTCCACTACGGCGTCTCTCATAATCGTATGGTGGGTTTTGGGACGTTAAACCCCACATACCAATCAAATCACAATGGGCATCAAGCGTGGTGTGCTCACATAAACTATATAGTTTCGTTCGTCGCGTCGTTACTGTTATAGGCAGCACACCAACACTTGAGCGCGGGTGTAGATATAATCTCCATCGCTTGTAAAGAGCTTCCACCCTTATTCCGTACGTGGGCTACGAATCAGCTGGAATGCCTAAGCATGATAACAACCGCGCTGTTCTCATGTAGCGCTTGTCACCAGTGTTCGCTTGCCGTCAGCAGCGACGTAAACGAACCCGCTGCGCCAAGCGGTGATAAACAACGAGAGCCTGCGCCGACAGGCGATAACCGGGGTCAGAATTGTGTACGCTTGCTCCGTGTACATCCGTGAAGGAAACATTTCACATGTGCATAGAACTCCTTGTCACCGTCAAAGTTTCGACACTGCAAGCGTTGTACCCCAGAAAATTTCTGGTCGCCTCATTTACCAGCTCCTAAAGTCGAAACTGAAAGCACGTTTTCAAGGTTCATTTTAAATCTAAGAGACGTATCTTTTAGGTTTCTCAGATAAAATTAACGTGTGTAAAGTTCAACGGAATCTTTTATAACATTTATGTATCTCGAAAGAACATTTATTTGAATATATGTTGCCAATAAGAGAAAGAAAATGTAGGAAATCAGCGGGCTATTTTATAAAGATATTCTTGCCCATAGACCGATGCTATTAAGGGGAATCGGTGGTCAATACCGGGTGTCATCAGGAGGCTGTGTTTTCAAACAGCGAAACGATCTCTACCGACTTTTTTTTTTTTAGGTGCGAAACACCTCAAGAGGTACACAGTGTCCCTCCGTCCATAAACCGCTGCCATAGCAGATGTAGAAAGTTAAACAACTGTGAACAACAAAAAGGTTGCCAAAAAGCTCTTAACCAGAACAAACAAATAAAAGGGCATAGCTACTGAAAAACACCGACATTTGACCGCCCATCAATCAAAGCATATGACAGAACAAAATTTTAACTATAGAATGAAATAGAAAGTCACCGTTCATGATCCAATGCACACTGCTTCGCCTCATGAGCATTCACTTCGTGGATATGCGAATTTTTTTTTTCGTTTGTTCGTCTGGTTTACTGATATATACTGCAAAGCAAACGCAAGTACGAACTCACGAAGCAATGTACACTGCATGCTCTGGCACGGCCATATCAGTGTACGGCCAGAGCAGTGTTGTTCATCACCGCTCTAATCGAAGGTGCTACCCCACACGCCGTCAAATTCCGTCATTTTGACAACTCTGATCGGCTTACAGGGTCGCCATTATAGAATTTGATAATATAGCGGAATTTGACACGTACACCATAGCACATTGACTGACGCTCACTGTATCCCTGTCACAACCCTGCACAAAATTACTGGGCCCTCGTTTTCTTTTCTTCTCTCTCTTTTCTAGTAGAGTTTGCTGGTAACTATGAATGTAGACGACCTTTTGCTTTGTTCCCTCTTGTTAGGCACCGTCGATGGTGAGGTGGTTTTGTGAAGTTGCCGACCGACAATCCGACGCCGCGTCGCCGTTGTTTACAGCGCCAGTGGACGCGCGTTATAGACGTGTATTACACGTGTGTACCTACCTACCTTGCGCGCGTGTGTGTATACAAGACTGGAGAGATATATGTGTCCGAGGTACACAAAGCCTGTGTATATATACTCCTTGGCTGTGTGTTCTCTGCGCCGCAGTACAACATGCCGATAACGAGATCAGTGGATCGAATATCCCTGTCGTCCGCTCTTTGCTTCTTCTTTTTCTCGGCCTGTTTGTCTGCTGGCGCGCCGGTAACGCTGGCACGTGTGTGCGTGTTTTCTTTATTTTTCAATCTGCCGTCCACTTTACGTAGCGCTTGGCGGGATATCCAACAGGTGAAGTATTTTATTGGAGACTAGATATATGACATAACTATCATGACGTAAGCCACGTGGATGAATGAAATCGAGAACTTGACGAAATCTCATCTGCTCGTAATGTAATGGCTTGGTAGAAATAAAAACACAGAATGCCGAACAAAAAGGTGTTGTCGAAAACGTAATGACGTTCCGGCATACACATGGAAAGCTTGTTAACTAACAAGGCTTCTTAGCGAAAACGGAAACATTATTATTCGACAACACCTTTTGGTCGACGTTCTGTTTTTATATTTCTATCAAGTAAGTCTCGTAGTTCGGGTAGCCGGTTCGTCATCGTCATCATCAGTTTGACTAAGCCCACTGCAGAGCAATACTTCAGCGATTTTTTTTTTTCTTTTTGAGCTGTAAAAAGAAGACAAGATGTAAAGAGGAACATAAATGCTCGAACAAAGTCTGTCGCAAGTACACTTTGCAGATAGTACGATTCTGTTGCATCACCTTGGTTAACCGATACGCTAGCTAATTAACAGTTTCACAAATTAATTTTGGGATCGATAACGTCGCGACACAACTTAATGTCTCACTAACGGATTTAAGACCATCTAAAATTTATCGGCGGCAGTTACTATGAGTGCATTCGTAATACATAACGTATTGCTTAGTCTGCTATTGAAAAAAAAAAATGCTTGTGACTTGGAACTTGGGAAGACTTGGGTGACTTGGGAAGAGCGTATACATTGACGCATACCATGAAAGTGTTCAAAATACGTGCGCCTTCCTAGGAGACACAAGAATCGGCTACGACGACACGCGCATTCAACGCGCGGGATCAGATGGTGGATAACGAGGCCCAGCAGAGAACAAAACAAACGGAAGAAGTGATGATAGTGATAGAACGTTTCTTGGTTTTGAGTTACGATCGAGTTAACACAGAATAGTTTTCTCCGGACTACCAGCATTGTTCGTTGCAATATTGTCGGTGGTTGATTGCTTCTCACCCAAATGAGACACTTCCGAAATTTCGTAGACGCACTGGTCTCATTCAGAGACTTCAGTTTGTTGTCTGCATGAAGTGTGCTTTGTGTGCGTCCCGTATTCGCTCTGCATTCTTCTTCTTCATACCCATTCACATTAACGTGCTAGGCGAGCCTGTACTCATCAAAGCTGCATCAAAGAACCTCCGACCTCCCCCTCTCTCTCATTCTCTCGCTCTTTCTCTCTTTCTTTCGATCTCAATGTTACTCAAGTATGTAGTCTCACGTATGTTACCTTCTCCTGCTTGCTGTTTCAAGTACGATGCTACAGCCTCCTTCGCGCACGGCCCGGGTCTTGTAGCTCGCTAAGCCTATCCGCGTATTTCGTGAGGAGTTCAATTAGGCCCACAAGAGCGAGTCGCCTCGCCCAACAACCGCCAGTCTTCGCAGGGTGCGAGGGGGGAAGTACATGCATGGGGGGTGGACGCTATGGCATACCGTGTGTTGTGCTGCAGGTCCAAAAAAGAAGCGGGTCACATGGCTACAGCATGGCCATCTGACGGTATAGCGTCCATCGAACTGCATTAGGCGGCTTTTAGGGCGGGGATGTAGAAGGCGGCTCGTGGCGCGAGGGAGATGCAGGCAGGCCTTTCCTCTATGAAATTTGTCGAGTCAACAGAGCCGCTCAAGCCAGAGCGTTACGCTGCGGCCAGCAGCTTCTTTCTCCTCGACACATCCAGCGAGCGAGCGTCGGTGGCCGCTCGTTCGTCAGTTTTGGCTTTTGCACGCGCTTAGCGTCGCGAAGCGACTTCCACCCAGCACCGATGCTGCCTTACAGTCTAGAAAGGCTGGCAGCATTTTCAGTGCGGGCTGTAGGTTGAGTGCAGGTGGAAGGGAAGGATGGGAGAATGGCGTTGCGTAGCAGAGGATTTCGCTCCAACGCCGAAAATAATAAGAGAACCGACGCGAGATGCCCCGTAGCATCCCTGAATGCACGGGGGCGCACAAAGTGCCGTGCGGCTCGGTGCTTTTCGGAGTGAACTAGCGCGGAAGCGAGCTTCTCTCGTAGCGCTACCGTGCAGCTATTGGCGACTCCCGCTTACCACACCGTCCCACCCCACAGGCGCACAAGCACGGCCCGCACTCCCGAACTATTGCACGATGCGTCTTGTCTCTCGTTGTGCTGACGGTGAGAGGCAGGGGTCTGCAGAGCCGGGAGACGCCGCCCGTCGCTGCTACAAATCCCAGTTCAAACAACCGTCGTCGTATTTTTTGCTCTGTGTGTGCCCATGTGTCTGGCCTTTGCCGCTCCCGACTGAAATGGAAGGAAAGGTACGGTAGCGTCGACCGGTTGTCGCTGGAGGGTGAGCCGCACCTAATGCTGCAGGGCATGGCGGGGAAGTCCCCCCCTCCTCGTATTTCTCTCGCATGCGCGTTTTCGTCGGCTTTGCGCCGGAAGTTAGACGGATGAAGATGAGGCGGTGGCAGAGATGAAAGGGGGGGGGGGAGGTTTGACGCGCTGCTAGCCGGCTACGATGACATCACGTGATGCTGGCACTGTGAGGAAAGAAGGAAGAGGTCGTGGGGGGGGGGGGGGGGCGTGGGTGTGTTGGATGGAAGCTGCAGAGACACTGGAGGACCCGGCGTTTGCCTTTGGAGGGCGGGAGGAGAGGGGGGCAGTGGTACTCGGAGTGGCGCGAGACCCGGACTTGAGATGATGTGGCGCTCTTTGCTGCTTTGCTCCCCCGCTTGCGTTTTCCCTCCCTTCTCGTGCATCGCTTGTCGCGAGGTGCTGTAGGGAGCACGCTGGCAGAGACGCTCGGAGGCCCTTGGGCCGGGCGGGTATTACTCATGGACAAACAACCGCTTAATTTCCAAACCGAGGTCCCCATAGGCTCACGCCTGTGTGGCAATAAACTGTACAGCCGCGCCCCCTGGGTCCACGCCGCTCTCTCTGCGCGCGCATATCACGCTGGCATGCGTCGCTGCATTCAGTCCTTCCTTGTCGTCGGTTCTATGTCCTGCGTCATCATGTAATACAACTCTTTCTTTCTTTTCCCTTTATTTGTTTCTTTCTTTCCTTTTCTCTTTCTTTCTTTTTTTGTCCACGTTACAAACTAGCGATGAACAGCAACCCGTATTCATTGAGGAACCACAACTTAAATGTATGAAGGAGCTTTAAGTCCCTTTCACGTCTCCTTCGCATTCGCATGGCATGCCTTCCCGTGAGGGACGTAAAGAGTTAAGTCACGTGGTATTGTCGTTGTAAGCTCCCCCCTCCTCCCCTGTGCGCCCTCCTATGCATCATTATCTTAGTGCAAGCTCCACACTGCCTCTACCAGCTACGGCCATGAAATATGTGCGTGACAATAGATACTATGAAACACTGCTTCAGTTGATTCACAGTGCATGTTCCACTACCCGTCTCACACATAAGCCTCTACTCGCATCTTAATGTCTGGACTAAGCGCTGAGCATATCAGCATTTCACACTTCTCGCGGCCACCTGCTGTTGTCTTCGATTGCGTCGAAAGAAACGTTCAGAACGAAGTGCAATCAGAGTATCGCGCACAATAATCGTGCGAGGCAAGGCAGAACTGGCGTGCGACTGCATAGCAGAGCATGACAGAAAAAACTATTCACAACTGAGATACCTCGTATATGGACCAATCGAGAGCTCATTTCCTCATAACGTCACGTGAACAGACTGCTGACGTCACGAATGGTGGCGAAGATACGGCAAACGCCAAGAGAGAAATCAACGCGCTCGTTCTTTGTATTGTTCAGGGACCCTTTAGGCCCGCGTTCATCGCGATGTTACAACAAATAGTTGTGTCTGATTCGTGAAACTGCGTGCACTAGCTCCCAGTGAATGAGTTCAAAGCATCTGGTATTTCTATTTATGTTTTTTTCTGTTTTTCTTTTTTCAGCAAGCCACTTGAACATGGGACCACCCTGGCGACCAACCGCGGTGCGCAAACTTTCGCTGGCTTCCTTGTCGACGTCGGAGTCGGTGAGCGCGCTCGTCGGCAAACAACTCCGAAAACGACGACGTGGACGGAGCACGACTTTGACAGAGAGAGAGACTGACGGGCAGCCGTATACAGACGAATGCTCCTGCAGCAGTGTGCACACATTGCACACTCCCTATTGGACAAACACGCGAGGCAAGTATACGCGCTTCTTCTCGGGAGCCACCCGAACAAACACATTCCTCTATACCGCTCCGGTTACGAAACAGGTAGAGGAGACAGGTGTGGGTGGGGCGGGAAGGAAAACTTCGAATGGAGACCACAACGACGATGAAGTCCCTGTCACGCAGTGCCGTGCCGTCCGCCTCCGAGCGTTCTGTTTCGCCGAATGTATCGTTTTGCTGTGGGTTATAGGTCTGATAAGGTTAGGTTGGTCTAACATGGGTTAAGTCATGATGTGTATTAGGGCCCCCAACTAGCAGTGGGAGTCGGATTTCGTGCCCAAGCCTGACACTTGTTGCGGGAGAGACATATTGCTATCTTGCAGGCTCTTACCTTTGAAGGGTATAAGATGCCGTGGCATATTGCTTAATTATCTAGCACATTTAGCCCATGGCACGACTTGAACTTATCGAACATGTTTTACTTCTCTGGCTGGATGCGAAACTTTATTTGAAGTCCTGCATGAGGTGCACGGCTCAACGCACAGCGGGCCGCTCCCACGTTGGGACAGTCAGGCCAATACCGACCGCCGCATCGTGGGCCCTCTGGGCAGCCCACATTTGATCGCCGGCATCGGGGCTCTTGATATAGCTATCGTGATTCGATTAATTATATAGGCTTTACGGAAGTTTTTGTGGACAGCATTTCAGGCCCATGTGCAACCATCTTGCATTATCACTTATCGCTCGATACGTAACGTCTTGGCGATCTTTGGCCGTCAATGGCCCTTGAGCCATTGTTGAACTATCAAAGGCAGTCCAGGAGAAAACTTGGGCTTTGTGAGATGAATATTGTTAAACACAGGCTGTCGCTGTAGCCAGTGCTTCGGCAACTGGTCTTGTCTTCTTCAAGGATTTCTCCTCTTCCTCCACATTTGTGCTTCGGCGAAAGCGTATACGAAGCGTGCCTATACAAACGCTAAGGAAGGCAGTTCTTCGCTCCAGCTACGTTCTTATTTCAAGAATATTTAGCTTATTTAGCCTTCGTTATGAAAAAAAAGCTGGGGATGGGCGAAGCACGTAGGGAAAGCTGTTTCAGATCCACTGATATCGGAAACTTGCATCGGTATGCAGCTCACCCTATAGAAGGTGCTTCTTGTTTAGTTCCCCACGGCAAAGGGCGTTTCAGCTCCACTATTACGTCGTCGGCTATCCGTTGAGCTCACTGTTGCCTCCTTCATATTTAGTGGACCAGTAGTTAGTGCAGAGATTCGTGAAGTTTTATGTCGCATACTCGTTTTTATGATGGGCCGTGACTATACGTGACCCACGGTGACGACAGAAGACGCCGACAAGCCGATATCCTATAGGGTGCTTCGCATTTAATATGTCTGCTTATGTTGGCGTCCGCTTCAAAGTTATGATGCTTCTCAAAGAGAATAAGTCAGGTTAAGGTATTCCCTCAGCAAATGTTATGTTGCGTTATGTCAGGCACACTATCAATATGCCTGCGAAGAAAACGAAATTTCTCGGGCCCTTAACTGATGCTGAGACCATAGAGGTTCCTGTAACTACACTAGAGGGAACTCTGGTGCTATAGTCTTTATGGGAACTTCAACACACGGCGCTTGCTCCAGCATGAGAATGACGGTATATAGTGCACGAATTTCTCTAATCTTCGTTGTTTTGGCTTCTTCTGGCTTCGCGTAGTCTGGAGCCGCTTCGTCCCGAGACGGCAATCAGCAAGTGTTCAGCAGTTGCACTTCACCACCCTAACCTCACCAATTGAAATCGGGTCACGAAGTTCACGACGGTCCTTTTTTTTTATTCGGAAGAAGATCAAAATATGGCTATAAGGAAAGCCGCGAGTGCCTTCGGAGCACGCAAGCGCGAAGACTATAGGCAAATTTGTGTGACACATCCCATGCATGGTGGCTGAACGATCGCCGTGCCAGAGTCCCCTCTGGGTTATTTTAGGAAACCCTACCGCTGAAATGACGCAAGACGAACACTATTAAACATCCATTATAGTTTATACGTTGACATTGTTACTAAAGTTTTTGTTCTCATAACCACTTGTTCGGCATATTATTATAACAAATTACAGTGAATGTTGTGTGCGTGCTCTTTCCCTATTTCCTTTTTGTCCACGTGTATACAATTAATAATAATAATAATAATAATAATAATAATAATAATAATAATAATAATAATAACAGAATGAACGGGGTCAGCCTTTCAAGAGGTGAATTTATTGTTGGCATTCAGCCGATTCTCTTGAAAATATCCTTATTCTTCTTTATCGTCTCGGCTTCGCGCTTTCGCAAAGACGAAGTGAGAGCGCAGTTGATTCGAGTCGTTCTTCGTATCGCTTTGTCCCTTTTTTTGTGCCGACGCCGACCGTTACGCCAGATTTTCCGACCCGTCAGCCATGAGCACTTTTGCCATAGTGAGTACAGAAACGCAGTCGAAGACGCAATAGACTGTGCGCTGTGATGACAGGCGAATTCGCGGGGGCAAGTGAAAATCGGCTGAAGAAACTTTTGCCGCAGTATACGCATTTGTAACGATGATAATGGTGATGATTACGGTGGCGCGATTGATATACCCACAGACGTGTGCACAAACGTACGTTCAACGGTGCCACTGGATTCACACCACATCTTTTTCATATATTTTTCCCTGCATGAGCGCATGCGCTGCTCGTTTCCTCTTTATGACGTCACGTCAGGCGCATGTGTCGATACTACACGCTGACGTATATAGGCGTCTGACGAATACGGTTTCTTGCCATAACAAGCGCGCACTTGGGCAATCGAGCAGATAATCAGAAAACACTCGGTAGCCTCAAGTCAAGATATCGGTGAATATACGTTATACAAAGAAGAAGTTCTTGGTTGCCCGCGAGTGCCCTCCGCTTCTTTGTGAAGCTTCATTTGTCTTTCCTGTCCGCTCAACTCTAGTCCTTCACTCTATAAGCCGCGCTGGTTCTTACTTCCCCCTGGCGCGCATGGATAATCTTCGACTTGGAACTTGTTTTGTTTTCTCTTTTTACCGCTCTTGTCTCGCAGGTCTTTCCGGTGGCCCTGAAGCGGCGCTGACGAATGGATGACGGCTTCGAGTTGACGGCATCAAGAAGACGACTACGAGTGCCCTCAAGTCGGTTCCCCTGACTCGCTTTTTTTGTTGTTGTTTCGTTTCGGGTTTTCTCGCCGTCGACTCCTCGTCGCTGATCTCCTTGGTACTCTTCCTGCCGCGCGTCCTTGTCCGGAACTCGCAGTTTCGCCCGACTCGTCTCCGCGGTATGCGGCCGCTCGCCGTAAGCCACTCGACGACGTTGAAGTGCGCGCCTTCACCAAACAGCCAATTGCCTTCAGCGTTCCTCCGCTATCCCGCACTGGATTTTTTCTTCTTCTTCAACTTCGTGCCTTCACGTTCGTCCTCGGCTTTACCGCCTCTCCTCCGCGAAGTGCTTACACCAGAACTTCCTTCGTCCTTCGCATTCTTCATATTTTTTTTCGTTTGTTTATTACCAGCCGGCCGACATCCTTCCCGAATGAATTACCTTCGAGCAGCATCGAGCTCATCTACGCGCACATTTTTTTTTTTTTTACTCTGCTTCGCAATTCGGTTACACTCGGCGCTACGAAAGCAACGCAAGTAATGGGGTCATCGTTCGGCGGGCTTAGCAGAACAGCGGGATAAAGAGGCACGGTACGCTATACGACCCGTATAGCGTTTACCGTGCGCACGCTAATTAAATGTATGAACTGCGTGGGGTACTGTGAGAGCCACACGTTGAACATGAAACAAATGGGCATAGTTGTCACTGTAGTGTAACGAACACGTTGGCATTTATTAGCAGTTTTTACACGATGGGTAGCCCGCCTTCCGTATTTTCTGGCAATGTGACAAATGCTGGAATGCGACAAATAACCCAGTAGAACGCAAATATAGCTGCAGCAACAATATAGCACACACAATGTACCGCGAGTATACGGCGTCGCCCACTTTCGTATCACCACGCGAGCCCGCGGAACCGAGAGGTTCTAGAGACGACTATTCAGAGAGCCGCTCCTCATGAGCCGCGTAACTTCATCGCCAGATGGCGCCACCCCGGCACAGTGCTTCACCCTATAGTTCAGAATGATGGCGCAGAGTTTTTCAAAGCACTGGGGTTTAGGGAGAGGGAAGGCAAAATAGACTTTAAGCGGGTAGAATCAACTAGAAGGAGGTTATCTCATTGGTGGCTAAAGTGGGCTTGGGTTCGCATCCCACTTCTGACACCATGTATGGGACCAGGGATCAGCGTGACAGCAGGTGCGTCAGGCAGCTAGTGCTGCCCCGTTTATTCAGTCCGTCACATTTATAATACACTCTGGGCAACGCCCCTTTGATCAACACGAGATAGCATCAAGATCGGGCGAAGTCCCTTGAGCTTATCGTGCGTAGCGCACGAGTGAGGCGCGATACGATACACAAGGCACGAGTGAAAATGAAACCCTTCCTCAACCTCACTGTTTAAAGGGACAAAAAATCTAGTTTTTAATTCGCTAAGTATTACGGCTTGGTGGCGTTAGCCACCACCTGATCTAAAGGGTACAGCCCTATCAATCCAACCATCCATCCACCGCGTGTCTGGGGCAACTACGCTAACAACGCCGCCATAAGTGCCCCACGATGAAGCCGGCTTGCTAGATGCGTGGGCGGCACGTGTCGAAAAGAACTTACAAGGTATGGGAGCACTCCTGCAAGGTCACTTCAGGTTGGATTTGTTCGGCTATACTTGTCTGGCAGTGGTGTAGCCAGGGGGTGGCACACCGTGCCCCCCTTCTCCGAATTTTTTTTTTCTGCTATGGCATATACAGAGCGAAGAATGGCCATTCAAGCTGATCCCTCCCCCTGAAAAAAAAAAATTTCTGCTTACGTCCCTGTTATCGTGGACCTGGTAAGTCGTCGGCGTAGTAGGCAATGCTGTTTTTCACACAGGCCCACGCGGCGCAAAGCGAGTCAGGACAACACGAAGGAGCCAAGAAGGAAACCGACATCCCAGTGGCGGAGGTCTTAAAGGTGCTTTTGGACAGTCCGAGTCGCCGGACTTCTGCGTGACGACCGTCCACGTATCGTCTTGCTATCCGCGAACCATTTCGTCCAATATCGTGTCACTCAGGCGCAAAGTGGTGAACAAGATACCGATATTTTGTGTAAATGCTTGGATCCGATCCAGATGGCAGGCGGGTGAGCTTGGCTTAGGTAAGGCTCAATCAACGTTTAGAACTACGATCCAAGAATACTTCAGTGGGCTTTGCCGCTGACTACATATGAGAGCCTTTTTTTTTTTTCGAATAGGCCAAATCCAGAACCGGAACTATCCAAATAAGGCTGTACTGGCACATACATACTTTCAACTTTTCTCTGTAACAGTAATAGTAAATTACTAATTATTAGTAATTTATTAGTGGCGTTCTTACAGGAAAATTTAGGATACGTATGTGTCAATAGAGCCTTATTTGAGCTGGTTTGGGTTTTGAATTTGGCCAATTTCGAAAAAAAAGCTCCTCATAAGTAAAATCGAACTTTGAAAATTGCGGTAATCTTCAAGAGCAAGTGCAGTAATTGCGGTAATCTTCGGTAATCTTCAAGAGTCAGTGCAGTCTTTGAAGCAGCCAAGATGATACGTGCTGCTGCACAGTGTATACAGCCGACTATCTGTTGCTTTATCAGAAAAATAAATAGCGTAGAAGAACCGAGCGTGCAAATGCATTCCAATTCCATTGTGCGAAATGACATCCACAAAATGAATAGCAATCCGATAGGTTTTATTATCAGTTATAGAAGAGCAACGTGTTTCAAAGTAATATTGTTGTTTTTTTCCTAACAGGGAAGCCGTCTATTGGTAGAATCCGGAAAATGTGCCCGATATGATGACAAAAAAAAAATTCCGCCATATCCACGAAGTGAATGATGATGAGTGGGCGAAGCTCCGGAGGTAAACCTGGTAAACCATGAATCCTCTGTACATTTTGCCCACTCGATTTTATTACATCGCTCCCCCTAGCGTACGTCGCCGCACTAAATCGAACGATTGCCTTCAACCAATGACACGCGCCATATGTGACATCATTCCTATTTTATAAGATCTCGCGTCTTTCATCAACTACAAGTACCGCTTTCTAGTTTATAACATCTTGCATCTTTCATCATCAGCTACAAGTACCACCATCTAGTAAACACTACAAGAACTAAACGAGAGGTGGCTACGTACAGGAGACGGTACCGCCATCTAGTGAACACTGCAAGAACTAAACTAGAGGTGGCTACATACAGGGGACGGTACCGCCATCTAGTGAACACTGCAAGAACTAAACTAGAGGTGGCTACATACAGGCTACAGGGGACGCACAGCCCACGCCCTAAGGAGCTTCGCCCCTAAAAACACATGCGGCGTGGTAAGTTTCTCTCTCGTAGGCGGCGCTAAACCCTCGCCATGCCCTCGTCACACCAAAGCACTCTAGTCGCACCATCTGCGCGCGGGTTTCGCGCCGCCTCGGAGAGATGGCGCGACTATCGCAGGCTCGGTCTTATCACCATCCGCCTACAGCACCGGTAGCAGAGTTGAAACGACGCTACCGGGCTCAAATGACTGACGAATGACTCCAAGCGAAAATGCGATGCCCGGCCTGGATCTTCAGTATCGTGGAGCTGAAAACGCCCGTCAGCAAGTTGGTTACAACCCGGACGGGCGAGCAAGATCTTGATTTCACCGAGTTGGTACGTGGTTAGCTGGGAAAAGACAGCGCAAAAAAGTAGGAGGACGATGGAACACAGTATACACTAGACGAGCGGTGAACGTGGAACTGACATTTTCATTGCGCCAACCACTCGTTTTCACAACGCAACCAACCGCGCACACCATTGCAATCAAACCGCCAATAAAAAAAAAAAAGCATCAGGTGGGCAGATTACATTGTCACTGAAAGCAACCGCGTGCACATGAATTACACCGTTTGCACACATCTTTCTTGCTCTGCACGATAAAAAAAAAGTGAGAAACAGATAATTCCAACCCTTAAGAAAGATGAAAATGCAAAATAAAAAACACACAAACCAATGACCAGTCAATTTTCGAGGCGCAGGCTCACTCAGGTGGGGTAAAATATCACGAAAATTTAAAAAAATACTGAATATTTATTTTATTTCACTCCTTAC
Source organism: Rhipicephalus microplus (assembly GCF_013339725.1). NCBI lineage: Eukaryota > Metazoa > Arthropoda > Arachnida > Ixodida > Ixodidae > Rhipicephalus > Rhipicephalus microplus. The sequence goes on from NC_051168.1 coordinate 48,885,373, forward strand.
AATTAAACACCAATGCAGAAACTTTCTTTCCAGTACGAGATATATGTGCTTCGTAAATATTGCCATGTTGCCCCCGTTCAAAGCAGTATTTTACATATAACGAAAAAAAAATTTATCCAGGTTGTCTCATTTTGCCCTAACCTGCGGGATAAAACGAGACGCTGCGTCGGGATAAAACGATGCAGCGTGAAAAAAAAAAAAAAAACTCATTCCTTCAGTATTTGCTGTAGACAGACCTGAAATTCACTCTGTGCACCCTTATACGCATGAGCCCAGTAATTGGACTCCACTCATTGAACCTAGACAGAACGTGGTGTTGTATTGCTCCAAAACTACTTGCAAATCAGACACCGCCAGTCTTGTTGTTGTTGTTTTGTGTGCTAATGTTGTCTTTTGCGGAACGCTTGTGCATCTTTCAATTATTCAACAATTTGAGGCAAGATATCTTTTGACGTATCTTCTTTACCTCTTTTTACCCTTTTGATGCAGAACTAACTGCTCAGGCGTTTCATGGCTTTCAAATCGAAGCCGGGCTTTGTGAGGCAGTGAATTTAGAACTGTGCTAGATTCAGATTTTTTAGCGCTTGCTCTTTTTCAGCTAGGTTGTTAGAGAAGCGTCATTAAAGCTCAATCTCAAGACGTGTTTGTGAACGACTTGACTTGGAAATTCCGCCATTTTGTATGCGTCTCTTGAGGGCGTCTTTGGGAATACGGGAAAACCTCGGTGCAGTGCGAATGAAGAAAGTGCATGATGCATGTCCTGAACGGCAATCAGTGCTTTTTCATTCCGTTTTCTTCCCAGAGAGCTCTGTATGGCATTCTCTCGCATGTCCGAACTCTCCTAAACAAATAAATAAAATATATAATGAGTGGAAGCTAATGTTTCAATTAATAAGACACTCTCTAAGGCCATTGGATGCCTTTTTTGTCGCCTTTTATACTCTTCTCAGATGCCAGAAATAAATATATATATATATATATCCGCTTTGTCCCCGGGCACTAACCGAACTAAACTTTTGTTGTTATGTAGCTCGATGTCTATAGTAACGAAATAAAATATATTTACGTTGCTGTACTAACGCAGGAGTAGCTCCATGAACTGATCCGAAAACGCGGCCGAGTAGAATTTCGCCCCTTTTTGACGGCTCACGAACACATGTACTGACACCAGCCGCGTAATTTTTCCCGCGCAAACGCTGTGGGCAATCATCAACTTTTACTCATGAAAATGTAGACAAGGACCAGTATACGTATCGCTGGAAAAGAGAAACAAAAAAAGTGGTGTTTTATTAGCTATAGAGGCCGGTTATAAAGTCAAATTGTCGCGTTTTGCCCCGTGTCTCATTTTACCCCACCCTATATCCTATGCAGCGCGATAACAATGTTTGTGGGTGAATCACTAGAAAATTAGAGGATGACCAAGAAAAAAAAACACGGTAAAAGGAAGGATTTATGTCAAACCTTTGAAATACTGAATCTCGGTGTAAGTGAGCAAAATAGGTGCACATGGCTTGCTGATGCAACTGTTTCCTATACTTCTCTGCGCAGCTCGTAACCGGAGTTACCGTTTCGTGCAGTGGCTTGGGCCAGAGGGGTCGCCGAAGTGTCCGACCCCATGGAGCAGCCGGAGAGCCCGTCGTCGTCGGGCTTCCATCCCCCCCCCCCCTCAAATGATTGTTTCATGAATATGCTTCCACGTTGTGTCTTACCGTTTGTCTTCTTTAAAGATTGCGTGTTCTCCGAAATGGGCGCACATCCGCACTTTTGATTGATTGATTGATTGATTGATTGATTAATGGGGTTTCACGTCCCAAAACCACCATATGATTACGAGAGATGCCGTATATAGTGGAGGACTCCTGGAATTTCGACCATCTGGTGTTCTTTAACGGGCACCCAAGTCTGAGCACGTGGGCCTACAACATTTCCGCCTCCATCGAAAATGCAGCCGCCGCAGCCGGGATTTGATCTCGCGACCTGCGGGTCAGCAGCTGAGTATACCTATAGACCACCGCGGCGGGGCCATCCGCTCTGCTTGCTATGTTCTGCCAGAAACATCATAGTTCCTCTAGCGCACAAAAACGGACAGTGCGCTATATAAAACTACATTATGTCGTATACCAACAAGACTCAAACGCTATACGCAATACTGTGCCAGAAAGCTTCCCGTATCGTTGCGCTCGTTCAAGTTGTGTTCCTTCGCTTTCTCATTGAAACACGCTCTGGTTCGCTCGATACACTGATGGGTTAGTTTTTTAACGTGATGGAATTAAATCGCTCGTCTCGTACATATTCCGGCGCCGCGGCGTCCTTGGTTATGAGCGAAAATGAATCAACTTGTGGTTGATCGAAAAGATTCAAATACAATAAATAATATAAAATTTCTTGCGTTGTCATGTTCGAACACAGGCCGTTTGCGTGGCATGTAGGAGTTCTGTACCACCTATAGCCACGCGTTTGTACCACCTATAGCCACCGCACAACCCATCCTTATTCAATCGCACGCGCTCGCATTAGTATACTTTTGCTGCCTCATTTTTTTCTTCGCACAGCAGTGGACTGGAATGGCCTTCTCCGTGACATTGCAGTCATCACGTGTTCATCAACGTTTGCGCAAAACATAAATACATGTTATTTGTCAGAAGATCACTCTCTGTAACCTCCATTTGTTAACCCACCCCTTAAGTAATACCCCCTCACCGGGGTCTTTAAGGTAATAAAGTGAAGTGAAGTGAAGAAGGAGTTTGCTTGGAAATACGTTGGAAATAACGTTCTCGCTTTACAAATACACGGGTAATGTATACAGGCTTCACAATACAGCATGTAATATCGCAGTAATATTGCGTGGTACGAGCGTACATTGTAATCGGTCGTGAGAACATGCGACTATCAAAAGGGATCGTGGTTTCAAGGAGGCCACCCATTACAAAACGCGCACGTTATACTGCGCGTATTCCCTTTATGACCACTAATAGTGGATGCAAAGCAAGTTCGAAAAAAAATTTCATGCCCGTAATTGTGGTTTTAAGACACTCTACCCATTACACAGAAAGCAGTCATAGGGAAAAGCTTTAGTGACAGCCACTTTACATTTTATGAATTACATTGTAGTAATCCGCAATTTAAACTTCTCGAGTAATACTGACAAGTATTACTCGAGAACAAGTCAGTCGAAGTATATACTGCTGACTGGGCTAGTTGGTGCGTGATAAAATGGTCTTGCTTTAGCGTGGCTTAGTTTGAGCGTGAATATATTATGATATACGGTCACAGCGAGCTGAAATAAAACAATATCATTTTGTCGAGTAACATCACCCAATAAACAAATCACGTACGCCATATCCACGAAGTGAATGATGATTGAGGAGCTGGATCCGAAAAGATCAGGAAAAAAACCCGCGAGTCTTCCGTACAAGTCTTCTACCATCACATTACGTTGTTATGACACACCTTGCAGCTGTGGCTGAACGATCGACCAAGGAAGTCGCGCTTTCGACGCTTGACCGCCGCTTCCCGCGCCCTCTACGCTTCGAGGTTTTCTTGCCACCGCATCGCGAGCAAGCCTTATAGCGTCGTGCGGACCCGAAGACCTATAGACCGAAGACCTATAGGCCAAAGACCTATAGGTCTTCGGCTTTGCGAGCGCGCTCTGCAGGGTCTTGCCGGCGGGCCGTTGCTGCCCTACGAGCTCTATAGCCGCCGCTTGCATCGCCTATACGTTCAAGCTTAACAACCTTACAAGCCAGCTCCCAAAAGTATGAACTTAGTGGTTGGAGTACGTACGCGCACCACAGGGACAGAATATCGTTATCGCCCTCAACTCTTTTAAGCAAAACTTGAGAGCCCCCCCCCTTTTTTTTTTTACGGTTTGTGTTTCTCACTTGTGTTCTTTTTATCTGATCATGGAAAATGCGTGTGCACGGGGTAATCCGTGTACGAGTGATGGCTTTCGGTGACTATGTAGCTTGCCTACCAGATACATTTGATCGGTGCTTTGATTGGAATGGTGCGCGCGGTTTTGTGTGGCGTACGAACGAGTGGTTGGTGCAATAAAGGCGTCAGTTGTAAGTTCAACGCTCGTCCAGTGCGCTGTGTTCCCGCGTCCTTTGTTGCGTTGTATTTCCCGGGAGCCTCGGCAAGGTTTCAACGGAGACTGGTTGGGAATTTGTTTGGACAAACCCGTGCGGCGCATGCCATCGTATGTGGTTTTCCGGATACACTTCCACCGTAACCGGCGTTCGCGTGTGCTGTGAGGATCCGGTATTGTGTGGCATCGGACTGCCTCGAGCAAGTGCACATATGTGGAACGCATGTCGCAACTAAGTTCGCCGTGTAAGCGTGAGACAGAAGGTAGAATTTTCCATGCGATGCCGCGTCCGACGCGTATAGGTGTGGAATCCGACATGGTGACGTTTCATCGCATCGAACCGCCGCATCGCGTGTCAAACGGCACATTTTCGGCGTCGTCGCTCGGCAAACGTACAGATAGAGAACACCACTTGTACAGCTCGGGAGACGTCACGCCGCTGGTGGCGCCATCTCCCTGTCGCCGCTCTGATTACCGTGGCCAAAGCGAGTCGCTGGAGTAACAGCAGAGCACTCCTGTACTTACAGTGTTGTATTACTGTAGTGGGGGGCTCGCTCGCTGGATTTCGTGCCGACTGGTTGTCTCCGACGACAGCGCAGCGCTGACCGACTGGCTCGCCCTGCGCCATCTCTTGACGTCGACAAGAGCTCTAGCTGAGTGGTGCCACGTCCGCGGATTCCTGCGACCGTGTCTATCTTTCCTTTCTTTTCCTTGCTTCCGTATGTGGCTGTCTCTGCCCCTCTCTCTCCTCCTGCCCCTCTCTCTAATACCTTTAATTCATATCCTTTTTAATCCCTCCTTACCCCCATCCCTCGTGAGCTACTGTTGAGGTGTCCTCCCCCCTGAGAGACAGTTACGGGGCTCACTTTTATCTCTTTTTCATTTATGAATCACCTCCCACCCACAGTAGTGGAGCCGAGTTTCGGAGCATTTGCCGACATCGGTGCTCGTGGTGGTGTCATAAACGTCTAGTATATTTCACACGTTACCTGAAATAATTCCTGGTTTAATAAAATTATAGTGGAAGCGTGTCGTTTCTGCAATACAAGGCCCGTTCCGCAACTACTGCCAAGATCGTGAGCAGCGATGCAAGGCCATATCGCAGGTGAACACAGCGACACTGGCGTCTCGGCGAACCGGCTGGCTTTGCTTCTACCTTTGCTCTTCACATCGGTTACGTCGAGAAAGTTAATCTCGTATGCTAACGCATTACATACGAATGCACAGCTTAATCGTGTTGTCAAAAACATGCGCTTTATGACGAGCTTGCGTGCGATGTGAATGGCGCCCGCCATTCGGCCTATACGGCCGGCGCCCGCCATGCTAGAGTGCCTCTAGCGAAGTCGTGGCTTTAATCGTGATTTTCTTATAGAACTACGCGTGGCTGTACAAAGTTGCTTGTTTCGTGCTTCACTGCGAGGGCACGAAGTCTTCCAAGTGTTCAGGCATCGGTGTCTTATGTGATGAAATGATATGCGGCGTTTAACGTCCCAAAACCACCTTATGAGAGACGCCGTAGTGGAGGGCTCCGGAAATTTAGACCACCTGGGTTTTTTTTTTAACACGCGCCCAAACCTGAGCACGCGGGCCTACGGCATTTTCGCCTTCATCGAAAATGCAGCCGCCGCAGCCAGGATTCGATCCCGCGACCTCCAGGCCAGCAGCCGATTACCTTGCCACTAGGCCGGGCGGCCGCCGTATGTGCACGGGTAAAGCCTGTTACTCATCGCTCGTTCGCCCTATGTGTGCCGAAATTTTGTGCGCCGAATGTCGAACCATCCGACGCTGCACATCGCATCGTGTAGAAAATTGTACTGTTTGTCTCGTCCTTAATTCCTCTACCGGTGCACAACGAGGAGAAAACTTCAATCTGAGTCCGGTGGGGTGGTGCCAATGGCCATGTTTAGGTCTCACCAAAAATAAATCTCTGCCACGAAATGCCAGTGTCGCCACGCCTCCTGTTCGTGCGCGTACGTCGCTTTACCCAGAGGGAAAATGGTGACGTTGCTGGGGAAATTACTATTTTACCAGAGAAAGCTTTAAATACAACTAAATACCTTCAATTCCACTTGTTGTTCACACAACGAAAAGGCTCTAAGTTTTTTTTCTCGTGTATTAGAACCAACAGAAAACGTTTCATATTCCGTCTGCTATCAAACTCAGCTAAAGCGTAAGCAAACGACAGCGATTTTCATTTCGTGGTCAGGGGCGATGAATACGTCAGATATCACGCAGATTCGCGGAAGCGCAATTCCATGTTAAACTGAATAATCATTCCAATCATTTCATCCTCGCCTTCTTTGTCTTTTTAACCACAGCGAATACATTTATCGTGACAATGTCTCTTGTATGCGCGCCAAACGACACATCTAATGAGAATGCAAGTGCAACGCTTTGAAAAACGAGAAGACTGAAGCCGTGGCAGGTTGCAAGCCCGGCGGTGCAGGCTGTAGTTATGATTTAGTTGGTTTATTTTGGCTTGGTTCCACCACGCCTCTATGGGGCCTCCCCGATCACTTCCATGCGTGAAATTTCTGGGGGATGTGACAACAGGTCGCTTCGCTTCACCTAGGGCGAATGTGAAGAGCGCGCGCGGAACAGATGCGAAGCGGGCCGCAAGGACAAGGGGGCGCTAGTGTCGCAGGAGCGCGCGCCCCTATTTTCACGGTGGCGACGCGAGGCGGCCGCAAAATAATCGGTGATACAATGGGCGAGACAAAAGAGGCTCAAAACACACGGCTCCTTCTTTTTTTCTGTCTTAATGCACGCTGTACCAGGGACAGAGGCGAGGGAGGAAATACATAAAGCGTTCAAAGAGTTGAGCCCCAATAAAAGGAAAAAAAAGAGAGAGAGAAGTGTGACGCGGCGCTGCGTTCGCGGTGTGAAAGAAGTGGCTCTCAATGATCCAGCGCGCGCTCTTGAACGGCGCTTCAGCGCGGTGGCACTGTTGAAACCTCCCCCGACAGATCTTCCCTATCGCCCTCCCCGTTTTTCCCGTCTGCTACTCCCCAATTGTTCTTGCATCCCAGCCCGCGTTGTCTACATAAAGAAGCTCTCGCGCTCGAACGCGCAACAGAGCTCTTCTAAAGCCGGAAATTCAAAACAAAATAGGGCACGAACTTCACACAAGCAGGCAGCCCAAACCAAGCAAATCTCTCTCGCGCGCGCTCGTGTGTGTGTGCGTGAGGGAGAGAGAGAGTGCAGCGACTTCATAAATATATAGAAACGCGCAAGAACAAAAGGAAGAAGAGAAGGTGCCGTCAAGTGAGGGCAGAATGACTAAAACAGTGACGAACTTTATAGAAGGTCGATGTGCCCAGGGAAGGCGTGCCTACACTGTGGAAGCCTCGGAACAATCTAAGTCCTTGACGACTTTTTACTTCGTGGTGATCCCATGCACTTGAGTGAACACTCGTGCGGAAAAACAAGGGTTCTCGAAATCCCGCTGTTCCATTATCTCTCATCTTTTTTTTTTTCCCCGAAGCCATGTTCTTTGTCTTGAAATGGCGTGTTCGGGACCGCGCGAAAACTTTCAGCATGTATACTTTTTGCTGTATTTAATTCCCAGCGAGTTTTGTTACGCTCCAAAAACGAACACTGCGTGACAGCTATTGCACGCTTGGCGAATTATGTAGGCGAACGCATGTGGAGTTTTTTTTTTTTTTTTGACTAAACGTATGAGGGCTGAATCGGACAATTCTCGTTTTTTTTTTTTTCTGAGTCAAGAAGGGCCTTCGTGTGTGTGAGGCTCCCATGCACACACACGAGGCGTTTAAATGGCTTAGAAGTGATGGTTAGAAATGATGGCGTTTAAATGGCTATAGAAGCAAATTGTGCATGGCCCACGCCACTGACCATTGCCCCCCCCCCTCTATCTCTCCAAACCACACCGACATTGCCCCTACATAAGCCACGCTAACACCCTTGCAGCCCCTCCCCCTTACCACCCCCCAATCTCGAGACAATAGATTCCCCACGCCACTGCGCATGACCCGACCAGGAAATTCCTGTGACAAAAGCCTTCGCAACAAACGAACTTCTATAGAGACCACCAAACATCATAGAGACGTATTCTTGTGAAGATCTACCCATACTTTACATTTTTTTCGGTGATTAAAAACTAGTCCTTGCTTTGAGGTTAAAAAAAAAGATATTCACAAAGAGAAAAGGAAGCGAGCCTGCCAGGATTTGAACCTGGAATCTTCTGATCCGAAGTCAGACGCGTTATCCATTGCGCCACAGGCTCTTCCTCTTTCTTTATTACCGGTTTCGCACAAGGTACACACATCAATATAAGTCACTATAAACAGTAACATACAAACAGAAGTGATGACAAAACAGCCGCGGAACTATTAGTGATTACAGTGCTAAAATTCCTTCAGGTTCACCAGGGGTTCGACCCTGGAGAGCCATTCCGGAACAAAATCTTGTTGTTTGAGTATATCAATGTACTGAGCAAGGCTTTCGCAGAACAGCATATGGGCCGGACGCCTGTCAGGGTCACAGTAGTAACCGGCTATTCTTGCCCGCCATAGACAATGGAGGCCAAGCAGCATTATAAGATCAAAAGGCAGTCCCTCCTCTTTTTCTACTGTTAAAAACCTGATACCCAGTGAATGTAAGGGAAGTTCCTTTTTAGAGTTCTCTGTAAAACATCCCAGAAGTAAACCCCTTCTCAACAATGCAGAAAAACGTGATCTATTGTCTCCGGCTTTCGGCAGATCAAGCAGTTCGAACCCCATGGCATATAAACTCCTCTATCTTCTAAAAAAGTCTTAACCGGTAGTGTTCCGGAGTGTAATTTAAAGAAAAAGCTTTTTGCACTAGGCTGAATTTGCATTTTCTTAACACGCTTAAGAACATCATTGCCTTCTCCCCCGCTATTAATTAACCTATACATAGGAACTGGAAAAATCATGTCGCATATGTCTTTATGCAATTTCTTTCGCCCGACCGAAGAAAGGTATTCATTGGAAAAGCGAACTGACAAGAACCGGACACTGTCTGCAACTTCCTTAAAGAAACCTCGCGTAGCTCCCGGCATGCTTGCGGTGCTAACCACAAAGTTAGGCAGAACACGACAAAGGCGTAACTGGCATACTGTTCTTAAGAAGGGGTGTTAACATCTCGAAAGAAAATAAAACGATTAACTTGTTGTCGCACGAACAGATGTGACAGGCTTAGTCCCCCCTGTTTTACTCTTCGGAACAGATTCGTCCTACTACAATTTTCCCAAGTAGACCCCCATATAAACACAGCAAATAGCCTATGCAGCTTTTGCACATGCACCCGTGAGCAACACAAAACCTGCATCACATACCATAATTTGCTCATTAAAAATATGTTGCATACAGTGGCTCTGGCGAACATTGAGAGACAGTTGCCGTTCCACTGCGCTGTCCTTTCGCGCGTTTCTTTTATTTGTTCAGTCCAGTAATCATTGGTGTCTTTGTAGTGCTGGAAAGGCACGCCTAGATATTTTACTGGAGTATTAAAACCAGTGAACGTTAGCATAGGTATCTGGGGGTTGATGTCCAGTCTCCGTGTCACAACCCCAGACACTTTCCCCAATTAACCCGACTTCCTGTAATTTCTCCAAAATTTTTAACAACGGCAACTGTCTCTTGTACACTCTCTTTGGTGGTGCAACACACTGCTACATCATCAGCGTATGCCAAAACCTTTACCTCGGCGTCAAGCAGTCTGAAACCACGGATGGTCTCGTTTTCTATTATGGCCAAGCATAAGCTCTCTATGTACAATGCAAACAAGAGTGGACTTGCCGGACATCCCTGGCGTACAGAACGTTCCAGCCTAATGGGAGACCATGGGATCTTGTTAATAATTAGTCGTGTAGTAGAGTTCTTATACGCCAAAACTATGCCCTCTGTAATCACCGATCCGACATTGACATGTTCAAGTATGGAGAATAACACATCTTCCGGAACGCAGTCAAAAGCCTTTTCTAAATCAAGCTGGAGGATCGCAACATGAGAATTAAAAGCATCGCAACTCTCAAGGACACATCGCATTGTGCACGTGTGTGTTCATCAATATTGAGCGCCCCTTGATGCCACACGTTTGGTGCTCCCCAACTATTCCGGTGATTACGGACTGCAATCTACCTGCCAATACTTTCATGAGTATTTTGTAGTCAGTGTTGGTTAGCGAAATGGGCCTATATGACGAAACTAGTTTTAATTTTGCTTTGTCATCCGTCTTAGGTATTAGAATAGTGTGCGTTTCGGCAAATGAAGGTGGTAACGCTTTGATTGCGTAGGCTTCCTTGAAGACAGCTTGTAACACTGGTGAAACTTCTGTTTTAAAAGCTTTATACCACATCGCATTGAGATCGTCAGGCCCCGGCGACTTCCCAGCGGCGAGACTATCTATTGCATATTCAATTTCAGAAACGGTATAGGTCTCTCTAACGCTTCTTTCGTTTCGAGGGATAATTGCGGCATCCGGCTCAAGAAAGTGTCCTTGAACTTCGTAACATCTACTAATGTGGCTGCGAAGAGACCCTTGTAATACCGAAAGAAAGATTCAGCGATAGTGCTGTTAGTATTTAGCAGAATTCCATTTTCCTCTATTTCGTCGATGTGATTACGACGCGCTCGTGATTTCTCGATTCCAAGTGCGCGCTTGGTAGGAGTCTCCCCCATAGCCCACACCTCTGCTCTCGCTCGAATAAGGGCTCCTCTGTAGCGTTCCTGCTCTACTAGCTCAATTTGTCATTTCACCGTTCGAATATCTTCTTTATATGCACCGGGCTCCTTGCTTTCTAATGCTATAAATTTCTTAAGCGTTGTTCTGAGTTCATTTTCTTTCAATCTATCTTGATATTTTAAAGTACTAGATCTCGACATGGCTTTCATTTTAACGCTTTGCTTCAAAAGCTCCCATTCAATGGGAGCTTAAGAACATTAAACTGATCGGTGCCTGTAATGTTGGCGAGGACCTCGCCAACATTACAGGCACCGATCACTTTAATGTTCTTAATTCTCTCAATCACAAAATTGTTAAAAATGTCTTCCCGCAGTAGTTTAGCGTTAAAGTTCCATAAATACCAACTAAATTTGTTTTCTTTTTGTTTAAGTCCCACGTTGCATTGTACAAGACAATGGTCAGAGAAAGAGCTAGGTAAGACTGTGTAATACTGCTTTTAGCTAGCGTCTCCCCTGCCATGTATATCCTATCAAGACGTGCGTGACTGGTTCCCTGAAAATGCGTAAATCGAACTTCGCGACTTGCTTCGAGGCACTCCGCAACATCATCCAGGTCAGATTCATTCAGCAAGTCATAGAGCACTTCAACACTTCTGTCTCGCACATGGCGGTTATTAATTCTATTTTTTGCGCTCAATACACAATTGAAATCCCCCAATAAAACAAGCTGTTTTGGTGTCCGTAAATGTTGCTTAATTAACGAAAAGAAAGTTTCTCGGTCTGCCTCCACGTTCGGCGCATAGACACAAATGACGCGCCATTCAATTTCGCTAGTACTAAAATCACAAGTCACTGTTCTACCAGAGTCACAAGAAAAGTGACTTTCAACAATCAATCCCGGAATCTTTTTAACAAAAAGAACACAACCGGCCGAAGTTCCAGTTGCGTGACTAACTATGACATAATATTTAGACGTAAACCGCAGCACCATGCTCTGGGTCTCCTCCTCACCTTCCACTTTTGTCTCCTGCACGGCTAACACGTCAATATCTTGGTCAATTAACAGGCGATACACTTGAGCCTGCTTTTTCCTGGAGGCCAAACCTCAGACATTTAAGGTTGCAAAGCTCAATGCCCAGTGACTAGCTATCGTCACTCGCTAAAAAAAGGAGGGGGTAGGCCCGGAGCATGGTGCTTACCGTGTACGTCTAGCTCCCTGCTAGACGTCTCCGGGGACATCCGGTGGTCCGGCATCAGTTAGCTGCTGGTCCCTTGGAGTGCCAACCGGTCGGTCCACAGGTAGATTTGACCTCGCTCTGAGGCCCGAGCGCCGCCCCGGTGTCGCCTTCGCTGGTGGTCCCTCAACTTTGCTCTCGTGAGGAGTGCCCGCAGATTGCTCCAGCGAACGCTTGACCGCCGAGCTCGTGTTGACCCCGCGGGTCGTTCCATGCTGGTATGTCGCGTCCTCTCGCCGCTTGCATCGACATGTCCACCAATTGGCTTTGTGCGTCTTCAGTGGAATTCTCTTGGCTGGTGTCCGCCTTAGCCGTTTCTTTCTCCTCGGGTTCTGACGCTGTATCGTAATCTTCAGGCGAAACCGGCCCGCGTTCAACCAGAAAACTAGCCGCGTCTCCTGCCCCCTTAGCCGCGTCTTCCGCCTCAGCGGCGTCCATTGTCTGCTCTTCGATCTCATCGCACGTTGCAGCGCTCGTAACTGCTGCATACGACCAGACGCACTGAGCGTCTCGATGTCCAAATCGCCGACAAATTGAACACCGTGGCCCCCTGCAGTCTTGCCGTACATGACCAGTCCCTTTGCACCGCAAGCATTGCATAGGCCTTCCCGGCGCCACAACTAGGGCCAATTCCCCTGCAACGCGCACTTGATGCGGAAGGTCCTCCACCGTAACTCCACTCTTTAACTTGAGTAGCACGGTTCTCGTCGTCGACGCTTTGTCGCTGACGCCGTCGACTGTCCAGCGCTCTCGATTCACTTCGACAACATTGCCGAAGGCCGCGAACGCCGTCCGCACATCCTCATCGGCAACTCCGTAAAGCAGCCAATGAAGCCGCAGTTTTATCTGCCGGTCCTGGGGATCAACGATGAGACACCGGTGTCCCTTCACCTGAAGTTCCTTCAAGGCCAGCAGTTTCTTCGTCGCGTCTTCTCCGTTCAGTGTAACCGCCCAGACGTGATTAATCTGGTACGCTCCGAGTGCTATGATGTCTGTTAGCACTCCCATGGGGCCCAACGCGTCTCTGAAGTCTTCAACCCTGTAGGGTCCCGCTCAAACGTCTCCGTGCAAAAACACAGTATTTAAGGCAACGCGTTCTGTTAGCAGATGAGGCAGAATCACTTGGTACTCTTCAGTTGACCTGTTACCGCGGCCCTCAAGGGCCGCTGAAGCCGCTCCGACAGAGCCCTGCATCCTGCGTCCGTTCACTACCGTGGCCGAAAGCAGAATTGCGCCACAGGCCCGGACACGGCGGCTCTTCTCTTTGAGATCTACCCAGCCATACCTCTTCGTGGTCAAAGAGAAAAAAAAAATGAGGGAGAGAAGAAACGAGCCTGCCAGGATTCGAACATGGAATCTTCTGATCCGTAGTCAGACGCGTTATCCGTTGCGCCACAGGCCCGGACACGGCGGCTCTTCTCTTTGAGATCTACCCAGCCATACCTCTTCGTGGTCAAAGAGAAAAAAAATGAGGGAGAGAAGAAACGAGCCTGCCAGGATTCGAACCTGGAGTCTTCTGATCCGTAGTCAGACGCGTTATCCGTTGCGCCACAGGCCCGGACACGGCGGCTCTTCTCTTTGAGATCTACCCAGCCACACCTCTTCGTGGTCAAAGAGAAAAAAAATGAGGGAGAGAAAAAACGAGCCTGCCAGGATTCGAACATGGAATCTTCTGATCCGTAGTCAGACGCGTTATCCGTTGCGCCACAGGCCAGGACACGGCGGCTCTTCTCTTTGAGATCTACCCAGCCATACCTCTTCGTGGTCAAAGAGAAAAAAAAATGAGGGAGAGAAGAAACGAGCCTGCCAGGATTCGAACATGGAATCTTCTGATCCGTAGTCAGACGCGTTATCCGTTGCGCCACAGGCCCGGACACGGCGGCTCTTCTCTTTGAGATCTACCCAGCCATACCTCTTCGTGGTCAAAGAGAAAAAAAAATGAGGGAGAGAAGAAACGAGCCTGCCAGGATTTGAACCTGGAATCTTCTGATCCGTTGTCAGACGCGTTGTCCGTTGCGCCACAGGCCCGGACACGGCAGCTCTTCTCTTTGAGATCTACCCAGCCATACCTCTTCGTGGTCAAAGAGAAAAAAAAACGAGGGAGAGAAGAAACGAGCCTGCCAGGATTCGAACCTGGAATCTTCTGATCCGTAGTCAGACGCGTTATCCGTCGCGCCACAGGCCTGGACACGGCAGCTCCTCTCTTTGAGATCTACCCAGCCATACCTCTTCGTGGTCCGGACACGGTCGCTCCTCTCTTTGAGATCTACCCAGCCATACCTTTTCGTGGTCAAAGAGCAAAAAAAAAAAATAAGTTGGGGAGAAAAGAAACGAGCCTGCCAGGATTCGAACCTGGAATTTTCTGATCCGTAGTCAGACGCGTTATCCGTTGCGCCACAGGCCCGGACACGGCAGCTCCTCTCTTTGAGATCTACCCAGCCATACTCCTTCGTGGTCCGGACACGGTCGCTTCTCTCTTTGAGATCTACCCAGCCATACCTCTTCGCGGTCAAAGAGCAAAAAAAATAAATGGGGGAGAAAGGAAACGAGCCTGCCAGGATTCGAACCTGGAATCTTCTGATCCGTAGTCAGACGCGTTATCCGTTGCGCCACAGGCCCGGACACGGCAGCTTCCTCTTTGAGATCTACGCAGCCATACCTCTTCGTGGTCTGCACACGGTCGCTCCTCTCTTTGAGATCTACCCAGCCATACCTCTTCGTGGTCAAAGAGCAAAAAAAAAATAAATGGGGGAGAAAAAAAAACGAGCCTGCCAGGATTCGAACCTGGAATCTTCTGATCCGTAGTCAGACGCGTTATCCGTTGCGCCACAGGTCCGGACGCGGCAGCTTCTCTCTTTGAGATCTACCCAGCCATACCTCTTCGTGGTCCGGACACGGTCGCTCCTTTCTTTGAGATCTACCCAGCCATACCTCTTCGTGGTCAAGAGCAAAAAAAAATAAATGGGGGAGAAAGGAACGAGCCTGCCAGGATGCGAACCTGGAATCTTCTGATCCGTAGTCAGACGCGTTATCCGTTGCGCCACAGGCCCGGACACGGCAGCTCCTCTCTTTGAGATCTACCCAGTCATACCTCTTCGTGGTCCGGACACGGTCGCTCCTCTCTTTGAGATCTACCCAGCCATACCTCTTCGTGGTCAAAGAGCAAAAAAAATAAATGGGGGAGAAAGGAAACGAGCCTGCCAGGATTCGAACCTGGAATCTTCTGATCCGTAGTCAGACGCGTTATCCGTTGCGCCACAGGCCCGGACACGGCAGCTCCTCTCTTTGAGATCTACCCAGCCATACCTCTTCGTGGTTCGGACACGGTCGCTCCCCCCTTTGAGTTCTACCCAGCCATACCTCTTCGAGGTCAAAGAGCAAAAAAAAAAAAATGGGGGAGAAAAGAAACGAGCCTGCCAGGATTCGAACCTGGAATCTTCTGATCCGTAGTCAGACGCGTTATCCGTTGCGCCACAGGCCCCCCTTTTTTTTCTTTATTGCCTGCTTAGACGTACACATAGAAACACAAATACAGTCAGGGATCAAAAGTAATAATGCAAGGCACATAAGACATAGATACATAAATGGGCATGGGTAAAAGGAGCAACCAAACTTTGGCTGGCGTGTGATGGCTAAAATCGTCTCATGTTCATGAGTGGCTCGATCCTCGATACCCATTCAGGTATTGGATCTAAAGATTTATGTGCTCCCAGGAACCTGCCTACTGCATCGCGGAAGTACTCTTGTGCCGATCTTGCATCTATATCTACATGTCGTGCGGCCATGCAGGCCTTCCATATGCAGTGCAAACCCAGTAGCATAACAGCATCAAACGGGACACCTTCTTCGTTGTCCACAGTTAGGTAACGAATTCCTTGTGGGTCTAAAGGGAGGTCTTTCTTTAGCGTTCTTTGTAATATATCCCAGAAGAACACGCCTTCCCAGCATTCTAAGATGACGTGCTCAATGGTTTCGGGCTTTCTACATAAGAAACAGTGCACTCCCCATGGTACATACATTTCTTTTTCCTGTAGCCATGTTTTGACCTCTAGTGTCCCGGTGTGCAATCTGAAGAAAAAGGGTTTGGCTCCTGGAGCTACATACATATGTTTGACACGCTTCAGGACATCACTTCCAGACTTGGCACTATATATTGTGCGATACAAAGGCACGGGGAGTAGTATATCCACAAGATCTTTGTATAGCTTCCTTCGTTTCACTCCCGCCAGATATTCGCATGAGAATCGAGCACGCAAGAACTTATAAGCCATCACAACCTCCTTCAAAAAACCGACAACCCCGCCTTCAATACATTCGGTGGATACCACAAAGTCCGGCACAAGTTTGCAAAGTCTGAGCTGTAATACAGTGCGCAAAAAAGGGTCCTTCACATCCCTAAGGAAGCAGAACCGGTTCACTATTTGCCTCAGGAATAAGTGCGACAGGCCAAGACCTCCATCACGTACACGTCGGAACAAGTTGGTGCGGCTCGTCCTCTCCCAAATCGATCCCAAAACAAAAACAGCCAGAATCCTGTGGAGCTTTTGTATGTTAATGCGTGAGCAGTGCGAAACACTCAACACATACCAAAGTTTAGTAATGAAAAACACATTACACACCGTGGTACGTGCAAACATAGACAATTCCGAGCCTTTTGTCCTCTCAGTCCTCCCACGCATTTCCGCGACTTGGTTCTGCCAGTATGGTTCACTGTCACGGTAAAACTCTAAAAAGGGCGCCTAGGTATTTAGTGGGAGTGGAAACCCATTGTATGTTGGCAAAGGTACTGGGTTTCATTGTCCATGCTCCATGCCAGATTCCGAGGCTCTTGCCCCAGTTAACTGCACTGACACTAGTAACACAATAACGCTTCACAATTTCCACAGTTTTCATGATACTGGCGTGGTCCCCACAAAACACCGCGATGTCGTCCGCATAAGCGAGTAGTTTTACCTCCGCTTGCTGCATTTTAAAGCCATTGATACAGTTAACCCGTATTACGCTGAGGCACAAGGGCTCGATATATAAAGCGAAAAGTAACGGCGATAGTGGGCATCCCTGGCGCACCGACCGCTGCACTTCGATAAGCTCTCCTACTCACTTATTTATTATCAGCCTTGTCGTGCAACCCCTGCACGCCATTGCGACACCTTCCATAATAACAGATCCTACGTTCACGTACTCCAGAATGGCACATAGTATGTCGTGCGGTACCCGGTCGAACGCCTTTTCCAGATCCAACTGGAGAATTGCGACCTTCTTGCACAATACGTCACAACACTCTAGTATGCTTCTCGCCGTATGAATGTTCGTGAAAATGGTCCGTTCCTTGATACCGCACGTCTGTTGTGGTCCAACTATATCTTTCACTACTGTTTGCAGTCTTTTAGCCAACACTTTCATGAATATCATATAGTCGACGCTCGCTAAGCTGATAGGGCGATATGCTGTTACCCGCTTTAATGTGTCGCGATCATCTGTTTTCGGGATAAGAACTGTGTGTGTGGACAGGAATGAAGGTGGTAGTCGTTTGCGCTCATATGCATCGTCTAAAATGGTAGCCAGTATAGGGGCTACTTCGTACTTGAACGCCTTATAAAAATCGGCTCCTAGCCCGTCGGGCCCGGGAGATTTCCCACATTTCAAATCGTCTATCGCCACCGCAATCTCATCGGCCGTAATACGGCGCTCTAACATTTCCTTTGAGCTATCGTCAATCTTTGGCATTAAAGGCATGAATTCCGTCTCGAAACCCTCCGCGTCCACCGGGCAACGCGCGAACAGCTTTCTGTAGAACGCTGTGAACACGTGTTCGATGCCACTCTGTTCATATAAGATAACACTGTCTTGTTCTACTTCGATAACCTCGTTCCGGCGGGCCCACTTTTTTTCCTTTGCGAGGGCTCGTTTAGTTGGCGCTTCACCTGTTATCACTGCTTCTACTCTAGCTCGCACCAACGCCCCCCGATAGCGTTCGAAATCAGCCTGCTCAAGTTTTTGCTTCAGAGTGTTAATGTCGTCTTTGAACGTCCCAGGCGATAGGCTTTCTTCGTAAGTTAGCATTTGCAAGCTTTGCCGCAGGTTTTCCTCGTACTTATTCTTTTCGTGCTTTAAAGCGCTGGCTCGTTCAAGTGCCTTCAATTTTGCTGTTTGCTTAAATGTTTCCCATTTCTCAAATATTGTTGTTTGTCTGGTTCTTTATCTCTTCGAGCAGGGCTAACACTTTCTCACAGAAAACATCATCCTCCAAAATTTTAGCATTAAGTTTCCTAATTCCCACGCAAACTTATTTCGGTTTTTCGCTTTGTTATTAACATCGAACTTGACTAGACAGTGGTCACTGAATGACACCGACTGCACACGATATTCTTGCGCAAGTGCTATCAATTCAGCCGGAACGTACACTCTGTCCAGTCGGGCGTGGCTGGCTGCTTGGAAATGCGTGAAGCGCACAATGCGGTCGCATTCCAAGCAGTCTGCCACGTCCTCAAGCCCGTATTCATCAATTAATTCGCGAAGCTCAGCCGTGCTGGCGCCTCTATACGCTGTACCACTTGATTTATCACGCGCTGCCAGTACACAATTAAAGTCCCCCATCACTACCAGGTTCCTTTCGACGTTGCAGTAATTTCTGACACTCTCGAAGAAATGTCTTCGTTCGTCGAGCAAATTAGGAGCATAAAGGCATATCACTCGCCATTCAACTGAACCATAACGAAAATCACACAAAACCATGCGCCCCGCCAAGTCTGACCTCACGCCTTTCACTTCAATGCCCGGGTGTTGGTGCACAAAAAGAACGCACCCCGCGGATTGCCCTATGGCCTGACTCACACCCGCGTGGTACATTGACATGAAAGGTAGCACCATACTCTTGGTCTCATCATCACTTCCAATTTTGGTTTCTTGTATGGCAATGATGTCTAAATCATGTTCGATCACCAGTCTATACAACTGTCGTTGCTTTCTCCTTGCCGCAAGCCCTCGAACATTGATTGTAGCAAATCGCAAGGAGTTATCTGACAGCGCCGTTGGAATAATTAATAATAGAGACCCAGAGTATGGGCTTATGCTCCTGTCTACACATGACCTTGGGGCCCGCAACGTAGGTCGGGGCTTACACAGCTTACTGCTACGTGACCGGTGGCGGTGGCGGCGGCATTGTCGTCGCCGTCAGCCTCCGATCCTGTGGGATGTTCGGCCGTGGCCGCACTGTCGGTCGACGTACAGGGGTTGCTTTTGCTGGAGGTTCACCGCGACTGCTTGGGTCGGTAGATTCGCTCTCTCCCTCGGCGCCTTCGTGTGATCGCTTATTCGTCGTGGTGCCCTCCTTGGAAATGTCCATTTCCTCCACTACTTCCTTGTTGACCTCCTCTGTCACGTTGCTTTTGTCCTCCTGCGTCTGCAGTGCTTCCGAGGAATCATTTTTCACCAACAATGTATCTTCGGCTTTGAGGTTCGTCGACTTTACGTGAGCACTCTCACATGAGATTTGCTCAGCTGGCACACTGTCCATCGTGGCACTTTCTGCCTCCACTCTCGCTGCTGCCTCGGAATCTGCTTCGTCCATTAGGAGCTCCGAAGTGTCGTCGCTTCCCACGGGCCCTGCAACACTGGCGTAGGTACGCACGCATTCCGACTCGTTGTGTCCAAAGCGATGACACAACGTGCACCGTGGTACCTTACAGTCCCGACGAATGTGTCCAGTGCACTGGCAACGAAGGCATAGCGGTGCCCTTCCCGGCACCACCACAAGAGCCAGCTCACCAGCAATCCTTATTTGATGGGGTAAATCTTCTGGCTTGACTCCCGCCTTAAGTGTCATCGTCACATTTCGCGTCGTTGACGCTTTGTCAGCCACACCACTAACCTTCCACCGTTCCTTGATAATGTCCGTCACTCTGCCATAGTTCAGGAAGGCCGCTCGCACGTCGTCGTTCGGTACGGTAGGCAGGAGCCAGTGCAGCTTCAACCGAAGCTCCTGGTTCGATGGATCGATGAGGAGGCAACACTGGCCCTTCACTTTCACTTCCGCTTCTTCCAGCAGCCTCTTCGCACCTTCGGCACATTTGAACGTACCGGCCCAAACGTGATTCATTTGATACGCCCCCAAGGCTGTAACCTCGGAGAGCAGTTTCAAATCACTCAGCGTATCCCTGAAGTCTTCTACACGGTAGGGCCATGCCCTCACATCCGCATGCACAAAAACAGTATTCAAAACCAGACGTCCTGAAGGCAGACTAGGCAGGACAACGCGACACTCGTTATCCGAGGCAGCTATCACCCTGTTTCCGCGGCCAGAAACGGCCGCTGATACCGCTCTGACAGAGCCCATTCCAAACGCGTCCGCTCGCTATCGCGGCCGGAAGTGGAATCTTGCGCCACAGACCCGGACACGGCAGCTCCTCTCTTTGAGATCTACCCAGCCATACCTCTTCGTGGTCCGGACACGGTCGCTCCTCTCTTTGAGATCTACCCAGCCATACCTCTTCGTGGTCAAAGAGCAAAAAAAAAATGGGGGAGAAAAGAAACGAGCCTGCCAGGATTCGAACCTGGAATCTTCTGATCCGTAGTCAGACGCGTTATCCGTTGCGCCACAGGCCCGGACACGGCAGCTCCTCTCTTTTGAGATCTACCCAGCCATACCTCTTCGTGGTCCGGACACGGTCGCTCCTCTCTTTGAGATCTACCCAGCCATACCTCTTCGTGGTCAAATAGCAAAAAAAAAAATAAATGGGGGAGAAAAGAAACGAGCCTGTCAGGATTCAAACCTGGAATCTTCTGATCCGTAGTCAGACGCGTTATCCGTTGCGCCACATGCCCGGACGCGGCAGCTCCTCTCTTTGAGATCTACGCAGCCATACCTCTTCGTGGTCCGGACACGGTCACTCCTCTCTTTGAGATCTACCCAGCCATACCTCTTCGTGGTCAAGGAGAAAAAAAATAAATTGGGGAGAAAAGAAACGAGCCTGCCAGGATTCGAACCTGGAATCTTCTGATCCGTAGTCAGACGCGTTATCCGTTGCGCCACAGGCCCTGACGCGGCAGCACCTCTCTTTGAGATTTACCCAGCCATACCTCTTCGTGGTCCGGACACGGTCGCTCCTCTCTTTGAGATCTACCCAGCCATACCTCTTCGTGGTCAAAGAGAAAAAAAATTAATTGGGAGAAAAGAAACGAGCCTGCCAGGATTAGAACCTGGAATCTTCTGATCCGTAGTCAGACGCGTTATCCGTTGCGCCACAGGCCCTGACGCGGCAGCACCTCTCTTTGAGATTTACCCAGCCATACCTCTTCGTGGTCCGGACACGGTCGCTCCTCTCTTTGAGATCTGCCCAGCCATACCTCTTCGTGGTCAAAGAGAAAAAAATTAATTGGGAGAAAAGAAACGAGCCTGCCAGGATTAGAACCTGGAGTCTTCTGATCCGTCGTCAGATGCGTTATCCGTTGCGCCACAGGCCCGGACACGGCAGCTCCTCTCTTTGAGATCTACCCAGCCATACCTCTTCGTGGTCCGGACACGGTCGCTCCTCTCTTTGAGATCTACCCAGCCATACCTCTTCGTGGTCAAATAGCAAAAAAAAAATTGGGGAGAAAAGAAACGAGCCTGCCAAGATTCGAACCTGGAATCTTCTGATCCGTAGTCAGACGCGTTATCCGTTGCGCCACAGGCCCTGACGCGGCAGCACCTCTCTTTGAGATTTACCCAGCCATACCTCTTCGTGGTCCGGACACGGTCGCTCCTCTCTTTGAGATCTACCCAGCCATACCTCTTCGTGGTCAAAGAGAAAAAAAATTAATTGGGAGAAAAGAAACGAGCCTGCCAGGATTAGAACCTGGAATCTTCTGATCCGTCGTCAGATGCGTTATCCGTTGCGCCACAGGCCCGGACACGGCAGCTCCTCTCTTTGAGATCTACTCAACCATACCTCTTCGTGCGCGAAGAAAAAAAAATGGGGGAGAGGAGAAACGGGCCTGCCAGGATTCGAATCTGGAATCTTTTGATCCGTAGTCAGACGCGTTACGCCACAGGCCCGTTTTTTTTTTTCTTTATTCAGAGTTAAGTACATCATGTACACACATTAATACAAACACTTTCGCAAGTACAAAAAAGCATTTAAATAACGCTAAACACGCTTTGCTTGGCGTAATATGATTAAAAACGTTTAAGCGCGACCAATTCATTCAATACAGGTAGCCACTCTGACTGCTCACCTCCTGCATTAATCACATCTCTTATGTAGGCTATGCTTTCAATGAAGTATTCTCTGGCAGAGCGAGCATTAACATCAAGATGACGATATGCCATGCATGCTCTCCACATAGCGTGCATACTTAACAACATAAACATATCATACGGTATGCCAGTGTCACTATAAACAAGTAGAAAACAGATTCCATAAGGTGTTAAATGTAGTTCTTTATTTAAAGTTCGTTGCAGAATGTCCCAAAGAAAAGTAGCGTCCAAACAATATAAAAAATTTGTTCAATGCTGTCTGGGTTGTGAGATAAAATACAATTAACAGACCATGGAACAAATAAACCTTTTTTTTTCCTGTTGCCATAGTTTTAGAGGAAGCGTGCCGGCGTGTAAAGAAAAAAAGTCTTTGCTGATGGTCGTATACCCCTATTATTTTAACCCTTTTCAGGACGTTTTTCCCAGGACCTTTTCTGTACATCGCGGGGTACATCGGGACAGGTAGAATTACGTCGGTAAGGTCCTTATATAGTTGTCCTTTGTGTCACCGCACTTTGATACTGTAAAGAAAACCATACTTTTAGTATATTGAAAGCAGATACCACTTCGCGCCGATAACCATGAATGCCTATATATGCGCCCAGCACAACAGCAAGATACAACAAATTCGGGTAGATAACAGCATAATCTAATTTGAAGCATAGTACGCAAGAAAGGATGCCTCTGATGACGAAAAAAAATGAACCTTGAAACTATTTGCTTGAGAAATAAGTGGGCTAGTCCCAGCCCACCCGCCTTCACTGAGCGGGAAAGATTTGTACCGCGCTCGAGCGTTTCCACTTGGAGGCCCAAACAAAAGTGGCAAAAACTGTGTACCTTTTGTATGTTTGAGTGGTCCATGCACAGCACTTGAAGTACATACCGAATTTCGGCCGCTAAAAATATATTGCAGACCGTTGACCTCGCGAATATCGAGAGGTTTTTTCCCTCCCCACTTGTTCACCTTCTCTCTTAAGTTTTTCGTCTCTTCTTTCCAATATTCAGTGGGATCATTATAACTCTGCAATTGTACGCCAAGGTACTTCGTCGGCACGGAGCTTCACTTCACCTTTTCGAAGACGCCAGGCTTTTCGTTCCAGGTTCCATGCCAAAAACCTGCACTTTTATCCCAGTTTAAAGCACTGCCTGACCACTTGCAGTACTTATCTGCTACGCCGTAGTGGAGGGCGCCGGAAATTTCGACCACCTGGGGGTTCTTTACCATGCATCCAAATCTGAGCCCAAGGGCCTACAACATTTTCGCCTCCATCGGAAATGCAGCCGCCGCAGCCGGGATTCGATTCTGAGAACTGCGGGTCAGCAGCCACTATAGACTTTAGCCACTAGACCACCGCGGCTGGGCTTGTAGTGTTAGACAGGTACCCATAAGTTGTTGTCAGGTGTGACCTTCCACGTAATGTTCTCAAATATTGATTTTGTGCTGTGCCAGTTCCCGGATTATATTGCAAGACAGTTACTCCAATTTACTTTACTATTCGTACAATCACGGAATTACTTCACATCGTGTAGTGCTTGTCTGACACTCACCCTGTCTTGGCATCTGATCATTCTGTAACACTTTCTGACACAAAGGTTCTAAATAGATAGCTAGGAGCAGTGGTGATGCAGTGCATTATTGTTTGACGCTCTATAAAACTTTATATTCTTCTAAACTATTTGTTTACCACAGTCCTGGTAGTGTACCCTGTGTGCGCAATGGCATTAGTACCCCTTTAAACACCACAGATCCTATGTTGACATAGCAACAATGTTCAAAAGTACATCATGGTTCACGTGATCACATACCTTCTCTAGATCGATTTGCAGCATAGCTACACAACACGTGAACTCATCACATTGCAGCTGGCATACTGAAATATTTCTTACAATGTGAATGTTCGCCGTAATCGTTCCTGCCTTTTATGCCACAGGTCTGATGTGGTACGGCTATTTCTTTACGTTTTGGATCCGCCTGGCCAAAACGCCCATGAATATTTTCTAGTCAACCTTAGCTATCGTTATCGCTTTGTACGATGTGGCAGACAGATTTTATGTAGGATCGTCATTTTTCGGGATTAACACTGTACGTCTCCTTCGAAAAGATGCTGGTAATTTTTTCCTCTCGTATGCCTACTCTAGCGCATTCCGTAAAGCTTCTGACCCAAGACTTTAAATATTGGACCCGGTATTTTCCCGTTGTTCGTTTTTTTTAATCGTCAGTCCAACTTCTTTGACAGAGATAGGTGCTTATAATGTCGTCACTCAGCTTCAGCATAAGTGATTAGAAATGCCGACTGCACCTTCTCCTGTCCACCTTTATGCCACCCAGCAACTTTTGGAAATATTCCGCAAATGCATGCTCAATCTGCCATTTATATTTTGTGACTTCATTTTTGTACTCCTATCGTCGTTATTTCGTGTCATGTCGCGTAGCTCTTTTCGTCCGCGACTGCACGTTTCATGCGCAACCATGCCACACCATGGCATTTCTACGTGTGCGCGTGCTATACCGTTAGTCCGCATGTTTCCATATCTGCGGCCTATATTTCTTGTTTCACTTCTTTGATTTTTCTACAACGCATGCCAGGTTGGGTACATTCTTGACATGAATTTAGCTGGCATTGCAATTACCTTTCTTCTTTCAACTTGCTGCGTTTTATTGAAGGATATTATTCCGAGTCAATTTCCGCCTGCCCCTTCCCCTTCATCCCCTTCTGAGCAAGGATAGTCAAAGCACACTGCATATGTTCCAAGCCTCACTGACCCACTGAAGTAACTGACTTGTCGAGGGTGCCCCCCCCCCCCCCCCCTGAACCTACCAGTAAAACAGTCCTGGCACTTGCGACACCCCTGTTTTCTATGGTATCGTTTCTTTATTAGACACAGCTAAATGAATACAAATTGCATTAGGCCAAGAAAAGAACGTGGAAGATTAATTGGTGTCTTTAATTAACAGTAGTGTAGTAATAATGGCGTAAACTTATATAATTTAGGTGGACGTAAAAACACCTCTCGAGTCGGTGGGATCTGGACACACAACCTTCGACCATGTGAACCAAACAGAACAGTTTGGCTCACGTTGTCGTTCGCGCGGAAAGCCGCGTCGCATGCACGTTTCAGTGTCACGTGACCCTATCCCGTACGTACTGGCCGGTTGTGGGGGCCTTTGTTTAGAGAGATGGGATCGTGGCGGTCTCTGGTGTGAAGGACGGAAGGCGACGCTCCCTCGCGTGATCAACGAGAAAGCGGCGCTCAGGGTTTTGTTTGGGTAGGCGGCGACAATAGCATTCGACAACGATATTGAAATAGAGAGGGGCCACCGAAAGCAGGAGTACGGTACATTCGTTCCGCTGCTCTTTTCGACCTTTGTTATTGGGTGAAATAGCGAGGAGTCGGAAGATGAAACCACCAAGATCAATAGAAGCAATGGATGGCAAGATATTTAGATCAAAAGATCTGCGCGGATCGTTACAAAATATGTTAAAATGTGGCCCCGGACGAATTCGTTCAATTTGTGTGCGTGCCTGCAAGGTAACATTTTGCAAGCACTTAAAATTCCACAGTCATTTGAGAAACGTACCTTAAAGAGCGCATGTACACTTATATATTAAGGCAAACGCGAAATTGGCCGCCGTACGTCGTCGACAGGAGTGATGCAAAAAGTCATCTTCGTGTGAGGACGTCACCATAAGACGTCATCATGACGTCCTAGATTGCCAATATTTGTGACGGCTTTGTGAATTTACATGATGTCTTCCGATGACATCGTCGCGGCTATAAACTGCTACTGATACGACCACTGTCATTACTACTACTACTACTACTACTACTACTACTACTACTACTACTACTACTACTAATAATAATAATAATAATAATAATAATAATAATAATAATAATAATAATGTTTAGGGAAAGAAAGAATTTGGCTGAGTATATGCACGTTCAAAAAGAGGGCGCAGCTGCATGAGAGAGCTTATCCGCATAAAGCAGCTGCTTCTGTATAGTATCCAAAAAAAAAAAGCAATCCCGTCCCTGTCAGCACGAAGCAGGTGCATAAAATCTTCTGATCCCGTTGGGGGACTGCCGGGGTGGGGAAGCAGGAGTACCGCTCCTTGTAGTCATTTGTGACGCTTTCCTTTTGACACCCATCATCCATCCCGCCGCGTTGGCTTTGTCCCCCGAAACCCATTCGCTGCCTTTCCAACCGCAGCGCGCTTGTCTTCGAGCGTGCCTCTTGCCTAAAATCCGAAACGCGCGCGCCCTCCGCCAACTGTTTTTCCAAAGCCGTGCAAATTGTTATTGTTTCGGGTGCTGCCCCCTGGGCCGCGACCCTTCTCCCCATTTATATCTTTCCCTATGATCACTCCCTAATCGGCGCCACGCCGCTCGCTTTCGAGCATCGGAGGGAGGTTGGGAATGCCAAGGATGATCTCTCGTTCGGTATTCATTTGCGTCACTCCCCTCCTCCCTATATGTGTGTACGCGCCCTGTTGATCATCCCTAAAAGGCGCGGGGGTGATTGGCACTGTCGCCACTCTCTCCTGGATGAGCTTTAAGTGGTCCCAATCCCCTACACACATGCGCGAGCACAAACTAGATTTTTTTTTTCAGTTAATGTATGCACTCGGCCAGCTTATTTGCCTGAGCGTCTCGAAACAGCATGTTTTCTGTTGTTTTCTTTGTTTACTTTTTGCAAAAAAAAAGAACAGTATAACTTGACGCTATTTGGATCTCTTGTATTCCTTCGATCTCCTTTGTAAATGCGTTGCAGAGTTGGGGGGGGGGGGGGAGGTTGCTATAGCACTAATTTTGTGTAATTGAGTATGATTTTGGAATGTTTATTTGTTATTTTGTCTTTATTATTCTTATTTAAAAATGAAGGAGAAGAATTGCCTTCAGCATGTGGTGGGACGCTGATGTGCGATACAGTGCCTACATATACGGTGTGATCAGGGAATGGTTGCGCAGTGCGAGCAGTAGATTTTTACTGGCAGAGTGGGGAGGGACATTTGGCACGCCTCGCGGCGCGAGCATGCGCTGTGAGGTTGCCGACGCCACCGCCAAGGCCGGATTTGCGAGTAGATGCCCCGCATTTAACAGCCAACGTGGTCTATTTAGGACTGGTAGTAACCACGGAGCCGAACAACGAGATTGTAGTAACTAGAAGAATAAGAATGGGGTGGAGCGCATTTGGCAAGCACTCTCAGATTATGACAGGTAGATTGCCACTATTCCTCAAGAGGAAGGTATATAACAGCTGCATCTTGCCGGTACTTAGCTATGGAGCAGAAACCTGCAGACTTACAAAGAGGGCTCAGCTTAAATTGAGGACGACACAGCGAGCAATGGAAAGAAAAATGGTAGTGTAACCTTAAGAGACAAGAATAGAGTAGAGTGGATTAGAGAACAAACGGGGGTTAAGGATATCATAGCTGAAATCAAGAAGAAGAAATTGACATGGGCTGGGCATGTAGCGCGTAGACAGGATAACCGTTGGTCATTAAGAGTAACTAATTGGATTTCTAGAAAAGGCAAGCGTGTTAGGAGGAGACAGTAGGTTAGGTGGGCACATGAGATTAAGAAGTTTGCGGGTATAAATTGGCAGCAGCAAGCACAGGACCGAGTTGACTGGCGGAACTTGGGAGACGCCTTTGTCCTGCAGTGGACGTGGTCAAGCTGATGATGATGAGCAGCGTGTGGAGAAGCGGTGGCTTGTGACGTCGTATATGTGTTGCGGTCATTTCATCACAGATCACCGAAATTTGTGACGTCACATCTTTACATTGTCACTTTTTTTTTCAAAAGTATTCCGATCCGTGAGGCTCTGAAAAGAACACGTGAAGCAATCTCCCGGAGAGGAGGGGGGGGGGGGGCGCACTCTAAAAAAAATATTCCTCTGACACTTGTTTAGGAGATTCTGACTTGGCACGTAAATGAATCTCTTTAAAGAGACACGTCAACTCTCGTTGGATGGTCGCTGTACTCTTTTCTGAGAGTATTGTGAACCACAAAAGAGTTAACGTCCTTCTCAAAGAATGCCCCGCCGCGGTGGTCTAGTGGCTAAGGTACTCGGCTGCTGACCCGCAGGTCGCGTGTTCGAATCCCGGCTGCGGCGGCTGCATTTCCGATGGAGGCGGAAATGTTGTAGGCTCGTGTGCTCAGATATGGGTGCACGTTAAAGAACCCCAGGTGGTCAAAATTTCCGGAGCCCTCCACTACGGCGTCTCTCATAATCATATGGTGGTTTTGGGACGTTAAACCCCACAAATCAATCAATCAATCCTTTTCAAAGAGTGCCATATACGTGCACTCTAAGAAAAAATCGAGTATTTCGGGGCTATGTCTGCCACGCAACAATAATCTTCATCTACTTCGCGTACTTTCCACGCCTTATCACCATGGTTCCCGTCTCGAACAGCGTGAGCGTCATCAGTGCGACATAGCATTCTTGACAGAAAAAAAAAAAAAAAGTGGCGAGCGCCGAATTTTCAAGAAAGAAAACGCGAGCAAGTCAGATGACGATTATTGTTTCGTGGCAGAGCTACTCCCCAAATACTCTATTTTTCGCAGTGTGGCAGGTCAGGAATCCCCAAAAGGAGCATCAAAGGAATCTTTTTTTCTCTTAAAAATCCAAATCAACTTGCAACGTGGAGACATTATAAATGTAGGTCTCTCTGACACAGGTTCGTTATGGCTTGCAGGAAGTTTTGTCCCCGATTGTACAACTTAATGCCTTACCGAGCGTGCAACAGGCTCTTCAAGTGTTTCAGAATGTGTAACTGCCGATATGTCTTTCTTTTCTTAGTGTCTCGTTTCTCTCGCAAGCTGTTCATCTACTATGCAGCGATAAACATGCAAAGCATCTTGGTTGACAACTTAATCATTGTACCGAGGTAGAATGAAGACAGCGTTGATGTACAGTCGTCAGCGCCTTTAACACGAACACTTCGATGCGTGGCCAGGGCTAGTTTGATTGATGCCAGCCCCGAAGTGCTGGGCGCTTTTGCCGCGATAATACCGCGGTAGGCCTGGATAGCATGTCGGCATGTATGCACTAGCATCTTGGCAATAGAACCCAAACGTACGTGGTGTCAGCGTCAATCAAAATGGTGCAGGACAAACGGCGGAGCGTTCCTGCTAAAGGTGCCGATTGCTGTACAGAACTTATTTTTATGAAAGGGAACACGGGAGCGCGTGGCCTTCGTGCTCCGGTGGCTGCTGACAGAGTGTTCTTGTTTTCTTTATTGCGACAAAGACTTGCCGTTAAGGCACGATATTTTTCTGTTTGTTAAATGTGTGCAGTTAGGCCGGTGTTGTGTATGAAGTGAAGTAGTGTCTTGTGGAATCTGTTTTCATGTATCCAGCGGTTGTAACTGTCTGTGTCACTATAGCGAAGGCCGGCTTGAAGGAGGTGACGGGAGCGTTCTGGCTGCAACCCGGCAGAGTGTTCAAGTGGGAGCGAAAGGAAGCATAGTTTTTTTTTTTTCTTTTCGCGTCATTTCGAGGCGAGCGAAACAAGCAGTCACTGGTGGCAGTGATATGAATAAGTGGCAAGACTGTACACCCCTCTCCTTTCCCCTCTTTTCAAGAAGATTGCGAGAGGCCGGCAATCGCCCTAAAGGGGCAGGGGATTGAAATCTTGCCTCTGGTTTCATATCACCCATGACTACTTCTTTTGCTCGCCCCGAGAGGACGCGCAAAAAGACTATGGTTGCTTTCGCTCCCGTTCGACCGCGCTGCCAGCAGCCACAGGCTCCCGTCTTACCAAGGTATTTCCCTTTCATAAAAATTGACAGTGTACGTGGAAAGCCGAATGTAATCGCGCTGCTGGCTGTGAACGTGTGGTGACGTCTTCTGTCTGCACAAGTGCACTACGAGGTTCGCCGGCGTACTTGGAGCGTACCACATCAAAGTCACTCTGAAAATGGAAGTGGCTTTCCTGGCAGTAGTAAGTTACACGTTGCACGATACACGAAACACCATGGTCCAACAAGTCTTGAGAAGGCGCTTCGTTATCTGAAGCGCCTTCTTGACGCTGAATCGCGACGATTCGTTTTCCGAATCGCGACGCTGAAGTTCCCGTAACTTCTCGCTATGACATCGTAGGCTTTAGCGGTTTATTCTAGGCTATAAAGGGTTCTTTATCGACGAAAAAGGAATACATTAAGGCCCAAAAAGAGCAACAGATTTAACGTATTACGCTTAGAGAACGTTTCTTGACAGCAAAGTCAAATACTATGAAAAAAAAAAAAAAGGTATTTCGAAGAGACGTTACGCATTCGGTGAGGCGTAGGCGGACGTGGCATTCAGGAGGTGAAATTTTGACCTTTAATATCTCTTGTACACGATCCTCTGGCTACCTGTTCTGTTTTAACTGTTTTGCTGTGGAGAGGTTGAGGTGCCTATTGCCTCGGCTACTCCATATCACAAAGTTCTGCAGCAAAAAATAAAATAATAATACAGAACGGTACCCAAAAATTAACAATACGGAAAAGAAAAAAAAACGTAATAGCACACTGAAACCAGTTCAAATATCATGCCAATACACAGTTTTCTTCGCGCAGTTCACACAGTCATAAACTACTTACACGCACACCTTACTAATCTAATGTCAGTATATACATGACCACATTTTATTAAATACCCATCTCTGGCTGTCAGCCATAGGCGCTTGTCCAGTCCGGTCTCCACTAAAAAGTCTGTCAGGAAGATTATTGCCTTTTTCTGGAGATGCATCGCAGGCCATGGTCCAAGTAGTTTTTTTATTGTGAGGGGCCGTCTGTCCAAACTTGCTGATTTGTTCTTTAATTTTTCTCTTTCATTCGCGTATTTAACGCACTCCTAAAGAATATGGCGAACATTTTCTTCTGCATGACCACAATGGCATTCCGGTGAGTTGGATCGATGTATCTTGTGCAGGAAGCTGTTTGTGTATGCTGCTTCCAATCTAAATTGGTGGATCAATGTCTCTAGGTGTCGTGGGAGGTCTGTCGCTATGGAAAACTTTGTGTGGATCAACTTCATAAAGCACCGTTTCCTTTGATTTAGGGCTCTCAAACCACTTCTCCATCGAACAATGGTTAGCTCCTTGCGATATAAAATGTCGAATATCCGCCCGAGACAAAGGGATTGCACAATCCCGTCCTTCCTTTAATGCTTTCTTCACGAGGCTATCAGCATCTTCATTTCCCTTTATTCCAATGTGGCTGGGTATCCATTGGAATACGATGTTGTGACCCTGCGATGAGGCATATTCCACAGTTTCTGCGATACATTGTGCTATTTCACCATTTTTGTAAGGTGATCTCACATTTCTGATTAGCTGAAGAGCAGGTTTGCTATCAGTGCGTATCACCCATTTTCGTGGCTCAGGATTCTCGCAGATTCTCTGGCTACCTATAGTGTGCATACATTTAAATCGCAATCGCTAGTCTGCTCTCTTCTTATGATTGTGTGCTCATAAAGTTGTGTGTCTGTTTTTTCTTTGTGCAGTTCTTTATTTTGTACAAAAGTATACGCTTAGAAATAATATGTACGTACAGCGCCTCCTCTGGTACGTAGTATCCGGCTGCAAAGATGTTCTTGTAATTCAAACAATATTTTATTCAGATGGATAATCACTCCATTCCACTTGGGCCGGTAGAGCTTCCTGTCCTCCCAAATGCCGTCTGTTTTTCCGCAATCCTCGCTGCCGACAGCTATCGCCTTTCTCGAACAAAACGTCGGACGTGCGCAGAGCACGAACTCCAACGCGTTCCGCTTATCACCAACGTCCGGCCCACCCACCAAACCTTTGATCTTCCCCTCCCATCACGTACATCCTTTACCCTCTTGTGTCGCCCCCCAGTGGTGGCGGTGGATGGCACTCCCAGGGGGCGCTGCGCGCGCCGTCGTTTGACTTAATCCGCCGGCTACTGGCCACGGCGCCACTTCTCAAGCCCCATCACGCGTATTACCCGAGGTGCGAAGAGTAGGCAGCCGGGCCCGTAATCCGCGCCAATCCAAACTAATGGCCGGCCCATCCCCGGTGCCGAGAGGACGCCCTAACTCGTCCTGGCTGTCACACTGTCTTCTTGATTTGCCTCCTCTCTCGAGCGATAAAAATAACTGCTGTATTTGAGTAAGGAGAAAACAACGAAGCAAAGCTTTTATTGTATGCGTGGTTCGAGGAATGTCGTCAACCTCGATTTCTGCCTGCTTCCCTCTCTGTTTATTTATCCTTGCTTGATATTGCAACATTTCCTAATTACTGAAGCTGGCAAGAAATATGGAGCACTGACGAGAGTCGCGTTATGTCCGAAATTCATTCCATCTTCCTAAGTAGTGAACGATGGGAATCATAAGAAAGGAGGGGGGGGGGGGGGTGCACGCGAGGAAAGTATGAGAACTGTGCCACGGAGTCTTTGCTTGCTCAGAATTTAGCTGGGAAAAAGGCTAGCAGTTTCACTCGCAGTTTTGATATGTGGATCTCCTCGCTAATTTTTACTGTGCTTTCATTTCGTACGGCAGTGGCTCGGCACAAATTTGGGCTCGGGATGACTGAACAGTGCTGGCGTGCGCGGACGGTCTTACAAGCACTTACTCCGAAGTGTGAGCCGAAGAGAACTATGCCTTCGTTCATTCATTCATTCATTAATTCATTCATTCATTCATTCATTCATTCTTTGCCGCATGTTTGGATTCATGCATGCAATGTATACATGTAAATAAACATGGCATGTGTATCAGAATATGTGGTACTTCGACAGTGACAGCTCGGTCAGCTGTACTTTTTCCTTTATTTCCTGCACTTTGTGTCAAGTATACTTCAGTGAACACTAGTACCTCACCATACGGCTTTACGGCTGCATCTATACATGAGCTAAACGTAGAATGTGAAAACAATGCGGAGGGGGTTCGTTTACCCTATCGCGTTCCACTCTGAATGCAAGGTTGAAGCACTCGCCAAGTTTTTCCTGTACTTACGTCTACTAGATTGTCGCCAACGAAGTTTAACTGCTGTTTGATCCACATTGCCGTTATGCTGCCTCATCTGTTAAGCCTGGCACCTTTTTTTTTCGTATGTTTGTTTCTACCTTGCATGGTAGTACCAATTGAATTAAGTGATAACTCACCGCCATCGTTGTGTTTTCAACGGATAACATGTTGAATTTGAAAGAATGTTTTGTAGCGCGAGTTGAAATACGGAAACAGAAAGAAATATACGGAAGGA
Organism: Rhipicephalus microplus; assembly: GCF_013339725.1. NCBI lineage: Eukaryota > Metazoa > Arthropoda > Arachnida > Ixodida > Ixodidae > Rhipicephalus > Rhipicephalus microplus. Next base: position 48,918,815 of record NC_051168.1, read on the forward strand.
ATAGAGCGCTTTATCCTCTCCGTCTATTACTTCCTGTTTCCTGCATTTCGTCTCACGCTACAAAACATTCTTTCGTCACCAACAAGCCCGCATTGAAATTCTAGTCGACTTCAAGGATAGCGGTAGTTATCGACACTGACTGGTTTCATTATCGCGTGCACTTGAACCCATTTTTATTCTCTTCCTAAATCTCTATCTTTATTATCAGTCTATTTTTACTAGTCGACTTAAGTAAACGTACTCTTGCACTTTTGTGAGTAATTCGCGCCCAAGCTGGCTTCTCCGTCGTACAGGAAAGAAAGAGGAGAAGCCTCTATTTTTTTTAATGATGTTCTGTGTTTTCTCCTCTGATGGGTCCGTCCATTCGATTAGCCTGCACCGATCTGAACCGGTTTGCGGCGGTGCACGAGAAGTTCAAAAATCGTACAGCTCGATTTATAAGTGGTGCAGGAACAGCGCGACGCCAGAAACGGATAGGAGGGTCATGTCGCCGGCCGGTGCAAGAGGCACGGCACTCAGCCACTTCGAGCGTTAAGTTCGTTTTGCGGCACCCAGTTGTAAGGCGAAGTCGGCTTCTATGCTGCAGCTCATTGTAGGCCTGTGTGCTCATATTTGGGTGCACCTTAAAGAACCCCAGGAGGTCGAAATTTCCTGAGCCTTCACTACGGCGTCTCTCATAATCATATGGTGGTTTTTGGGACGTTAAATCCCACATATAAGTATGCTGCATCTCAAGCGGCGTACATGATTCGGACATCCGGCAACATCGCATTCATGTAGCATTTTAACGAGATGGCGTTAAACAGCTCGTTTCACAGAAATCACGGAGTCGGCGCCGTTAGGTTGCGAGTGAAAAATCATCTTGTGCGTGACCGAAAAAAATCGAGAAAGATGCAAATGAAGTAATACAGTATTCTGGGTCCTGAGTGGGGATCGAACCCTGGTCGTTTGCGTGGCAAGGGGGTGTTCTACCGTATAACCGCGCGTCATTTTTTTAATTTGTTTAAAACCAGTTCAAACATACATTATAACAGCACGGACACTATCGGTCCCAGCCCTAAAATCAAAGCGTGCAATGCGCGACTGCGTCTTGCCAAAGCCACGAGTCTGCTTCTGAATGCAGGGAAAGTAGCTCTTTCTGCTTGAAAATTCAGTGAAAGTATAGCTTTTATGCTGTACGAACACTCACGTTCTGTATTGTGAAGCATGTATACATGCTCCACAATACAACGTGAAATATTGCAGTAATGTTGCATGGTACAAACGTGCATTGTCATCGGGCGTCAGAACATGTGATTATCATGATTAATTTAGGACTTAAAGCTGGTCACCCACTACAAAAGGCGCACACGTTACTGCACGTGTTCCCTTGAAGCCATGTAGTGGGTGCATGTCAAGTTCGAAAAGATTTCATGCACTAAATGTTTGAATGAATGTTTTTCCTTTATGGTTAGGAAGAGTAGAATCCCTGCTTACTATAAAGCAGTTTTAGGGCGGGATCTGATTTAAGTGCTTGAGGGTAATTCATGCTCTGTCATGTTTGTTGTATGTTGTAATGTATAATTGTCATCCAGTGGGTGAAGTTTAACAGGATATGACGAAAAAAAAACTGTTTGAACTACGCACTAGGGACAATATACCGCTATCACGTTCGACTTTAAAAGCTTAAGGGTCCCCTAATTTTTGTTGAACTTTCCGTCACATCGATTGTCGTCAGCGTGCAGGGCATACTGCAGCGGTACGCTATACCGAAGCTATCACTGAAACGCGACCACGTGAGCGAAGCGCCGTTTAGCGAAAATAGAATTTCTGTAATAATATTTGGGGTTTTACGTCCTGAAACCACACGACCATTACCCACTAGCGTAGTGATGCAGAACTATCGATGGCGCTATCAATAATATTGATAGCAAGGAGGATACATATAACTTGCTGAAGTGGAAGCTGCCTATGCGCCGCTGCGGGAGAGAGTGAAGCCGCGCCGAGCGTGCGGCGGCCATGTTGCCAGTGGCAGAAAAGAGCCGAGCGCTGCGAATTTGTACTTCATCGCGCTGCGGGTGAAGTGCCTCGTGTGTTTATAAAGCAACTAAAACAAGTAATTGAGGTTGTAAATGTTTATTGCGACTTGTACGCAGCCAAATGGAATGTAGAGAACTCAATTAAAGTGCGCATGCATCAAATAGCGATGCCTGAAGCAAACACATTATCGAAAACATAGGTGACCTATTGGTGGTTGAAAATTATTGCCCTTGTCAAAAGTGGTCCCACCTTACTTTTGACCGATTCTCGGTTTTTTTTTTTCCTTCGTCATGTGTTGTATCCTCACTTTTACGTATTGTTCGGCGATTTGCCTGCCAAACTGTAAACCTGATTATCAAGGACGTGCTGCTCTAGTTTATGGAACCAGTTTTTCTCGGAGGAAGCTCATAGAACTTTCAGGATGAGGTGTTTTGCTCTTGAATTCACCGTTGTGATGGAATCACATTCAGCCTGTAGCCGCCTCAGTCCTCGACTTCTTTACAGAGGCGAATGACATCTCGCGACGGTGAAACAAGAACACCTCGCCTCTTACATTTAATTAAAGGTGTCAGCTCATCTGAGTGCATGGCTGCAATGCACTCTTCACAGGTAGTTGCAGTTCGACCTTTCGAACAATGAAGCCTGCTATGTATGGTACCACGGAACCGACAAAAGCAGAAAAGCTTTCGGGCTAGTCAATGCGATGTGTATTGTAGTGGTCATCGGGCTGCAGGACTGGGGCCTTGCGCATGCCAGTGAGATTGCTTCTTGGATCTACAACGGCTGCAGGAGTCATTGCATTCAATACGGAGAGAACATCTTGGCAGCAGTGTCCAGAACTTGAAGACGTGACTTCCGTCTGAACCAATAGACGCTTGTATGCAGCCATAAACTGCGAAACTGTTGGGCTGTTGTTATGGCCGTCTCATCCACGTATTGATTCAAAGAAGTTTTCGGCATAGTCTTGACTGAGTTTGTGTGTCAGTAAGTACTTCAGCTGACCCTGGCTGACAAGTCCATCAAACATTCTTTCCGTGCTTGCCATGCGTATCCAAAAACCAATGAATCCGTTTTTTTTTTTCAGTCCTTCTGTCACTGCTGGATCTCTCAGCCTGTTTATGTACGCTCGAGTCTCCGCAAAAAACGACTTCCAGAATGCTTCGTTCCCCTGCCCAAGGGGCGCTTTGTACTACCTTGCCAGCGGGTTCCTGGAGTTCAAGATATCAAACAAGCGATCAAAAGTTCTAATAAACGTAGATCTTGTGCTGGCACCCTTGAATTGTGGCAGCTTTAGCTTTTGTTCGCAGAAGTCCAAAGCGTCGGCAACTGAGGCACTCGATCAGTTGTACAGCATATCATACCTTCATTTTCTTGCCTTTCCCATTGGACGTGGACTTTCGTAAATTTGTTTCCGAGCCACAACCCTTCTTGAAGTTGAAGTGCCTTCAACGCCACTTCACAACCCCATTTCACATGCTTCCCTTCAATGTCAAAGAGGTGGTCAAAGCACTCTGGCGCGAAGTGCACAGAGCGAAGTGATCTCAGTCTTTCGCATTCTACTTCTCACGGCGAACGGCCCACTCCCAGAGGCTCCGCGTTACGGGATCTTTAGGAAACCCGTAAAACGAATCGAGAAAGATGCAAATGAAGTAATACAGTATTCTGGGTCCGAGTGGGGCCCTGGTCGTTTGCGTGGCAAGCGGGCGTTCTACCGTATAACCGCGCGTCATTTTTTTATTTGTTTAAAACCAGTTCAAACACACATTATAACAGCACGGACACTATCGGTGCCAGCCTTAAAATCAAAGTGTGCAATGGGCGACTGCATCTTGCCAAAGCCACGAGTCTGCTTCTGAATGCAGGGAAAATAGCTCTTTCTGCTTGAAAATTCAGTGAAAGTATAGCTTTTATGCTGTACGAACACTCACGTTCTGTATTGTGAAGCATGTATACATGCTCCACAATACAACGTGAAATATTGCAGTAATGTTGCATGGTACAAGCGTACATTGCCATCGGGCGTCAAAACATGTGATTATCATGATTACTTTAGGACTTAAAGCCGGTCGCCCACTACGAAAGGCACACACGCTACTGCACGTATTCTTCTGAAGCCATTTAGTGGGTGCATGGCAAGTTCGACAAGATTTCATGCACTAAATGTTTAAATGAATGTTTTTCCTTTATGGTTAGAAAGGGTAGAAGCCCTGCTTACTATAAAGGAATCTCAGGGCGTGATGTGATTTAACAGTGCTTGAGGGCGGTAGTAATTGTTCTGATATGTTTGTTGTATGTTGTAATGTATAATTGTGTGAAGTTTAACTGGAAATGAAGAAAAAATAACTGAACTATGCACTTGGGGCCATATATCACTATCACGTTCAACTTTAAAAGGCGGAGCTTAAGGGTCCCCTAATTTTTGTTGAACTTTCCATCATATCGACTGTCGTCAGCGTGCAAAGCATACTCAGCGGTACGCTATACCGAAACTATTACTGAAACGCAACCACGTGAGCGAAGCACCGTTTAGCTAAAACAGAATTTCAGTAATAATATTTGGGGTTTTACGTCCTGAAACCACACGACCATTACCCACTAGCGTTGTGATGCAGAACTATCGATGGCGCTATCAATAATATTGATAGTTGTGTACTATATAACTATCAATGGTAAAAGCAACTATAATATGGATAGTGCTATTGATAGTAAGTTTGGCTGTACTCGGCTGCTGACCCGCAGGGCGCGGGTTCGAATCCCGGCTGTGGCGGCTGCGTTTCCGATGGAGGCGGAAATGTTGTAGGCCCGTGTGCTCAGATTTGGGTGCACGTTAAAGAACCCCAGGTGGTCAAAATTTCCGGAGCCCTCCACTACGGCGTCTCTCATAATCATATCGTGGTTTTGGGACGTTAAACCACACAAATCAATCAATCAAGTTTGGCTGTACTACCCTTGGCATAAAATCAACCGCATGAACTCATTGCTGCATATACTTGATTTCCCGAGCGTGTTGAGGAGGAGCAAGCTGAAAAGTAAGACAGTTGAATTATTCAGCTGTACAGGAAACGAGACTGTTACGCTTGACATACTGTGAGCCATCATATTTATATTGCATTTTGTAATTTCAATATCAATTAATGTGTGGGCTTGTTGATTGTAAGGTTTATGTGCTCAGTTTTGAGTGAATTTATTGATGGACATATTTTTGAACTTATTGGTTGGAATACTTTGTATTTTAAAAAATTGCTCATAAATGATGTAAACTAAGTTTTGCTGATAGTATACACTACCGCAAACGTTCTTTAGCAATATCGGCGTCCACCAACCACATTATTCACAGCACTATTTATAGTTTCCAATAGTAGTACTATAGATAGTTTTTTTTTTTTGCTATCAATAGCTAAAACCAAATATCGATTTTTAGATAGTCAAAATTTCGATAGTTCTACATCACTACACTGGCGCCGTTCCCCATGGTATAACGCCAAGTGGTTCTTTTTTCTGTACATCAAACAGAAACAGACAAGAAGCGCTTCGTTAATTGTTGTAATGCACGAAAAGTTGTTTTCTTTTTTTATTGCAACCGATTTTATTTCTAGTGATCAATTGTACTCTAGACTCTAGACTGACATCGAGATCACTTCAAAATGTCTCACTCCTGGCACATATGGTGTCGTACATTTACCTTAATTTCTCGCTTATATTGCCCCGCTCTTGATAGTATTCATGTTTTAGACGCTCTTTAGCAGTGATATTTCACTCTGACGTATATTGCCATTTAGTGGTGCATGGCAAGTTCGACAAGATTTCATGCACTAAATGTTTAAATGAATGTTTTTCCTTTATGGTTAGAAAGGGTAGAAGCCCTGCTTACTATAAAGGAATCTCAGGGCGTGATGTGATTTAACAGTGCTTGAGGGCGGTAGTAATTGTTCTGATATGTTTGTTGTATGTTGTAATGTATAATTGTGTGAAGTTTAACTGGAAATGAAGAAAAAATAACTGAACTATGCACTTGGGGCCATATATCACTATCACGTTCAACTTTAAAGGCGGAGCTTAAGGGTCCCCTAATTTTTGTTGAACTTTCCATCATATCGACTGTCGTCAGCGTGCAAAGCATACTCAGCGGTACGCTATACCGAAACTATTACTGAAACGCAACCACGTGAGCGAAGCACCGTTTAGCTAAAACAGAATTTCAGTAATAATATTTGGGGTTTTACGTCCTGAAACCACACGACCATTACCCACTAGCGTTGTGATGCAGAACTATCGATGGCGCTATCAATAATATTGATAGTTGTGTACTATATAACTATCAATGGTAAAAGCAACTATAATATGGATAGTGCTATTGATAGTAAGTTTGGCTGTACTCGGCTGCTGACCCGCAGGGCGCGGGTTCGAATCCCGGCTGTGGCGGCTGCGTTTCCGATGGAGGCGGAAATGTTGTAGGCCCGTGTGCTCAGATTTGGGTGCACGTTAAAGAACCCCAGGTGGTCAAAATTTCCGGAGCCCTCCACTACGGCGTCTCTCATAATCATATCGTGGTTTTGGGACGTTAACCACACAAATCAATCAATCAAGTTTGGCTGTACTACCCTTGGCATAAAATCAACCGCATGAACTCATTGCTGCATATACTTGATTTCCCGAGCGTGTTGAGGAGGAGCAAGCTGAAAGTAAGACAGTTGAATTATTCAGCTGTACAGGAAACGAGACTGTTACGCTTGACATACTGTGAGCCATCATATTTATATTGCATTTTGTAATTTCAATATAATTAATGTGTGGGCTTGTTGATTGTAAGGTTTATGTGCTCAGTTTTGAGTGAATTTATTGATGGACATATTTTTGAACTTATTGGTTGGAATACTTTGTATTTTAAAAAATTGCTCATAAATGATGTAAACTAAGTTTTGCTGATAGTATACACTACCGCAAACGTTCTTTAGCAATATCGGCATCCACCAACCACATTATTCACAGCACTATTTATAGTTTCCAATAGTAGTACTATAGATAGTTTTTTTTTTTTGCTATCAATAGCTAAAACCAAATATCGATTTTTAGATAGTCAAAATTTCGATAGTTCTACATCACTACACTGGCGCCGTTCCCCATGGTATAACGCCAAGTGGTTCTTTTTTCTGTACATCAAACAGAAACAGACAAGAAGCGCTTCGTTAATTGTTGTAATGCACGAAAAGTTGTTTTCTTTTTTTATTGCAACCGATTTTATTTCTAGTGATCAATTGTACTCTAGACTCTAGACTGACATCGAGATCACTTCAAAATGTCTCACTCCTGGCACATATGGTGTCGTACATTTACCTTAATTTCTCGATTATATTGCCCCGCTCTTGATAGTATTCATGTTTTAGACGCTCTTTAGCAGTGATATTTCACTCTGACGTATATTGCCATTCATATTAGAAGGTTGCACTTTCACAATACCAACACCCCTAGCTTGCCTCGGGAAGACGCATGGTAACCGAGATAACTCGCAAAAAGGAAATGTGGTTGGCGACGCCACCTTGAAATTGTCGCACTACTAATCTCTATGCGTGACGTTATGAATTTTGCACAGCATAATCTCTCAAACATACACTAAATTGAGACAATCAGGTCAAACTGATGAAGTATAATATGAAAACTCTAGCTCCGCTAATTTAACCGCTTCGGTTTAATAATCGATAAGAAAATGAACGTGAAAACATTTACTTTTAATTTTCGCTAAATTATTCGATGATGATGTCACCGATATCAAATTTGTGTTTTCTGTGTTATTGCTTTTTTGGCCCAACAAATTTTTCTGAAGCTTTTGAAGGGAACCTGCAACACTTTTCCAACTAATTATCTAATGGCTTCATTAATATAGTTTGTTGCCCCACGAATCGATATCCGCAAAAACGTATAGAATCCGTTTGAAATTCTGATGGTGATTGTTTAAAATAGTCAATGTATTCACCAAATGCCACCCTCTCCGAAAAAACAAATTGCAGCATATCCACGGAGTGAATGGTGGAGAGTGGGGCGAAGAATTCGTCCGTCCATTCGTTCTTGCTTCCGTCCGTACATGCGTCCGTCAGTGTGACCGTCCATGCGTCCATCAGCCCGTCCGTGCGTGCGTCCGTCCGTGCGTCCGTGCCTGCGTTCGTCCATGCAGCAGCCCCTGCGTCCATCCATGCATCTGTCTATGTGTCCGTTCGTCCATCTATTCAACACTCCAAGTACCACCATCTCGCATCTTTTCATCATATATTCCCTATATAGAAGCACCGCCATCCAGCGGACATTCAAAGGACTAAACGAGAGGTGGCACACGCACACTTTCTTACGGCTTGCGCTTCGGATCCCACCTTTAACCACCTCGAGTTCATGGTATATACTAGTTCACTGTATTCATGGCACTGCGGCCGAACGCTCGCTAAACCTTTCGAAAACCAAGGAGGTTACGCCCAGCGAGTATGACGTAGCAAACTTTTTCAGTCAGATAGTGCTCAATGTACATGCCAATGGCTGCTAATGGGAAATGAGAGGCGGAGAATTCGGCTTTTACTGTCTTACGGCTTGCGCTCCGTATCTACTTCCCATTTTTAACCACCTCGAGTTCATTCATGGTATATACAAGTTCATTGTATTCATGGCACTGCGGCTCAACGCTCGCTAAACCTTTCTAAAGCTAAGGAGGTTACACCCAGCGAGTATAACGTAGCAACCCTTTCTTGTCAGATAGTGCTCAATGTACATGCCAATGGCTGCTAATGGTGATCGCAGCCTGCGCGTTAACTAAAAGCCGAATGCTCCTGTCTCTCATTTCCAATTAGCAGCCATTGACATGTACATTGAGCACTATTTTTTATTGTTCAACAACGCACAGAAGAAGTCTCTCACCGGCACCACCTTGGAGGTCAAAACGTTATACTTGTTACATCCTACAGGGGCGAACGGGTGCCGCTATAAAAGCTTTGCAACAGTTTTTCAACTAATTACCGTATGGCTTCATTAATATAGTTTGCTGCCCCAGGAATCGACCTTCACAAAAACGTGTAGAATCCGTCAAGTAGGAGGTATCGCACGCTCCAAGCGCTTTCTCTCTCCTCTCGTACGAGTGAGCACGCTGGAAGCTATACTCACGGAGGGCAGCAGGCCCGTACCATGAAGGGGGGGGGGGGGGGGGAGTGGGGGGGGGGCATTCTTTTTTATGAAATTATGATGTTGATTTTTTTAAATAGTCAATGTCTTCACCAAATGCCACCCTCTCCGGAAAAAAAAAAAAAAACCCCTGGCTACGGCTCTGGAGGGCGGTGACAAGGAGGGAAGAAGACACTTTCGCAGAAATTTGGGTATATGGCACCATTCGCAGAAGAGAACACGATTTACAGCTGACCTTGAGAATTATAGTTATGAATAACAGGTTGCGTCTGCGCTATAATGTTTGGCTTTCGTGTTTTCGGGAACCTCGATTACCGACTGAAAGCGCTTTACGATTATGCTCAAAAAGTTTTTGAGACTGTTGGGTGAGTCGGTATATTCCATTATTAGGGAAGCTGTACGAAATAAACCTGGACAGGGGGTTCGTTTGTGACTCCGACCACGTTTGCACACGTGGTTTTCCTCATAATGAAGAGGTGTTGCAAGGCCCCAGATCTCCGATGATGACATCATGGATATCAAAGCGTCTTTTTATATTTTGACAATGACTTTGGCCTCACTTGCTCAGAGAAATTCTCTCAATCGAGGCCTCTTTAAGGTCAGTATAGTTTTATCTAGTAACCGCAGGCCTTTTGAGTCTATGGCTCCCTCAGTTGACCACGAATTCTTTCTACTCGAACAGGAACAACATGGGTCATAGCAGATGCCGTCAAAATCTGTAACGTCACGGTGACCGGTGCAAAAGCTTCGAGGTAGCGCTGCTGCCATTTGCATTGTTATTTACGCATTATTTCGCTCACCAGGTGTCTTCTCGCAGCATGTTTATGGTATCGTGAAAGAGAAAATTGACAATAAAAGAAAAATATTATGCTCTTTAGTGTACCTTTAAAAGAGTGTGGACTCTTTTCTACTTGTTTAAAACGTACCTAATGGCGGGCTAGTCGATAAGTCATTACCTCATATGGCACCGCACACTAGGTTTAACCACGAACATGCACACAAAAGGAAGCGCTGAACGATATTTATTACGAGGTAAAATAGCTTAAGCAGGCAACGCAAGCATTGGTCACACATGATGTACGCCTAGTGCAATGGTCAAAACCAAGAGAACCTTATCGCACGTCAAATTTTGTCATGAGCACCTTTTCTATCTTGTTTTATGACCAAGCATTCTGCACAGGGGAAACAGTGTTTTGCGCATTGCGAAAATACAATAGTACTATACTTACGCACCCTCAATCAAGCTAGAATATTCAATTAATCTGCCCATGAAACATTTTGGCACCTTTATTTGTCTCATGGCCATAGGTGTGCGCACGGGGGGATGGGTAATGGGAGGCAAAGCCAGCCCCTTGCATCGACAAAATAGGGAGGGTCGCGCTGTGACTCAGGGGGAGGGGGAGGGAGGGAGTAGACTTATGTGCAACCTTTAGGTACCTGAAGGTAGCATACACAGCAACTCTACAGTATACAGCATATACAGTAATCTTGGCATAAGGAGTGGGGCGCTGTGACGAACTTTCGCCCCCCTAAAGGGGAACTCTGTACACGCCTATGCTCATGGCCTTTATTTCCTTTGCAAAAACTGTGTACCATATAAACTTAGCAGAAACAGATCACACGACAACTACACAGAATGAACATGGACTGCTATCGCTCACAGTTTTGTGAAAGATATGTTTGTGCACTCATTGTAGTCAGGCCGCCAAAAATTAGAATTATATCGGTTTGCATACAACTGGAGATTCGCACATATTAAGTGTAGTTTAAGCATACTATCACAGGCAATATTTTATTAAAAGCCCTAACAGTTACAGAATTTTCGCATCGGCTAACTTTGTTATGAATGAGTGAACGAAGGGCAAAGACTAAGAAGTTCAATAAAAATGTGATCCACTTTGGAAGCCGAGTTTGTCGTCATTCCATGCATCTCATGTGGCTCACAATAAAGCGCTTCCTATAGGCCATAACAAGGCTAGCACTTCTCAAAACAAGGCTATAGTAAATGAACAAGGTCCAAAATAATATAATTAAACAGAAATAACCACCAAGTGATTGCAAGGATTGACTGAAAAGTCACTAAAAACGCTTTAGAAACCTACAGCTTACTCTGGGTCCATGCAAAGAGGGTGCCATCATCTTGCTGAAAGAAGTGAAAACGCCACGGTATCGAGACTTTTTTCTTGCGTCTGTCTTCACACATTGTCTTTTAGAATGAGTACTTACTAGCTAGTTCAGGTCTGTTATTCTAGACACTATTTTCTGGATGCAACAACTCTTTAATGTTGAAATTTGAAAATTCAAATGTGGCTTATTAAAATTGCAGTGCTTCCGAAACTGTATAAATGGAATCCTGTATTTCCCATGAATATTTTATTTTATGTAGCAAATTCGAATGTTTATCTGATCGACACACATAAGAACAGCACATTGCTGCCAATGTCCCTGAAACATTTTTAACATGCACAAATGCACTGAGGGGTGCACATGAAGCCTAAATGTAGGTTATACTTTTACTAATCCTTTGTTACATAAAACTAAAGAAAAAGTGAAATATGCTATCACAATACCAAGCTATGGTCAACTTTAATGATGCCTTTGAAAGAAAAACTTGCACCTTGAACTCAATGCTTACAACGGTCAATTTATTACACCAACAGCTCAGCTCTTAATACAATCAACGATCATGCTATGGCTAAAACTACAAACACCAAACAAACTAACAAAAATCAAAACATCCACACAGCAATGACACTCAACACTGCTGCTGCTTTTATAATATCTGCAGACATGTATTTGCTCTCACCTCAGAGGATAATGCGAACAGATAAAAGAATACTTCATTTTTATAACAATGGTATCAAAATTATGCATGATTCATGGAATGCAGATATAAAAGGACATTCCCAATTAAAAGGGGGTTATAATATAGCTTTGTCACACTTCGTCATCTCATCCTAAACAAAAACAAATACAACTATTTTTATTATCGTATCACCATAGGTTTGCAATACATCAATACTTGTTATTAGTAAGCCATACGCAATTATTTTTTTTCAAGCAGTCAGTATTCTTTTAATGACAAGCTTCACAGCTGCACACATGGGAGTTCACAGAGACTCCACTGCGGTATCTTAGTTTTTGTTTTGATAGAGACGAAAGTTAAGTAGCGTCGTACACTAATTCTATGATATTGCGCATCAAGAACAAATATGGTGCGTAACAAGTGCACAAAATAACGCTTATAAAAAAAATATATGCATGTCCTCTTCCACTCCCAAGAAAAGCACGAGAACTGACTAACCAAGTGGCCTAGAAACTCGTAGAAAGCTATAACCGAAGAAATCTGGTATATCCAGAATGAAACTAGTTGGGGACGTAAGCCACACACAACTCTGCTGTCCTTCAGCCTAGGTAGGGCGTGGCTAGGATTGCGTCGAAGGTACGGGCAGCGTCTTGGCAACATCGGGGGGAATGTGATTCTTGAACCAGTCGTGCTGCTCCTTGAGGCAGGCGGCGAGGACACCGCCACTGTTGACATGCTCGACATCCTTGTGGTACTGTAGCCGGTTGCCGTGGATATCTAGAAGTACGCACAAGCATTCACGTGAAAACTCCTGTAGTTAGGGGCACCCTTACGGACAAAGTTTGTTCTGATGTGCAAAGCAGGACATTATACAAATCAGTACATTAGTTGTGAGTGTGACTACACGCCTGAGGGAACCAATTCAATGAGGGTAGAAATTCACAGACATTGCAGGCCTCCGTGAAAAAAATAAAAAATAAAAGCTGGAATAGTGCCATGTTGCAGGACGTGACAAGAGAAACAAAAGAATGAAGTCTAGTTATCGTTAACTTGTTTGTATTTCATTTTCCTAAGATTGTACAGTTACATGCACTACAAGTATTCAATTATTCAATTCTCTAACTTCAAATTATTCTACAGTGAACGAACTTTACCAATATTTTCATTTCAATGAAACTGCTGCATATACTATGCTTGAACTTGAAGAATATGCACACAAGATGTCTAATAATGCGACAAAATATTACTGACATATGAAACCTTCCCTCAGCACGAATGTGGTGCCAGTGTCGCACAGTGTACTTCTTTTTGCAATCAAGTTCTTCCAATGTCATTGGCACCTTTGTACAGCTTGCAAAAATGAACCGACTGTGAGCAAGATAGTCTATCCAATTTAGGCTCAATCATGACCGAAAACGTGCCATATGACGTCTTTACGACCTAGTCAGCATATATCGAAATCACACGAAAACAAGAATTAGTTCGATATATCGGATAATTCAATATACAACTTTTAGTGAAATTATTGCACTTGCGATATGACTTTCGGAGTGCAAGTAGGCTTCATGGAACTGCCTCATGTTTATGTAAGAAATGCTCTTTTATGGCAACAAGCCGTTAATATTTTTCTAGTGATTTTATATTTTTCCATGGTCTGCAGTTGTAGATGCAGGGTTATATGCGCAAATGGGTGATATGGAAAAAAAAGCGCCAAGCCTGCACAGAATGCGCAGCACAGTCACAGCGAAAGCTAGAAGAGCGGCCTTTCAGAGCCTTTTCAAAACACTCATTGGGTAACTGTTGCAGAGCAAACTTGCTTGAATACCACTACGGTATTAATTAATTATAAAAATTTTTGGGCAGTAGGCCGGCATTCTCTACGCTATTTTTCGTCATTCTTCTGAGAAGCGTGGTATCTCCTAAACACTTGCAAAGGAATTTTGTGCCAATTGTTCATGCAGTGGCTGACAACGATGAGGAATTATGCCTGAAGTGGGCATGTGCCACAGTTCATCATAAAACAAGAACAAGCTTTTGTAATGGGTTGAAACATTGGACGACCTACTCGTTACACGATTCACATTGTGCGATGACTGGTTGTTCTTTTCGCTTTTTTTAAATGCTTTATAAGACGTAATAACGCGATTGCTTTCCCGACAACAAGACTATCTAAGGCAAGTTTGCCAACAAGTCCCAAGCACCGGAATGGCTCAGTGGTAGAATACTGGGCTGGCACCCGGCGGACCCATGTTCGAGCCCCACTGTGTCATTTGTGCTAGGTTTTTTTTCTTTTTATTTCGTGTGACAGTGGTTATGGACACCGGCGGCGGCGGACAACTACGGCGCTGCCGCGAGACCCGAGTTGTGATCTCATTACAGCTTTCACTGTAAAATATGTTATCTATGTGAGTACTAGTGCCTCAAAGTCCTCATACGAAGCTGTGCATATTCGTCGGGTGCACGAAGCGTCAAGTCTGCATTAGATCTAATGTCAGCCTTGTTTTTTTTTTCAATATCATACTCAATGTGGTTTTTGGAATGGTGAATGCAGCGGAAGCAAAAGGCTTATTCTCCCCATGTTCAAATGTGTTTATTAATGCCAGCTTCTCAAGACGCGGCAAGTTCTTATTAGTTACTCCATCCATTATGTTGGAAAAAGGAACGGAGAAGCAAAATATCTCGAGAGATACAGTGAACACTCACTTGTACGAATGTTGGTTTAACGAATAATTCAGAATAACAAACTTGGATAACCCTCAGAGGTTTTTCTGTGCATTCCATACAAAAAACTGTCAGTTAAACAGATTTCTGAATTGTGAATATTTCAGCTGAACAAACTTGATTTGTGGACCCCTGCTCAGTTTTGAGATGATTTCAATGAAGCTTTGGCAGATCGGCTGTGCGGGAGACGAAAAGCAAGCCATGTGCACTTCAGTGCCTGCACAGAGATATCAGATATTGAAATCATCATTCTTAGTGCTTGCATGAAACAGAAAGATGAAGAGTGTAACGAGGCAGTTGTAATAGGTGAGGCAGGTTCAATTCCTGTATTTCCAGCCGAAGCTCTAGGATATGTGTGTAAGAAAGTTATGAAACTTTATGTCTCAGTAACAAGCTGTACCAAAGGCAATGCACAGAAACATAGACTCTAGCATCTGTCCCTGTCTTATTTGCACATACTACCAGTTTTTCTTTGAAGTAGACTCTCTTGACAGCTTTGTCTCTTCTTGCCCTTTAAGTTTCGTTTACATGCACACCTGTCAAGAGTCCTCCAGTGGCATGGAGGATTGCCTCCGGAGCGCAGGTGTCCCACTTCTTGCATCCCTTGCTTGGGAAGACGTAGGCGTGTGCCTTGCCTTCAATCAAAAGCAGCACCTGGGAGAGCCGAAGCAGTGTTTAGCAAATCAAAATGTGCAACTAAGAAATCACCCATCAACACCAATAAAATGTTGAAGAAAACTTTCAGGCACAAAATAAATATTTTAGTGCTACCAAAATAAATGATAGCTGGCCTGGCAATTGTTGAATTGAATTGTTTATTCACAACAAGTTGCGAGGATGACCAGGCAAAAAAGCTGCATTGAGCAGCTTGAGGGGAACCTGGCCACCTCATACACTGGGCAGCTTCACAGCGGTCACACAAAAACATGGTATACATCATGAATGAACTAACTTAAATAAACACAAAAACAGTAAACATCCATGGTCGGAATAAATAAACAAGGTCATTATAGAAACATTTGAAAAAAAAAGGAAAAAAATAAGCGAAGTACTAAAGACAGAGAAAAGGACAAACAAATAAGCCCTTAGCAGCACAAGCAATCACATAAATACGTCGCGTAGCTTTTTTAGCGACAGAGTTGATACACTGAGACCATTTTCTTTGTGTAGTTGATTTAGCACAGTAGGTAAACAGGATTGTAGCATTTGGTCACCGTATGTAGTTCTGTTTTTGTTAACAATCCAAGGCTCGGAATGACGAAACTTATAAAAAGAATTATGTTGCTGTAAGGATGACAATTTCGTTAAAGCGTTATCATTCTTAATTTTTTCCATTCTATACATGCGACATAGCCTATATGTGTACAAAAATTCAATTCTTATTGTTCTAAGCTTTGTAAACAAAGCAGCAATATGCCAAAGATATGGCACCCTGCAGACAAGGCGTATTGATCTTTTTTGTAATACTACCAGCTTGTGAATGTTTTCAGCTGAAGTCGTCCCCCATACTAGAATTCCGTATTGAACTAGGGAAAGAAACATTGAATTATACAACATCATATTAATAGATGTAGGAAGATAGTTACAATGGCGACGCATAGTACTTATTGCTCTAGATAATTTACTAACTAAGTGATTCACTTGGCAATCCCACGACATCGTAGCAGAGAAATATACGCCAAGCGATTTGAAAGACGATAGTATTTCTATTTCAGTATTATTTAATTTAATGGGGATTAGTTGAAATTGTTTGTTACGTGGATGAAACATCACTGCCTTTGTTTTTTCTACATTAATCTTAAGATAATTACTTGTAGCCCACTTTTGTATACTTGCAAGCATCTTATTGGCTCGATTTGACATTTCAGCACCTAAGTCACCGTCAAAAAACAGACTTGTGTCGTCTGCGTATATTACGCACTTAACAGAGGAATATAACAATGACACAAAAGATACCTTTGAAGTATGTACTTCATGAGGGCCACTTAGTAAAGCATTTTGAAAGAAAAGGCACAAATTTCAGACCACCACACGATGCTCGTTTTTCAGGCACTTGTCTTGTGTTACTTTCATGGGTGTCCAGAATTTGTGCCTTCCCTTTCAAAATGACCCAAAAGTGTGCACTGCACGCAATACGAGATAAAAATCTGGCTGAGGTAAATCAAAGTTAACTATTCCAACAACCTCACCTTCCACAAAAAAGTTTTAATGATACTTTCATCAACCTTTTTCTTTTTGTGAATTATAACTAAAAAGTGTGAGCCCATAAATGCCAGAAAAATGAAGGCGACACCCACACTCAGTATTGCTACACTGCTGTACAGGTGAACTGCAATGTTAAAAATTCAACTGCAAATTTTCTACCCCACTGAATGTGCTAAGAAATTTTTGTTCCTGTAGGGCACTTCACAGTTGAAAGATGCACTGACACGAAAATTTTTTTTAGGCAAATATACGGCCAAGCCTACAAGAGTCTATAAAATGTACTAGTAAGCATAAGTACACCCTGGAAAAAAAATTACAGCATGTTTCTAAAAGCTAGTTTTGGTTTTAATTGTACTCGGACATCACTACATAGTGAAAGTTTCTCGCCCAGTGGTTGTGAAAATTACCAGGGAATTTCAACGGTTGCTTCGCTCCAAGGTTTCATTAGTGATGTACAAGTGGCCATTTCGAGAGTTTCTGGGGATGCAGCAGCTGCCATTTTTACTTTTAATACCTGATGCCATCGCAAATACTAAAGCGCGAAGTCGCCAGAATTCACACTTTAACCTGATGTCACGATAGTGTCGACGTCACTAGGTGCACCATGTGGTTTATTAATACCTGGAGTTTTACATCCCAAAACCAAAATATAGTTATCAGAGACAGCGTAGTGGAGGGCCCCAGAAATTTCAACCATCTGGTGATCTTTAACGTGCACTGAAATTGCACTGTGCACAGGCCTCTAGCATTTCGTCTCCATTAAAATGCGAATGCCACAAATGGGATCAAACTTGAGACTTTCGAGTCAGCATCCGAGCACTTTAACCACTGCAGCTCCTAGGCAGACATGCACCCTCTGAAAATCTACTTTAATGTCGAAATAAAGCACCTTACTAGCATTTAGTGAGTTTCACATTTGCTCACAGCTGTCGCAGTACTTATATAAAATATTCGTATGGCAGAGTAAACTCACCTTCAATAACTGGTGTCAGTACCCTTTCAAGTGCATTATGTGCAACTGAAGCTGAAAGTTCTGGTTTCCTGCTCTTCCTACGCCACTGCGGAGGAACTGCTAAAGCTAGCACCTCGAACTGAACTCGAAAGACAAGCTAAAACAGGACGGAAAGCAAAAGACTAAATCATCGTTCACCTTGTGTCCCGCTCCACCAACACGAAGCACCTCATCCGGCTTCATGGACTCGATGCAGCTGTTGATGACCGGACTTGAGTGGGAACGAGTTGTGGTGATGATTCTCTTGTCAGCAGGGGGCGGCGTGCGCTTGATGCCAAACGCACCAACACCAACGATACCCCACATTGTCCGTCCTTGCTTGTAGACGTCTTTCTCCACCTTGAAGTACAAAGCAAAAACATCAAGATTACGCTGAATTGTCTGTCCTTGCTCTATTTTAGATGAAAAGAGTCATCACTTTACGTGCTACCAGTTGAAGTTTACACACAAAGCTGTACATGAAGAGTAGTGTAAAAGTACTGCATTAAAGGAGCCCAGCGATACTTTACGGATAGAATAGCCTCACTATTAGCACATGACACTTTACAAATTGCATGTGACTAAAATTCTTACAATCCGTCTAGTATGAGCGGAGCTACGCAGAATCTACCATGCTTCATGTGCCTTCTTTTTCCTTTTGTACCAGTGAGCGTACTGAAGGCTATGCAGATAGAGCGATGACAAGGGGACAATATGATGTGTTGTTTTGTCAGCCCACGTCATGAACTTGAGCACTTTCTTTTCTTTTCATTTCTTCAAATGCAAGACTTCCTTTAAATGTGGTTGTGAGCGCACATCCTTTCAGTGTGATTGTGAGCGCGCACGTGGTGGAATTGCGTGGTGAGTACAGTAACTATGAAGCTCACGATGCTCAAATGAGCGAACCGTCTGGACTTTTGGCATACGGCGCAGTAATTTGAGTGAATGGCATCATTTGCAGAGAGAAAATCGAGTGATTTTGAGAACCGATTGTTAATTCCAGGATGCATGCCGTACTAGAATATCTGGTTCACGTGTTTTCGGGAGCCTTGACTGACAGTCGGGCAGCATTTCTCTTTAAAAAGAATACTGCACAGCTGGTGATGCACAATCAGAACAAACATATACATGCAATGCATTCCAAAGAGGAAAGCACTCTGCGCACGATGCTACAGAGATGGAGTCCTGTAGTAATGGTGATAATTGTGGAACAAGCAAAACCTAAATGAGTAGGTATTTATGGCATCAATAAACTATTATATGGCATATACCTTTCGCGACAGAATGCTTAGGGACAAGCGCAAGCACGGTGCACAAAAACCATTGTGTAGGTCTTACTCTACTCCTACTTATTACAAGATAGCAAAAGTATAGCAAATTGCTGTGCACATCAAACAGTTGCAAATAGTACTCAATAAATTTTGCATATATATATTTTACATAGTTAATTACCTATAAATACAGAACTCTTTTGTGATCTCCTTCAGATTCGATACACCCGTGTTCTACTGTATATGTAGTCTAGTACATGAAAATGTAATGTGACACTGAGGCAGTACCTACAAGGGTCACTTTACATGCCTGAATATCTCGTGATGCAAAAAGCTAATGCAGAGCTCACAACAAAATGCAGGAGAACATATGGTCGACAGTGAGATGAAAAAAAAAAAAAAGACAAAGAAAGATAGAAAAGCGGATAGACCCGTGCGGTGGCTTCATGTTCCCTCGGGCACTGCAGCGATGGGACAGGTGCGGCCACAGTGGAAGAGACGAAAATAGAAAGATAGAAAAAAGGACACCACAAAAAGAGGACGTCAGACAGGAGCAGCTGCGTAGAGCAATGAGCAATAGAGAGACATGATGAAACTGGGGGGAAAAGGGGAAGCCGTGTGGGGTCTTGCCTGAATCCTCCTCACCTGGTAGTTGTAGTAAGGCTGATGAATGACACCACCAACTGCCTTACCATGCACAGCGATCCCAACCAGTATGGTCACGTGATCCAGGAAGCCTGCAGCGAAAGGGTTCAGGCAGTTTGAATCGGTCTAGTTGATATAAATCTACAGTGGTAGGCAGTGCGGCCCCTTCTAAAAACGTCCTTGCTGCGAGGTATCCCATCACGAACCTTATGGCAGAGCAGCACAATATTTGAAAGAGTGAAACATACACGAAATAATTACACTGTTCTGCCATAATGTTTGTGAACCAGCTAGCCCACTTAAGAACTCTTGCTCATAATGGCCAATAACCCAGTCCATGCGTAATATGAAAGTTTTTGTTTCAGATACTGTGGGTCACAAAGTTGTTTTTCGTTCACTAAAGCTTATTTTCCCATTGCATCATGTTTACCAAGGTTGGAATAAAAAGTACAAATTACGCCACCTACACTTCCCTCTACTACAGTTGACTGTGTCAGATGATGAAACAAGCTTCTCGATCCATCGACCTTTATTCGTTCATTTTAAAGTGAGCGCTGCCTTTCCAGGGACACAACTGTGAAAGACACTAAGGGGGTGTTACTAACAGAAAAGTACAAAAACAGTAAACCACAATAACCTCGAAGTAGCATTAAATTTTTCTACCTGACAAGAACATCAGTCAGAGTTATGGTCTAACTGATGCGTAGCTTAACAGCTAGCTAGTCAAAAATGTTGTTTTGCTGTGTCACTGTGGCAAAAAAAATTTTGCTTTGGCGCATCATCGCGTGCTAACTGCAGTATATATGTTGCCTTTGCCACAGAACGAGCCTCTCGGAAGCAAATTACATGCCAATGCAGCACGCTGGCTGTAATAGGCTTTGCTACAAACCTTGCTTGGCCGCCATGCTTCCATGAATATGCCATCTCTTTCACATAGGAGGAAGACCAGAGATTTGAAATGTGTACGGAGAAGGCAAGGGTAAATAGGCAGAATAAAAATTCCCAAACATCAACGCAACTTAGAGAGGCAAAGATAACATAAATGTATGATGCTGCACTCGGCACTCCAGTCCATCTGGCTGTGTGACCTCAATTCACTGCAACAAACTGTAAAAAGAAGACGTACTAAAAAGGAATAAAAAAGGCAGAAGCAAGAGCTTGCTTTTTTTTTGCTGCGTTTTTGCACAACAGAGAACACAACACCTGTGGATGTTTGAAAACCCAGAAACAATATCATCACGTCTTCATGCAGGAGCTTCACTAGGCCTTCTGTTAGCAAGTGCTCGCAGACGTTCAGTTGCAGGACCTCTCTGTCTGTAGCACTGAGTACCGCTGAAATCGTGTATTTACACATCATATGCTGCATGGGCCATGAATGTGACGAGCCAGGGAAAAGCCGAGAGCAGAACGACGGATTGTGGCGACCGCTGGAAGGGCGAGAAAAAAACGAAGGAGCTCGGGTGCAGAGAAGTTAAGAGGGCGCGCGCAGGCGAGACAGTTTTTTTTTTTTGGAAACGCCGGCAGATACGGCGCGGCAGGTGTTGGAGAACCCGCTCTACTGCGCGAGGTTCGAATACACAGGGCGCCTGTCTTCGGGACAGCGAGAGCCTCACGGTCCTAGCCTGGCAAGACCATGTGGACGCGGCCTGTGCTCTCGGAAAACCCGCACATACGCGCGAGGTTCCAGATTGCACCGCCGCGAGCCGACGAGGTGCAATGGTAATGGCTGGCGCGGCCTCCTGTATGGCTACCGGCTTCGACGCGAAGGTTCGTTCACTCGGCCCTTAAACCAGCCCACAGCCTCCTGGTCCCCAAGCACCGCCACGTGAGACAATTGACTAGTAGTGTACGCTGCCGCTTTATGTATTTCGTGTGTGTATGCTGTCAAATACAATTGTAGTGTGGTTTGTTAACGTCAGATACCGTCTCCTCCATCCGCAACGCGTCACACGCTCTGCGGCGCGACGAACCTCACCAACAAACATCACATCTGGCGTCCGCGCGACAGGACCGCTCTTATCCTATAAAAGAGCAGCGCGTCGCTTATGCGGGTCTGATGGTTGACGATGGAGACGGACAAGCTCACAGCAATTGGAAAGGAACTGGGGTTGAGCGGTCCAGGGCTAAAGCAGTGGATCGATGAGGAGCGCGTACGTGAACGAGAAGCGCGGAAGTACGTTTAGCCGAACGCAATGCGGCAAAAGAAGCTGATGCCGAGGCACTGGCGAGGCTACAAGCAGAAAAGGAGGTTCTCGAACTAAGGTTGAAGCTCCGAGAGTTAGATGCGACAACGGGTAGCGTGACTACAGGTCAATCAGTAGAGGGTCCGCACATGGGTTCTCCTCAAAGCTACGAAAGTCCGCACAAACTCATACCGCCCTTCAACGAAGTTCGCGACGAGCTGGACGCGTACATCCAGCGCTTTGAACGCGTCGCCAGGAGCCAGGATTGGCCGCAAGACAAGTGGGCCCTTTCACTGAGCCTTTGTTTGACAGGTGAAGCGCTAAGTGTTGTTGGCAGAATGGCACCTGACCATGCCATGGATTACGCAACGTTAAAGAAAACGTTGTTGCAGCGCTTCCGGTTTACAGAGGAGGGCTACCGCACTAAGTTTCGGTCGGCGAAGCCTGAGGACTGCGAAACGGGTCGACAGTTCGCTGGGCGATTACTAGGTTATTTCGACCATTGGCAAGAGATGGCCAAGACCGAACGGACGTACGAAGCTCTACGAGACGTTATTGTTTCAGAGCAATTCATCACGCAGTGCCACGAGAAGCTGGCAATCTTCCTGCGGGAAAGGGATTGCCGAGGAATTGAAAAGCTAGTAGAAGCTACTGATCATTATATGGAGGCGCAGGGTTTCGTCAACCTTGGTAAAGGTAAGGACGACAAGGACCATAAAAAGCCACCAGATCGAGCGCAGGCCGCACTACGGAAAGAGGAAAAGGACAAACCACATTGTTTGCTTTGCGGAAAGCGCGGTCATAAGGCCTCAGATTGCTGGGCAAATACTAAAGGGCCAAGGACAAAACCAGCCTTCTGCGGAAAATGTAGACGTAGTGGGCATAGCAAAGAGGACTGCCCTAACAAGGGAAGCGGTAAAGCCTCGTGCCTGAAAGAGCAAGCAGAAGGTCCGAAAGCATCAAACCAGGAGACACAGGCTTCCCGGCAAGGTACTGATTGCTCGAAACGTACGAGAATCAAGTGGGAGGACAAGTCTATGCCTACGGCCGAAGGCGTCCTTGAAAACCAGCCCGTTACGGTCTTACGGGATACAGGATGCGACTCGGTTATTGTGAGAAGGTCCCTTGTACCAGTCAGCAATCTGACGGGGAAAGTTTCCTCTGTGTGTCTTCTTGATCGAAGGGTACTGAAACTGCCGGAGGCAGACGTGCGAATTATTTCACCCTTTTTCTCAGGCAAGACTCGCGCGATCTGCATGGATGACCCACTGTATGACGTCGTTCTGGGAAACGTCCAAGGGGTCCGTGACGCCTCCGATCCTGATCAAGATTGGAAAAGACACCTACGTCCAGCTAGTCCGATGAAAATATCATCTAGGGTGGGAGCGGACGACGGATCGCTGACTGGATCTTATACTACAGATGCATTCACTTCGGTTGCGAGGCAATCAAAGGAAAACGAAGTCGCCGCGACAGTCGGACGGAGTTCTCGTCGCCTGCCGGTACCAACAATAAGTCCCCTAGATATGAGTGCACGTGACTTGCAGAAAAGTCAGAGGGATGACGCTAGCTTACAGAAATGCTTTGAGGCCGTCGATAAACCCATCCAGACCAGGTTTGCCGAGATTCTTTTCTTCACAAAAGAAGAAATTCTATACAGGAGGTACAAGCTCAGATCGAAGAGAGAAACTGAACAACTTGTTGTACCTACAGCCCTCCGCCATTGTGTAATGCAAATGGCTCATGAAGGAATTCTTGCGGGCCATCAGGGTATAAAACGCACAACAGACCGTATCCTCGAGGAGTTCTATTGGCCAGGGGTACTTTCTGACATCACACGATTTGTGAAATCGTGCGACACGTGCCAGAGAACTTTCCCAAAACACTTAGTTGGGCGAGTACCGTTGGGTAAAACCCCCGTCATTGATACACCGTTTAAGAGAGTGGCCATTGACATTGTGGGACCATTATCTCCCAAGTCAGAAAAAGGGAATAGATACGTTTTGACAATGGTGGACATGGCAACGCGGTATCCTGATGCGGTGGCGCTGCCAAGCATTGAAACAGAAAGGATCGCTGAAGCACTGTTGGAGATGTTCTCGCGAGTGGGGGTACCTCAGGAAATCATCAGCGACCGAGGCACGTCTTTTACGTCCCACCTAATGCGCGAATTCAGCAGGCTTCTATCCTTCACACAGTTGCCGACGACACCATATCATCCCATGGCAAATGGTCTTGTCGAGAGGTTCAATGGCACACTTAAACGAATGATAAGACGAATGTGTCAAGAGTGCCCGAAAAGTTGGGACCGGTACTTAGCGCCTTTACTTTTCGCCTATAGAGAAGTTCCGCAGTCAAGTTTGGGCTTCGCCCCGTTTGACTTACTGTATGGCCGTTACGTCAGAGGGCCCATGTCAATATTGAAAGAGATGTGGACTGGTAATCATCTAGATGATGAGACGAAGACCTCGTACGGCTATGTAGTTGACCTGCGGAGACGTCTTGAAAACACTTGTCGTCTAGCCAAGGAGGAGCTGCAGAAAGCCAAACTTGTGCAGAAGAAGCACTATGACATGAAGACTAGACCACGGCGTTTAGCTGTTGGAGACAAGGTGCTGCTGCTACTCCCGTCGGACAACAACAAACTGATTCTAACATGGAAAGGGCCTTTCACAGTTCTAGAGAGGAAGAATGACGTGGATTACGTTATTGATTTAGGAACGCGAACATCTCTGTTTCACGTCAACCTCCTCAAAAAATATCAAGAACGACCATCGGTACCACAGCCAACAAAAGAAGCGTCAGTCGCGTGTCTGGCTGATGATACTGAGCACGACGATCTACCATGCGTACCTTTTCAGCAAAAAGAATCTGCTGCCGATGTGAACATATCGGAAGCACTCTCTACTAAACAGCGCACGCAGATCGCTAGAATACTGCATACCTACGAGAATGTATTCACCGACATTCCCGGCAGAACACATCTCACCCAGTGCAAGTTGAATGTCGCAACGGATACACCAGTGAACATACGGCCGTATCCACTACCGTTTGCTACCAAAGAGGCAGTTCAACAAGAAATTAGAGACATGCTGAAGCAAGGCATCATCGAGCCATCTGAGTCTCCCTACCAGTCGCCGATAGTAGTTGTCAAGAAAAAAAGACGGGACAATACGTCTATGCATTGACTTCCGGCAACTCAACAAGATACTGCTGAACGACAATGAGCCCATACCTCGAGTTGATGTTATTTTTGGACAACTGGGGAAGGCACGATATTTTTCTAAGTTCGACTTTGCTAAAGGGTATTGGCAAGTCCCGATGCATGAAGAGTCCAAAGCAATGACAGCGTTTTCTACATCAGCAGGCCTTTATCAGTTTCGTTTCATGCCGTTTGGCATTAAAACCGCCCCAGCTGTCTTCAACCGTCTAATGAGGAAGGTGGTAGCAGATATACCCCATATTTACTTTTACTTCGACGATGTGCTCGTTGCAACCGAGACGTGGACAGAACACGTGGCCACACTTGAAGCCTTTCTTCAACGAGTTAGCGAATCCGGGTTGACGATTCGACCAACGAAAAGTGAGATTGGTCAGCGGTCAGTAAAGTTCCTCGGTCATCACGTCGAAAATGGCATCATCAAACCCCAGATCGAAACCCTTGATAAAATACGGGCAGCCAAGCGCCCACAGACGAAAAAAGAAGTACGCTCTTTCCTTGGACTTACGGGCTATTACAGAGATTTCGTCCACAAGTACTCCGAGATAGCAGGACCATTAACTGAACTGACTAAAAAGAGAGCCCCTAACAAAGTAATTTGGGGAGTGCAGGAACAGAAAGCCTTCAATGCACTCAAGACCATGCTGTCTACACAACCTGTCTTGAGAGCACCCGATTTCGCTCAGCCTTTTGTACTTCGCACCGACGCCTCGTCAACAAGCGTAGGTGCCATACTTATGCAGCGGCATGGTGCTATGCTACACCCAGTGTCGTACGCTAGCCGACGACTGCAACCACGAGAAACTGCCTATTCGACAATCGAGCGCGAAGCCCTGGCACTCACGTGGGCCATCCAGAAATTTCATATTTACTTGTTCGGGCGAACGTTCATACTACAAAGCAACCACAAGCCTCTCGTTTACATCAACTCCGCCAAACACATCAACAGCCGTGTTCTACGTTGGAGCCTCATACTCATGGAGTACGACTTCAGCGTTGAATATATAAAAGGCAGTGAGAATGTAGGAGCAGACTATATGAGCCGGTTGCCAAGCGCATGAACATCATCGCTACACGGCTTGAGGATTTCGCAGTGTCGGGTATAATTGATGGAATTTTTTTTTTCGGTGCACATTACTTACCGTGACGGACCAACTTTCATCTCGTCTTGCGAGTACCTTTGAGAGTGTCGGGTGTGCGGGGCCCTGAACACTGGTGACAACTTTTGTGTCTCTTATGTGTGCCGAGTGTGCGGGGCTCGGAAGTGTAGTGCAGTGCTCCGAGTGCGCGTGTACTACGGTGTCCCAAGGGATCCAGTGGCAGCTGCAAGTTCTTCACAGCGAAGAACCTTCTTAAGTGGGGGGGTAATGTGACGAAGCAGGGAAAGCGAGAGCAGACGACGGAGTGGCCGATCGCTGGAAGGCGAGAAAAACGAAGGAGCTCGGGCTGCAGAGAAGATTAAGAAGGGCGCGCGCAGGCGAGACAGTTTTTTTTTTTTTTGGAACGCCGGCAGAACGGGCGGCAGGTTGTTGGAGAACCCGCATCTACGCGCGAGGTTCGCATACACAGGGCGCCTGTCTTCGGGACAGCGAGCGCCTCACGGTCCTCGCCTGGCAAGACCTGGGACGCGGCCTGCTGCTCTCGGAGAACCCGCACCTACGCGCGAGGTTCCAGATTGCCCACCGCCGTCGAGACGAGCGTCGCAAGGTCCTGGCCTGGCGCGGACGAGCCCTGTCTGGCTACCGGCTACCGAGCGACGGTTCGTTCACTCGGCCCTTAACCCCTGCTGCTGCTACGTTGTTGCCACACCGGACATCTACCCGACGACGATTACGTCATCACAGGGACTCAACCAGCCCACAGCCTCCTGGTCCCCAAGCACCGCCACGTGAGACAATTGACTAGTAGTGTACGCTGCCGCTTTATGTATTTCGTGTGTGTATGCTGTCAAATACAATTGTAGTGTGGTTTGTTAACGTCAGATACCGTCTCCTCCATCCGCAACGCGTCACACGCTCTGCGGCGCGACGAACCTCACCAACAAACATCACAATGAAATAGTGGAAAAGTTTCGCAATGAATACTGCTGTAGCTTCAGTTCTCCGATACTATTTTGAGTTATGATTTTATGAAATAGATATGTGAATCGAAGATAATAGCTATGCAAGGTCACTTCGTCACATGCACCAAAGCTCATGACAATACCTCAATGGTACGCACTTCACAAGAGACAGTTGGTTTAATGAACGAAAAACAGTACAGAGAACAGAAATATAGTAAGAAAACCAGCAGGTTAATTAAAGGTAAACCCAGAACAGTTTGTTTTTCTTTTTAATGATTACAGACAGATAAGTTTAGTACAACCAGAATAGCATGAGTCATCTTACAGAGACTAGTGGTGTCTTAAGTGAGGCCCATCAAAGCAGTAAATTTAGTGCTACCAATGACCAACTGACCTTGCGTGTACTCCTTTGTCCCATCCAAGGGGTCCACCCAAACCACAAGCTGAAAAAAAAAAAAAAAAGTTGATTGGCTGCTTACCACTGCCTATGTGCAAGCACAACCTTAAAGATTGTTTACAAGTAACCAACCATGGCACGGAAGAAACGTTTAGTTATTTAGCCTTGGGTTAGGCCCCTGTTCAATTCAGTAGCTCATTTTAGAGCAAAAAAATTGTGAACCACGACATCACACTCTTTGCTTGCTTCATTACAACTTTCTTTCCTGTCGGAACAATTCCCCTCTGCAAAATTCATGTTCAAAAGCTTGGTACAACTCGAGTTGAATTCGAGAGTTCCTGTGCCCACATAGTCGTACGTGCATGAACGCACTTCTCACCCTGTATTCCCCATTTTGTATTAACTAAATAACAATGACATTATTTGAACACCAAGCATCTCACCACCATTTTTTTTTTTTTTCCCCAAGAGAGGGTAGCGCATGTTTTCTTTGAATAAAAATATGTCTAGAGTCGAACCTCCTGGCAACACGAGGAAATTATGCAACAGAAGATGTGCTCCCCATCAAATGGTCATTGGTTAATCCGGTAGCGCATCAGTCAATTACACATACCCTTTTGCCACAATTTCCGCTGCAACTGAGTCACCTCTTGACACAAAATACATGTTATATAAATAAGTTTTCTGTAGTGCTAGCCTAACATGTTAGATGTACCCCTCACATTTTCCTTCAATATTACTTCATTTCTTAAAGATGAGAGACAAGTTCCTCAGTCAAGCATTTTGTTGTGCATAACACAGAGTCCAAACATTTGTGTCTTGCCTAAGCAAAACCGCTGAAGAAAATTGTCACTGCAGTTTTTCTATTTATTCGGTGCTTGCTGGTGATTTGTGTGTATTAAGTCCGATACCTGTAAACACCTACCAGTACCGTTGACATAACACATTCATAGTATTTAATTTTATCTAGAATAAGCTTAAACATGGAGTAGATTTATAACTACTTGCAATGCAATCAAACATAGTTGGCAAGAATGCTGATGCTTGTAAAAATCTTAGTGACTACACTACACAAAAACACTGTTCTCTAGGCCCATTGCAGTGCCCAAAAATATCAAACTATGATGAAATGAAAGCCGCAATGAAGCACTCACATCTTCCTCTTTGACATCCTTGAGTTCATCTGGCAGCGTCGTTGACAGGACATCCTTGTCGTGGTCTGTGATGATCCAGTCATCACTGATTTTCTTCTCTTCTAGCGTCTGAGAGCCAAAAGTCAAAACAATAGAGCGACACTGCAGCACTTATGAACTTTGCATGAAGTTTTACCAGAGCCATTAGAACGGGTTGTTTACGCTGTCTCTCTACTAAGCCAATACAGTATGTTTCACACTTAGCACGCGACACTGCAAAAACTACACACAACAGCATCGCAGTTTAGAAGATTTACCTCAAGCAATTTCTAGTGCTATAGGTTTAGAGCCGTGGGGATTTTTTTTTTTTTTAATGAATAACTAACTCATATATATTACAATTACAAATGTGCAAATATGACTATGTGAAATTACACATTATTTGTAGCCCTTTGTGCATTCACAGTAATGTCAAATATTACGGCTTCACCATGAAGACAGGTGGTGCACTGTGTTCTTAGGGTACAAAGAAGTGCCCTTCTGTCAATTGACAGTAAGCAGTCCAAATCTGCGACACCTTCCATGAAATTCCTGCATCATATTTTACAACATAAGGGCATGAGTCAAAGTTGCACCAAGTTACATTTTGCATATCTACATAGCCCTTTACATTGTAAAAGATCATACTCTTGAATGCTAATGCAAAGGCATAGATGTATAAACAATGTAGCACAAGGACACCTATTCTAATGGAGCGGCCATATTTCCCATTTGTCATCAGAAAACCACAAATAGTGATGGCACTGACTGCGGTTTATTCCTCCCTGCAGTGATGAAACCTACATACTTTCCATATTGTAGGGAAGAGTATACTGTGGCATATTTATCATTGTCACTTAATTAGGCATCACATTCAACACCATAATTGATCTTGCAAATAAATAGCACCATAATCTGTTCTCATTCCAAGCAAAGCTGGATACTGTAGCTGCCACTTTCCTTACCCTACAACTTTTTTATTTATTTAAATATTAATGGCAAGATATCATAGTTCATTGGAATGTGGCCCTGGCAGCCAAAGAGTCAACAAAATGAAGCTTGAAAGCTACTCAATCAGCATTTTACAACGAAATTCCCGTAATGAAATTCTGGGTAGCATAAAATTACAGCCACTGAGAAAATCACAATCACTAAGTGAATGTTGCAAAATTTACGAGTACAAACAAATTTTTGCCACTGCTACGGCAACAAAAAGGTTTCACAGTGCAAAGAAGTTCATTCCACAAATTGTTTATGAATGCAAGCTTTCTAAACATTAAGACATTGCTTTAAATTGAAAAAAAAAAGTCTTTTTTCACTTACAGTATTTTACTGTCCACATCACGGTATACGGTAGGAAACGAAAATGGTAAAGCACTGACATATTATAACAAAAACTTCTAGTCACAGCAGATTCATCAGTCGACAAACTTTCACCTCTTCTCCAATGATGGTCAGCTTAGGGAATTGCCGGGACAAGGAGGTCACAATGCAGCGCTGGACAGGAGCGGTCTGCCTCGGTTTGCAAGTCATTGATGCCTTCCTGAATAGGACAGAGGTAAAAAGTTATTTTCTTTCTTACTTTCGCTTCAGCAGTCAAACATAAATATTGATCTCATGAATAGGTGACCAGTGGAAGAGGTCATATAAGATAACAAATCGAAAAGTCGCCATGCCAAAGAAGACTCTGATCACTTCATCGAGTCTAACTGCCAACTATAATGAATTACACTTTTGTAGAGTTCATTATGAGTGAGTTACATTTACCACTGAAGCAATCTTGGCAAAGAAGCAGTGCTGGTTAATGGAATAGTTGAGTTGTATTTTTTCAAACAGCATCTAGGAAACAATATTTGAGCCTAGAGGTCCTAGACTTTGTTTTCATGATCATCATACTTCAGAGTATAGTATGCTGGTCATGTACTCCATTCAAGAAATTAGATTACACGACCAGCACTGACTTGCTTTTATTTATTGAAGACCTAAAGAAAATTGAAGTACGTCTGAATGTCTGCCATTATGTCTAGATATCTCTCCTGATTGATTTCTTTTCAAGCAGCAAGTTTCCAAGCTAAAACCAATGTTTGGCGAGTTGATTAATACTTCGACTAGGCAAAACAAAGCAAAAGCATAGAATAGAAGCCACAGAGATACAGCGTTCCTGCGCATTTTTCCTTTCATTTCGTATTTCTGCGCTGTTTTGTCTTTAATAAACGAGTTTTCAAGCATCGACAGGTTATGCGCTGTAACGTCCTAGGCTGCATTTTGAGGACAAGAAGTTTCCTGACCAACGAAAAGCAGACAAAAATATTGCCTGCATTCCCCTCATAGCAGGTATGTAGTGCTGGGAAGCAACACTTCGTTTACAGCTGCAATAACGCTGATAACGATGGAAACTTGTTCGAGAACACTGACCGCTGTAAAAACGCAAGATCGACTTGTAGATAACCTTGGAAAGCTTAAGTTACCGTAGGGTCACACCATGAGACGTAGGAAAAAAGATCAGAAACACACGGCGCTTAGCTGAAATCACCTGCTGTCACGCAGTACTAACAGCAAAGGCTCATCAAAACGAAACGAGTTAATAGTCGTCGCGTCATTGTATTTTCTTTTTTTTTCATTTTCTTAAAGCCAATTTCGCTTTTGCAACAGCACGCGAACCTCGGGTAATAGAAGCTAATGAATGGTCTGTGCGTCGCTGAAGCGCAGATAAAAATGCTCAAGGTAGTTTCCCAACGTCAGTGCTTCGCCAAGCGATGAGGATAGCCTTGGAAAGCGGCGCGGCGACGGTTGGAGTGGATATACGGCGAGAGAACGGGCGTAACAATCACGCATAAACGTACAGCGAGCTACGACAAAAAGCGACAAAAGAAAAAAAAATAATAATGAAGGCCTCTTCCGGCAATCGTACAGCTGTGGAGGACACGGCAGCAAGAATCAACCGGAGACAGCATCGGCAGCACTCTTACAACTGCTGATCACGCGATGCCGGATGCCAATAGCGAATTAATATTTTTGGAAACATTAAAATTATCTCTCTATAGAACAGTGACAGCCACTTGATCGACGGTATAATGGTACGCCGATAAGGCGCCCTACTTGAGAGAGTCGCCGATCAGAAGTTTGCGCCAACTTGACGGCGCAGAGTAAAAAGTGCAAGAAAACTGTGCAGAGGCGATCAACAACCAACCTTTTCGACAATGCCGAGGTTCCCGCTGTTCATGATGTCCTTGAATAATTTTTCCTGCACTGTTAACTATTTTAACTGTGTTTGAGATCACCCTCAGGACGAGGGGGCCTGTCCCAGCTGCACCGCACGACGCCATGTTTATTTATGACCTCATCAACTTTATGATAACACTGGATTTATGACTACACCACAACTTGCTTTTAACTTGCTTTAGCCTATGTGCTAGCGACACCTAGCTATCTACATTTAAACTGCTCATTGGTTTGGTACGAGCCAACATAAGCCAAAACAGATCAAGTCAAGTTTTTTACGTCAACAAATAAACTTAAGCAGCGGGAAAGAGAGCCCGTCAGAACCGCCCTAGAGCTGTCGGCATGATCACGATGTGTTTTTTCCGTCCTTCCGTTTGTGTGATTGCGTGTGAAAATCGCGTGTGACCCTTACTTCTTTTTTGAAGGTCTGAAGTTTATTGGCTCAAGTTTAACAAAAAATAATCCTCGCTAAAGGTTCGTGACATCGCGTACC
Organism: Rhipicephalus microplus; assembly: GCF_013339725.1. Classification (NCBI taxonomy): domain Eukaryota; kingdom Metazoa; phylum Arthropoda; class Arachnida; order Ixodida; family Ixodidae; genus Rhipicephalus; species Rhipicephalus microplus. Next base: position 48,951,380 of record NC_051168.1, read on the forward strand.
TTGTTTTCTGATACGAGTACACGCTGCTTCAGTGTACGTTTTTCAGATGCACCAATTTTGTTTCCCGAGTTATTGTGCATTAAGCGCTATGTAGAATACAGCAGTACCAATTGCACTTATTCCTGCCTCATGCAAAGGGCTGCATTGCGCTCAAGCCAGACGGCCGCTCCGCAAAAGGCGGATGGCCTTCCGCCCGTCACCTATTGGCTGCTCAGTAGCGGCTCAAAGTGAGCAGCCAATGAGAGACGGTTGGAAGGTCATCCGCCTATGCGAAGCGACAGTGCGGCTTGAGCGTAAAATGGCGCTCGAGTATATGAGCGTTTGTCTGCAACCAGTCATTTTGGCAAGGACTGTCTGTTCTGATCGCATGAAACAGGGTGGTCTGTGATGTTAAGCTACAGTTTGAATCCCTGCGTGGCGATTGTACTGACGATCTCTTTGTGCGCTCATATTTCAGATGTATCCAGAAAGGAGAAAAATGAGTGAAGCTCATTTCTCGGGGCTGCCCTCGCAGAGCAACATTTACGGCATGACGACTCTAAACATTGGAGACGCTAACAAAGTGCTGGTGTCTTGCCTTCAGAGAAACGTGTTCTGCATTGAGTACACCAGGAACAAGAAGAATGTGTTAACGCCCTCCTCCCGAGAAATACACTTCACATATCTGCCAGGTACTTATCGGCATGTGAAAGGAAAATTCACTTGGACACAGCTTGCACACAATTCAGAACATTTTGCTTAACCTGGCTGCTTTGATGTGCTTTGCAGAGGGAGCTGATGTGATTGCCATCGATGCATTCAGCAAGCCAGTGCCCGACAACTTAGACATAATCATCGGAATTGCTTTCATCAGGGTAAACGTGAAGTTTCTTACATTATTGTTGACTATTCATTCACTGCAACAACAAAATTATAGACAACACTAGCACTTCGTGTTGTCCCTTTCCAGGAGCGGATGCAGTCACTCATTTTAATGGGGGATGGTCGCCTGAAGTAACATTGGAGAGGGGGGCGTGGTCATGACCTTTTGTTTTTACTAGCTAAAAACTCCTTCATAGCATAAATACTGTTAATGTGTGTTCACAGTGGTTTCACTCATTTGTGATGAATGAGTGAAACTACTGTGAATGGATGATAGGAGGTGGACAACATGCAATGAAGTGAGGGGGGGGGGGGTGCTGACACAGACTTAGGGGGGGTGGGGGGCGATTGCTTCTACTACTGCCCCCTTCTGGATCCACCACTGTCCCTTTCTTTGTCACATATGCTCTTGAAGTCATAGAGTTTCTTACAATATTTACTACAGGGAACTTCGGTGCTGCGATCCTTCAGCCCCCATGGGAATGATGGGTACTAGTACACGAATTTGCCTAATCTTCATGCTTGTGGCTTCAAGCACACTTGAGGATTTGTTTATTGTTGTGTTCTGGCGTTGGTTTCGGATAAAAGAACGGATCCTGATGAACTTGCTGATTTGAATTGGTGAGCATAAATAAATTGTAGATATAAAGTGGAACTGCTAAACGTCAGTTGAACTTTTACTTGCAACAAAGCAGTTCCAGGCATCACAAAGCCAAACGAAGCCAAAAAAAATTTGGATCAGAAAAATCTGTGTACTACCCATCATTCCCATGCTGGCTGAAGCACCATGTGTTGCAGCTCCCGTAGACACTAGCGCCAGAGCTCCGTCCAGTGGTCAATACAGGAAACTTGCATCGCCCCGCCGCGGTGGTCTAGTGGCTAAGGTACTCGGCTGCTGACCCGCAGGTCGCGGGTTCAAATCCCGGTTGCGGCGGCTGCATTTCTGATGGAGGCGGAAATGTCGAGGCCCGTGTGCTCAGATTTGGGTGCACGTTAAAGAACCCCAGGTGGTCAAAATTTCCGGAGCCCTCCACTACGGCGTCTCTCATAATCATATGGTGGTTTTGGGACGTTAAACCCCACAAATCAATCAATCAATACAGGAAACTTGCAGTTACCAACTGGCCCACACCCACAGCCTTCTTAGTTTTGAAGTTACTTCTGATAAGGTGACAGCGATGCATACACATGGTTTTTTTATTCACTGTAACTGTCAAGAATCACTTTATTCAGTTGTTGGCATTTGTGAACTAGTTATATCACTAACATTATATCACCTACGCAAGTAATTACAGATATCCGATAGGCATACGATGGGACGTACATTTCGGATATTCCGGACATTGATCACATGTCCACGAATGTACACAGTATGTCCGACGGACGTACGGTGTACATTTTGCTGTTTCTTGTAGCAAAGTCATCCTTTGTAACTTCACATGTTGCTGTTGATGTCCGCACGGGCACGCTTAAAAAAAAAAAAAAAAAACTGCCTTCTGTCACTCGGAGACCGGCTCAGGTTGCATACTTGTGACGTGACATGAACACCCTACTTTCCCGTGCCACTTCCCTCAGTGTGTGCCGCTGGTCAAGCAGGTTTCGGGACAAAAGCACAATGGCGCGCGTTTTCTCTCAACACATCCAGAGGGGCACGGTTAGCATGGCTAGTAGGTTCGAGGAATCTGAGCAACTGCGGTGCACCGCTTGTTGAAAAGTGTTGAGGCTAACGCATGGAAGTTGGCCTACGTGATGACTGCTATGACGCGCTTGATCCGCATTTTCGTTAGTTCACATGCGATAATAATAACACTAAATATATTCTTTCTTATGACATACAATACACATATTGAATCAACCAGATTGTTTTGCCTCAGGAAGCAAAATTATTTGGCATCCTGGGATGAATTGCGCGTGCCAAAATTTGAATGAATTTTATAGTAGTTTTTTTTTTTAATCTTAAAAGGTTGTCACCTGGGATTCTGCAGATCTCTATATGTTTTCACATTTTTAATTTTACAATAATTGATGAGCAAATGCGCATATACTTGGCATAGACAGCCAGTCACCGTTCAAAACTTGATGTCCAGTAGGACATCCAGCTCAGACGTCCAGAGAACAGCTACTGGGGGCGTGGACTTTCACCGTACGTCCATTGGCTATCCGTGTTGAATATCCACACGGCCGGACATTTGTATTCAGAATGGACAGCCAGCGGATATCTGCGGTTACTTGAGTATAGTTAAAGGCTGATTATGTTCAGGTGAAGCATCAAAGTGATAACAGCATTTAGTGTTGCCCTCAAACTCTTGCATCCAATTACACTGTAACATTAAACTACATGTGAGTCTCCATGACACAAATTAACTGCTGTTGTTTCAGAGAACAAACACCCTGGCAACTATTAAGCATCCCAAAATGCAGCCTTTATAAGCATCACATTACGATGATGCACAAAATGAAACTTAATGAAACTGCTTTAATACAGCATTAGGAACAAGCACTGTATTTTTTTTCTTTTAGCCTGGAGAAAATCAGCTTGCTAGACATTATCTCAACATCTATTCTCAGTCAGAACCAGGGTGTGGACTGGATCTTGACAGAATCGCACGTAAGCATGCATAGCCTCTTCTTTCCAGAAAGTTCATCAGTGTCACACTCATGTACACAATTCATTCAATGCAGAGGGATGTCAGAGTCTCGAGCTCAACTTCATTCCCTACCAGCTCACTCATGCGCTGTAAGTTCATAGCATAGCGCAGTATTTTTTTATGGAAACAATCAAAGCTCAAGCTCTGCATTGCTCTGTTCAAAACAGGCTGTTCCCTAACCAGGCTTGCCAGAGAAGTGGAGAGTTTGTGTTCCTCCTCTGTGGGAGTGACTGCAGGATACATCTTTTCAGAGAGGTTTGTTGTTCTATTCATTGTTCACTGGCACTATTTCTGTTTTGGAAAACGTCACACATTGGACCACCAAATGACCTTAGTCCTTTTGTTCATGCATATACAGGACATACACCAGACCTACAGCGAGATTCCAGTGGAAGATTACTTTCCAGAATTTGGAAACATTCCTGACATGTAAGGTCACAAAAGCATTCTATCTCGCCCTATTCACAGGGAATAGTGCTATTCAGATCGAGCGAACTATGATGCATTGTGGCAAACTAACAGGAGCTTTGCTTCTGCCTTTGATGTGACTGGGTGGTTGTTTAATTAAATCGCTAGCATTTCTGTTTTGTACATGGGGCTGCAGTGTCTTGGCAATGGATCTCAAATACAAGGATGAAGACAGCACTCGAATTTCAGCCATTGGATGCGAGAATGGATTTGTACAAGTTGCGGTGACCTCGCAAAGAAGCAGCGGTATGTTTGTGCAATTTTCATTTGTTAGTTTTCTTATTTTGCATAAAGAACCTGAACGTGAAGGATTATGCATGGAGTAGGGCTGTTCAGTAAATGATATCTCGCTCTGTACATTTCTGACCTGGAAAGATTCATAGCAAAGCTCATAATGAGTTGTTGCTGCAGTGCTAGTCAAGTTTAGTTTGCATTTTCTTCCGGCACTTTGTGTTCAGGTGCCCTGGTGAGGCAGTAGTGGTGCTATTTACAAACTAGCAACACTGTTTTTTTTTATTAAATAAATGCAGTGTCTTGTAGCACACTTGAGTACAGTTGCCATACATTTAATACATCTATATTTAAAACACTAACAGTAACTGATCTTTAGTCCTCCTTATTTACATACATGTTATATCTATCATTAGCATTTCAGTTCTCTCCTCATGACTCATGATGCACTTTGGCCATAACAAAGCAGCGCTATGATGTGGTGACCTTGTGCCACCAAACACCATACCATCATCATAAAGACGTCCATGCATGAGAGTTGAACAATACAAGCTTTTCTTGTGAGTGTTTCTCTGAGAAGACCAGAGCATACATACTAGGAAGAATTGTAGTAAAATGAATGTGTAACTTTTTATTTCTTTTTTTCCGCTGCCTATAGGTGAAATTGAAATAACATCATCGTGGCAAGTTGACTTGGACTCACCAATCTCTGCCCTGCATCTCTTTGAAGACAGTGCCCACTGGCCGTTGCCAGATTACATAAATCACAGTAAGTTCTGAATGTAGTCAGCACTCTGAAGCTCATATTCTTTTCCAGGGATGCCAATTTTATGTTTGCTGCTGCATATCTTGACTATGACAAAATAAGTTACACAAGGTCCATTCTTTGTCTCATCCAACTTGTTAAATTGTTAAAACTGCTGTTATGAAGTAACTAGTCCAGCAACACGAATTTCACATTGAATGCAATTTTTCAGGCACTGAGGCCAATAACTGTTTTTTGCACATTACAAGGTGATTTAAGTGAGGGTTTTCATCATAGATGAAACAGGATTTGCTCAGAAGATGCATCAGCAATAGTGAGCAAGCAGGGGTCAGCAAAATTGTGTAATAAAATAAGAGGAATGCACGGTGTTAGGTAGGAATGCACGAATAGTAAATTTTACGTTCAAGTGTTGTACAACAATGTGGCCAAACAATTTCAAGTCGAATAGCGCGAATAGTATATATCACATATTATATATGTAAAAAAATGAGCACGTTTATCGTTACTCAACTAACCTGCACAATTGGAACAAGTCGTGTGTGAATTCCATTCTTTTTGGTTTGTAGTGAGGTGGAAACAACTTTGAATGGTAGCAGGGTTTCACTTTCAGTGGGATGCAAGTGATATCAGGTGAAGTACATTGCGTTTTAATATTTGCTATACTGAGAGCATATCAGTCTGTGTAACAAGCTTTTAAAGTTGCAAAAAATGAATAATCGATGTGAGAATATCATGTCCATTTAGCCTGGAAGTAAAACTTTGCGGCAATGTGGTTTTTATGTGTTTTCACGGCATAGCATGCATGCACTGCAGTGAAGCCACCTTTACAAAGGGGTTACGTGATGTTTAATACATTTTTTCGTTCATTTCGCAGACTCTGAATGATTTAGATTTATGTAGAAACGAATTCAAATACTGTAATATTCATTTGAGTATTCATACATGCGTAGTGTTAGGTTATGTTATGTTGAGTGATGGTGCATAATGTGTAGGGCAATAATTGTTGGTTTATTAAGAGTGGCGAATTGAGTTTTATGAGATGGGAATTGTGGTCAAAGATGGTAAATTGGACTAAGTGGGGTGATGAAATCAGAACATTTTCGGTCATAGAATGGGGTCGTCCCATGCAGTTGATAGATAATTATAAATAGCTGGGAGACATATATTTCTCGTAGGGAACGTCAAATACTGTGTAGCTTGCAGCTTTATGCAGTGTAAATTGTACAGTTAAGATGTCTTGATCAGCGAGCTGGCATTACAGTCTCTATTATACAAGTGAATATTTGGGAGTGCCAAACACAGAGCTACCATTTGTAGACATTAGTAAGTCTAAGTGACATACGAAAGCTCTCGTGTTGGTGCGAAAAACTGATTCACTATGATGAGGAGGGAAATGTTTTTGACCTTATTCACATCTCGACAGCGCTGACACTCCGCAGATCGTATAGTTGTCTTCACTTTGCAGCCGAACTTGCCAACAACTGCAGCTCGGATTCAACACTGAAAACGCACCTTCTCGTTTGCCGCGCGCTGATTTCTTCATTTGTTTACAGGTGAGGTTGAACCATTCCACAGCAACACTCGAGTGTACAAGGATTGTTTGCAGTCATGTTGTGCCACATGATAACTCATTGGCTTTTTGCAAACTGCAGTGCAACATCAAGTTCTCTTTTAATACCTTAGCCATTTCGTAAATTCTTTCTCCTTTAAAGTTTGTTGTTTTTAATATGGTTATAATAAATGTAGCTTATGTAGGTGCCTTGGTTCATTTATGAAATAGTAAGTAAAATAAAGAATTTAATGAATATTACAAACATTTAAGGCCAACTATGATGTGCTTGAGATTTACAAAGATTGTAGAAAAATGTCTATGCAAACAAGAAATGTATATAATAACAACCTTACCAAAGGGTTTTATATGCCCTTTCACTTGTTTGAAACCGATGTGAGCGAGTAAAACGTGTTAAAAGCAATATGATGCTAAATAAATAAAACGATGATATTGTGAAATTGAAGCAAAGAATAAGGCAGTGAATTCTTATCCGAGTTCCCTCTGGTGTTGATCCTTCTGAACACACTTTGTCTCACCTAACCATACATTTACCATCTCTATTCCAAGTTTTTTCATGGCTAAACAGGCAATCATAATTCTCAAGTAGGGGTGTGTGAATAATCGAACTTTCGAATATTTTTCTAGTAGTGTTTGTGATTCGATTTACACTGGAGTTTCTACCACTCGAACTTCCAAAAGACAAATACAGCCGACGTTTGATTAGCAATGGCCCCTTCACATTTTTTTATATGCTTCATCTTATTACATCCTCGCAGTGCAGGGAAGCTGCTTTTTTATTGCTTTGGTAGCAAATGTATTGACTCAAAAGACGCCGATTCCAACATAAAGATGTACTGCGCCGTTACAGTGGCCCCTTCATATTTTAGTATGCATCACCGCATCACACCATGGTATTGTAGCAAAGCTACTTTTAGGGCTCCGCTACAGCCATAAGTTGATCGACTAGCTGAGACGTCCCCCGCTACGCCATCGATTACCAAAGAGAGGGAAGACCACTCAACCCCTTTTCTATCCGGTTCCCTCTTGGCTACGTGTCTCAATCACTTTCCACATACAGGGATTTGTGCTGGGGCCGGGAAGTAAGAGACGTCACGGCCTGTTCCTGTTTACTGATTCATTTAATTTATTACTAACTGCAAACATTGTATACCCGCGTACATAATCCACTACACAAAATTATGACACATGATTTAGACACTCGCTACGTTAGACACAGGGCAGGCTCATAAAGAAAGTAACTGCAACAACACAAGGTTATGCATATATAAAGCAAACACACGACGACACAAATGATGAAGTTATCAATTAATAAAACCGCGCAATGTCTCAATATGCCGCATCCCTTCCCGCAAAGCTCATTTATGTAAGAGAGGTGAAGTTCGTTTCACAGAATGTCCATGTAGTCCGGGCCTCGGAGTTGGCTGCTCGAATCGGGGCCGAAGGTTGGTTCTTGGCGTCGAGGTCTGATCTCTCCAGTTCGTCAGCATCTTCATCGTCTTCGTCATCGTTGCGTACGTCGTGCCTCTCAGTGATTTCCATCTTAGCCCTCTTTCGTAACCCTCTCCATTCACTCGCCTCCTATCCCTAACTTTCATTCCTCATCGTACCGTCTTTGCCCCAGTCATCATCTCATCGACTCTCATTGCTATCTCTTCGCACCGTTATCTTCCTTTTCCATTCCGTCTCTCTACCATCTCGAGCTCATCGCATCGTATCTCCGACTCTCCCCGTATCGTCTCGTAGTTCCTTTTTGTAGGACCCGACTCCGCCCTACCGGGGCACCAAACCAATCGCCACTATCAACGCGGCATATTTTCTTGTCAGTCAAAGTGTATCATCTTCGACGGCCACCCCCCGCGACCCACACCGGTAGAAAACCCTCCCCCAAACAAAGTCGAGCAAGTAACAATGTACAAACTCAAGCCTCAGAGAGAGAGATGGGCGAGCTGTCCCAAGACACTTTAATTACGGGCAAACAATGGTCCCGATGCTTCCAACAAAGTGCGATGCCTGCAATGGCCAACGTCCGGAGTTTGCAGTGTTGTGCCGAAAAGTTTTCGGCCGAACCAATTTCCCCGGTTTCTGGTACTTGATGAGCCGATGTCCAGAACGAGTCTCGACGTCTCCATGCAGCTCGGTGTCTCCCGCGAAATTCTCCGTAGTCGCCACTTCTTCGTCATTCAACGCCGCGGGTGGCCATCCGCGCAGAACGCAGTAATGAGCCCTGGAGCCACGGAGGCTGACGGAAAGTCACGTCGGACCCGGCACAGGCGCTGCGGCAGGGTCGCATTCCCCGAACCAACAAAAGGTGCTCTGCTGCTCCCCCATGCCACAAATCTGAAGGGTGCGCGTGGATTACCTCCACCGTACACTGTCACACTGTCTGTAGACGACAAGGCGCCGCCCGGTCCTCGTGTTTGCGCAGGGGGGCTTGCGAGAACAGTAGAAATAATCTTTCCAGGTACTCCACTCCGGAATGCCCATTCGTTACACCGAAGGTTTTCTTTTCCTTTTTTTTTATGCGTGGTTTTAAGAAACAAGCATAAACATCTTGAAAGGACCGAAGTTCTGTCCCTGTTTGCGGGGACGTCACATAGCGAAAGCATTGGTTCGAACCTACTCGGCATAGGTGAGGACTTAATTAATACCATTTCCAACCAAGAAGTTCATAAAAATTGGACAAACATTTTCAGCATCTGAAATGTCAGATTCCTTTATATATTGATGTGAACAGGGCAGATTAGCAACTCCAAATAAAAAAGGAAGCACACCCTTGTCTGCCAAATGAAATGGGCCTTCACAGATGTTGAAATAGTCTTTCTTTTCCCGTGTAAGGTATTGTCGACACCACGTTCGTTGCGTTGCCTCATGCTTGATAAAACAACTCGGGAACACCATCCTTTGAGCACTTCACGAACTTAGCCAAAAGAAACACTTCCATGCTGCCGTCTCATAAGAATGTGTTTGTAAACGCGAAGCAGCTTGTGAACAAGGCTTGTCCTTCGTCGCGCTGTCGCCACTGCTGGTGATGACCACGATGTTGATGACGATGAAGAACAAGTGCGTTCCAGACCACACATTATCTTTCTGCCATTACGGCACAGCACATGCGGGGTAGCCACTATACGTAATGACGGGAACGATGACGCTGATGAGGGTGAAGATGATGGCGATAATGATCATAAAAGCCGACTGGCTTGTGCAGTATATGACGTCTTGATATGCTCTACAATGCTTTTCGTATGACTGGAAACAATCAACAACCACCAGGGGGAACGAAACGTGCCCAGATCTCGTCTTTGCCAACTTCAGGCTAGATCCAAGACCACAAAGCATTAATAATGAAAGCAAAACGAAATTCACAGCTCAACACAGAATACTAGTTAGGAAAAAATAAACATTGTATACAACCGTACATCGGTCGGCATTCATTTACATGTGCGAGTGGTCAATGTCGCAGGCGATTTATGGTAACACCGAATGATCCCACAGCTTTGCCCACTCATCATCATTCACTTTGTGGATATTCTGTGACTTTTTTTCTTTCTGTAGTTTTTTCTATTATTATATACATTAATTATTACTATAGATAAATAATTATTCTTAGAGGAGCCCTAGCTAAGGGCTCCACCAGCCTTAGCCACCTGTGCAACCTGCTTGATCAGTCTGTCTTAAATACTTGCTTATAATTTGTGTCCAACTCAAAAGTACTGCAAATACATAACATAATGTGGCTAAAACATCCACGATGAATAAAAAGAGACAAGAAAAACGTGCTACGAATAAGAAGGCATATGAGTGTGGCCGCTATTTCCGCTGAGGTTGAGAAGTCAAAGGGGTGTACCGTGGAGCAGACATAACCAGTAGTGTTTCATAATGCTACGCAGTCGATGCAGTGGGGGCAAGGAAACACTGTCATGGACTGCCAAGGGCACCTCCTCTCCTATGTCAATCATGTGACCTCCCCCTTGTTTCCCCTCTCACCAGTTGAACTGATATCCTGAAAATAGGAAGCTGTGCAAGCATCATCTGATGTGAGATTGGCACTTGAGTGTCACTTGGAGAGGCCTTTCTTTCCATGAATGTGAAATAGGCTGATGGATTGAGAGTGTGCTTTGTGTAAAGGTAGATAAAATCGAACCCAAAGACCATTAACTTATTATTGTGTCCCCTTCCCTACCAACAGGGACGTGCTTGACCGAGGCTTAGAGACGCACGCCATACTGCCTTGCAGCGATGACTTTGATTCTGTCGTCTGTGGTTGCGTTGCCGATATCGACATGGATGGAGTGAATGAAGTCATATTGGGGACTTATGGTCAGGTGTGTATCGAACCTCTCAATATGTTTTGTGCGCACACTTTAACAGTGGAGCTCTGCAAGCCGGGCGTAGGATGTAATCCGTGGACTCGACAAACCTTGCCTTAGCGATGACGGCATTCCCAGAACATGCGTGGACGAGCTTAGATGTGTGAAATTATGTGCCGCCGCCAAGCAGGCATGTGCTCCCTTCGCGCTCTTATACATTGTCGCATTCGTCTTCTTTTGCTTTGCTCCCAGAACACGAGCGTCGTTTTCTCCAGCACGGAATGCAATAACTCTGATGCGTGAGACGAGTGTAGAAAGGAGAATAAATATTTAGAAAGAGAGACATGCTAAGGGATAAAATTTCTCCACAAGGCAAGATATGAGCTTGTATACACACGATCTGAAAGCGAGTGTCTTAAGCACTAGGCTATCTAGGCACGCTAGCAGAGCATAGCCTTGTATAGTATAAAGTAGCAAGGGAGTGGGAAAGGGAAGTGAGAGAGAAATATAGAGGGAGAGAAAGAAATAGGAATAGCCAGAGAGAGAGGAAACATTTATTGTACAAAGGTTTCTGAGTGAAGATGGGAGTGTCCTTTATTCCAAGGACCCTCCAGCCTGGACCGCCTGCCTGGTTTGAGCGACGAGTCGGCACTGGTCAACCAGGTTACATAAGAAAAAAGGTCGTACTGAAAGAATGAAACAAAAAAAGAAACAAAGGAAGAAAGAAAGAGAACAGTTGCAAAAGAGGAACAGCTCAGACTACTTAGGTGCCCATCAGTTCCGCTGTCTCTTCAGCAGTTCCCCAGTGCCAGCTGCACTAATTTTTTAAAATGTGACTTCTTTGCAGGAGGTGCTTGTGTACAAGCTGATGGGCCAGGGGTCAGGAAAGAAAGCCTATGCATTGCTTTGGCATCAGACGGTCTCCCATCCCATCCTCTCGATGAAGTACATGGACTTGACAGGAGATGGAATTTGTGAGCTCCTTGTGCTGTCCACCAAGGGGCTGCACATCTTACAGGCATGTTCTTTGTTCCTGTTCTTGCTTCATATCACACGCTTGTGTCAGACAATAGAAGAGAGACAAAAAAATTACAGGGTCCCTATACATTTGGCTATGATAACTCAGAAGGCAAAAACCATCTTCTTTTTCTTCTCAATCAATTTATTGATGCTACCCTGCCCCCTTCAGAAGCTTTCTGCACCTCACCTGCTTTCGAATTGTCCCCGTGATTGGCCTACCTTTGACCTAGCGACAATCATGTCACAATGTGACGCCACAATGATGTAACAAATTTTGCCAACCTGTAACATCATCATGTGGTAATTTTTCGCGTTACTCCTATTGGCGCCAGGAACGGTCGATTTTCACATTTGATGAGACTTTCGACTTAATAAAGAACAGTAGACCCTGTAGTGAGGGCAAGTACGATGTAATGTTGTATTTACGGGGGGGGGGGGGGGGGGGTGACGGCTGAAATTGAATTGAAAGCAGTTTCTGGAGCAGCAGCATTTCGAGTTTGTAGCGGAAGAGCCTTGACTTGGAGCAGTTAGTGGCATTTAATATGGCATCTAGAATCTTGACAATAAAGAAATTCGCAACAACTTGGCGGGTCAAGTACACATTTCAACGGCTCACATACGCATAACAGTGAAACAGCCGTTGGAGTTATTTTAACAGCTGATCAGCAGGTATGACCTACATTACATTTTTATGTACTCAGCAGCAATTATAACTAATTGTTGCCAACAGAAAATTATAACTAACAAAATTTAGGGGATTTGCTCAACTATATTCAATTGCCATAAAATGTTTAAGAAACAAGAGACTAGTTTGTTTGTATGCCACATGTGATCAGTTCCATGCATTTAAATTTCTTTGAAGTAATATTTCCCACACTTTCCTTAATTCATATTTCCTGGCTTCTTTATTGTTATCTTCATATATACAGTCAAACCCCTTTACAAGAAACAGTAGTGTAAGAGACAAATGGGTATAACAGACACCAGTGTGCCCGCCTTGAAATAGGTGTTACCTGATAAGAAAGTGCATATATGTTACCAGCCTAGCCGCGGCGGTCTTGTAGCTCAAGTATTCGGCTGCTGACCCGCAGGTCGCTGGACTGAATCCCGGCTGCGGCGGTTGCATTTTCAATGGAGGCGAAAATGCTGTAGGCCCGTGTGCTCAGATTTGGGCGCATGTTAAAGAACCTCAGGGGGCGAAATTTCCAGAGCCCTCCACTGCAGCCCCTCTCTCATAATCATATAGTGGTTTCGGGACGTTAAACCCCGTGTATCAATCAATCAATCATATATGGTGTCCTGCTTATAAGAAACACCTCATATAAAGGACAAGAATTGCTCCCTGATGCATGTCTCTTATAAAGGGGCTCAACTGTACAGCAGAATGTTCCATGGAACTTGAGGGACTGGGAAAGCATGTTCTGCTTAACAGGAGTTTTATTTATTTTTAAAAAAGGCATAAGCACACAGCAGTCAAATACAAAATTAACTATATTACAGGCACTTGTTCCATTTATGCAGAGAATAAGTTTACACAATTTTTCTCCACAACAGTACGAATGTACACACACACACGCTACGGTAATGCATTAAATCTGGAGACACCTTCAAGCATCAGAGTTCTTGTACATCTCCATGCACGCTGTATTGCTCACGAGTGCAGGCAGTGGTGGCTTGTGCAAGTTGTGAAATCAGTGTTGTTGCATTCATGCAACTGCTTCTTGTGAGACGAGTATTTTCATAACTAATTATTTCTATGCAACAGCTTTTTCATCTTCATACTAATATGTAGTAGTTACACCTTAGCCGACAAATGTCGTGTACAAAATTCAACTCTGTCATAGTGGGATATTGGTCTGCATTATGCGCTAGCCTCAATATGTCTTAATATTTATGAGATTCTTTTTCCCGAATTTACCAGCGCTCTTGTTAATGTACTTTTACAGCATGACCTTCGAGAGGCAACCAGCATATGCATGGAAAGAATGGAAAAGATTGCAAAATTTTTGAGTAAGTCTCCAAGCACGCTGGATTGAAGAGCCAGAGAAGAAGGCATCTGGTGGGTTTGAGAAATTCTGTGCAATTTATTCGTTGTATATAGTACAAACAGCACAATTAAAAGAGCTTATTTACAAAAAATAAGAGTAAGTATATAAGAAACAGTCTTCCACGACACGATGTAGCTACTTGATGCGATAGAGCATCTTCCGCTGCATGCGGTGTTGGATCTCCCCTCGTCGAATCATGTAGTGAAGCACTTTGTAGATGGCGCGCTCAGGATATTTCTGCACGAGAAAATACATTAGTGGGTGTTAACATGACAGCGACTGCTTTTGCAGCAGGTCCTGCATTAGAAACTTTCACGAATGTTGACTACTAAGAAGTTTCCATACTAATGTGATACCCATGCCAAAGTTTTTATTACTGTTGTTAACAGTTAACGCTTATAAATATTACGTAGTCAGCCACATAGCTACGGGAAATTCCTGCACATTTAAGGGAACGATCAAAAAGGCATTCATGCTGTCGCTTGTGTGTTGACGATGGTTGACATTGCTTAACAGTTATGCAAGATTAGGTTGCAGAGTTATGTCTATTCACTCTAAATAGCGCTGAGCAGCAGCAGGAAAACGTCGATAAACCTACCTTTTTTATTATTCACCCATGACGTTTTTAACTTTTGGTTTTTTCTGCCTGTTTTTGCATATGACTTGTGGAATAACAACATAGCAATAAAGGCAGGTAACCTCCCTTATCAAAGTCACATTGTTCACAAGATATTGACAAAAGATGCACGAACCTGTTTGACAAAGTCTTGCACGATGCTGTGCTCCGAGACCTGAGAACCAATAGCAAAGCGACGCTTCATCTGTCCTTCGATGCGCAGAAGCATTTCATGTTCATCTTGTGTCTGGAACTCTTCGGCACCGGAAAGGTCTCCGGACAGTGCAGCGTCCAGTGTCGAAACCTGAAAGAAATTCATTGCCAGCAAATGACGTTTAAAAGACCTGACGCTTAAAAGTTTAAAATAACAAGGACATAAAGGGGCCCTGAGACACTTTTTTGAGCAATTATGAAATTAATTCACTAGAAAAGCGTTTTGCCTCAAATTCAACGGCTCAAAAATTGTAAGAATCCATCCAGTACGAACGGAGTTACAAAGATTTGTCACACGCTGCAATTGCATTCTCTCTTCTCTCGTTCCGACGAAAGTGCTGGAAGCTAAGCAGGGAGGAATGGAAGGGGGCAAACAAAAACGTCACGCGCGCCTCGTGAACTTGAGCACTTTTTTCTTTTTCTTTGAATACGCAACTTTTTTCGTGCAATCGCGCATGCTTGAGTGGAAAAGTTACAGCCTCTCACGGCGATCTCTGTAACAATTGAGCACGCCACGTTTAAATCAGCCAATGACTGATAGATGGGCAATCTACATGTGATTTTTGAGCTTGTTCTGTCATTTATCAGGAGAAGAGAAAACAAGTTTTAGCTAACTGAAATATTATTGTGAAATCCAGGCTGTGTTCTGCACTATAACATTAGGCTCGCGTGTTGTCGGGAGCCTCTACTACCGATCGGCAGCGTTTTCTGACCATGCTCAAAAAGTGTTGCAGGGCTCCTTTAAATGCAGTTAGGTATGAGTTTTCAGTCAAACTAAATACAGCCAATGTTTTTGGACTCCCTAAGGACCGCAAAATCGTCTAGGGTAAAAAAAAAAAGGTTTTTATTGCGGTCAAGTCGCCACAGCCAAGTCCGAAGTAGCTTCAATGCCTCCCAGTACACCCAAAAAAAGATGCGGTTTAAAAAAAAAATTCGTTAACCTCTGGCCTAGGACAATGAAAATTTTAGCAGTATATATAGGGTCTTAGGCTGATTTCAAATCTGTAATTAGTTTTATATAGCAAGTTTCAATTTTTATTTTGTGCCACGACAATGTGTAAAATAGAGCTCACTTTGGACAAACTTGTTATGCTATTTATTAAGCCTTTATGACATATATAGCACCGCATTAACTGTAGAATGCATCAAGAAAGTGCATATATACCAATTTTTTGGACGATAAAAATTGTTTTGTGAGAACTCTTAGAATCCTCAGCCCAGAATTATTTGCTTTACGTTTGTTATGTTATAATTATACAGGCGATATGAAGTCTCAAAAGAGATACTTGCACCCTTCACATGTTCAGAAATATCTGGGCAAAATTTCATCCTGATCTGGCTATCAGAGATGCCAAAAACGTGATGTCTAAACTTAAGATGTCACCTAAAAAATGGATCTTGAGGAAAACTCATTCCAAAGGTATAAGTCAAAGCTTATCTATGCAGTAGATATCTTTCTAAAAATGATTTCTTCCATCATGAGAGCCTGGCAATCATTATGTTGAGAATGCACCTTTAGTGAACTCCTCACGCCAAACGCAATGGCAATTTCCAGGGGACTCTTAGAGCTCTTTTTAGGTTTTAGTAGCCACCTTGTGCTCTTTAGGAGATATTAACATACCTCGAGCTTAATTTCAATCTTCAGTTTTTTCATTGTGAAAGCAAATAAGTAATTAAAAAAAAAACAACTTGCATTTTTAGACTAGCACATGCCCAGGTTCTTGTGAATACATTTGGTACCTGCCACGATCCCTACTTAACTATATGCCAACAACTAACTGCAAATTTGCTTCTAGTGATGAGTGCCACCAATACCAGAAAGGTGTAGAATAAAATCTGGCCTTCCCGCATAGAGTGTTCGAAGACAATGATGCCGACCCAAAGGCTGTAGCAAAAGAACAAGCGACACGTCCAGTTAACCGCGATGCATGCGCCCACATAAATGATGCGCCACCAACAAAAATCTCTGCCGACCTGCAGCATTGGCCGCTGCATGAAGCTGATCGTTCCTAGTTGTGTGTAGGACATCACTAACTAAGCTGATGCAGTCACTGCCAGGGCTTTTGTTGTAACATATGCCTGCATTTGTCATGAAAGTGTTTGTGATGCCCACTCTGTTCCTGACCGCACAAGAGTGCAGCAACGGCGAGCTGCCTTCTTTCATGAAAGCAACGTGTGTGCATCACGCAGTATGAACAGCAGTGTGGCACGTTTGGGTTGTCACCTATTAACAGCGTGCTATATGCATACAACTGCGCTAAACCGCACGCAGTACTGAGCAGTCAGCTGAATACGCTCATCATAGAGGGTTGTCTGCGATTGAGCCATACCGGCGCGTTTCCAGCCTGCTGCCATCATACCTCCGCATGTTTCCGGTGCTTATGCATAAATACATCACCACAGTCAGAAAAACTGGACACCGAAGAGACAGCGTCTGAAATTTCAGATGTTTTATAGATTGCTGTCTATGGAGCTTGCGACGGTGTCGCAAAAGCTTCCGAATTTCAAAGCACGTTTGAAACACCCAATGTTTTTAGAGAATGAGAAACGACGTATACACACACACACACACACAGTATTTACTCGTGTCATGAACAAACTGGCAAAATAAAATAAATTTGTCCGCTGCAGCCCCGCTAAATGACACCTGGTCCCTTAAATCTCTTTAGTTTTTATTATTACGCCGACCCCCTTCCGCTAGGGTGGCTCACTCCTTCCCCAATTTCACCCGCTGCCGTGCGCCGTTTTGTGCTATCTGTGCGCAGCACATCCTATGTCATTTTTTTAATCATTATTATTATCTGTGCACCACAGCGGGTTTCACAAACGGTGTGAGTGTAGAGACATCGCAGCTAATAAGCACACAGCGAGCAAAGGTCACGAAACTGCCCGCGACAACCAACGGTGGCTTTTTGCAAATACGGAACTTTAAAGCACATCCACGTTATTTTCGAGAGACGGCGACAGGGTTGGCTATCGCCGTGGCTGTCGCGTTACATTTACACCCCCAACATTGCTCCCATTTTTCCAGAAAAGAAAAGTGCATTCGTTACGTGAGTAAATAAGATACATAGAGAACAGCTTAAGTACGGCCTATGCGTAGTGCATAAGTCACAATACCCTTTACCCATGTGAATGTTGTGGTGCATCATACTGATCCCTTAGCTAGCATTGGCAAGCAGCTGCAGGACCTTGTGCTGACAGTCGTAGACCTTTTACACTACCACGTACCTGAAAGAGTCTCAGTGCCTCGTCTACGTGCCACTCGGTAGCAAATGGCTGTAACTGCATTTTGGCCAGGGATTCAGCAATACGCACAATAGCCTCCAGCTGCCTGCAATGGAGCAAGCGTGAAGCATTAAACAAGTAGCAATAGAAGATAGAACAATACATCCACGCTCTCTTCACCATGCAGTAACAGGCGATGCTACAAGTAACAGCATTGTAGCAGTCTGTGTGATGGCATCTGTGGAATGTCTTTGTACGTTACGACTATTTCACAAGAAATTATCATTGCCTGTGGACCATTGCGGAACATGATGCACCTTCTTGGTCATGACGCAGGCAGTGGTGCCTTGTACAACTTGTGTAAGAGGCATTGTTACAGTCATGCAATTTGCTGGTTGCAGGATTCATATTTTCAAAACTGCGATGCTTTCTATGCAAGTTTTTTTGTTTGCATACTGCGACCTTTAGCATATGAAATGAATGTTACACCAATAGCTTTATTTATTCATGTATTGATTACCAATACAGTCCTAAAGGCATTACGAGTGTGTGTGTGTGTGTGTGGAGGGGTCGGGTAGGGGGCAAAAACAAAAGAAAGAACACATTGCAGATATATGCATGTTATAAAAATAACTAATATCATATAAAAGAACACAACATAAGTATGGTTCAACAATGACAATTTCACAACACTTAGTACATCCATTTGTTAACTCATGAGCGATTTCACAACATGGAAAAAAAATAAATCATTATCTGTTATATTTACCAAGGCATCTTCTGTTATGCTGTTCCAGTCTCTTATTGTTTCAGGAAAGAACCGTGTGTACCGTATTTTGCTTATAACTGACACAAACTCTACTGAAGTTCAGGATTGGGCTAGTTGGCAACGGGCAAGAGACAGACGAGAGAACAGAGATATCTAAGTGTTGTCTCCCAGCTCATGGTTTATTGAAAAATGTGCACAATTATGTATATACATCAGCACGCCACATCACCTGATCGTGCAAAAAGAATTGTCTAACCATCATAAACAAGTCAAGCAGAAAACGCTTATCGGACATGGCAAAACACTGTACAGAAAAACCAACAAAAGGCATATCGATGCTGTCACTAAAAGCTAGCTCTTTTGGGGTCCAAGGGCTCACTGACACAGTTACCCTTGGCAATAATTGAGGCCTCAATGATCACTATAATTTGATTATATGCATATTTGCAACAATTATTAGTGATCAATTGCATTGAGCGCGAAATTGCGCTCGTTGTATTTCGTGCTGTATTTTACTCGACCTGTGTCAGTATTTACTAAGCGCATCTTTGAAGATGCAACATATGAATGGCCATAGACAGTATAATATTTACAAGTTAACAGGCATGCCAACAATACCTGACAGTGATCGGTATGTTCGACTTCTTGACTGATTCTTGCTCGTGTTCTCGAGTTCCATTTCTCATCATGACGTAGCGGTTCTTGAGCTTCTCAGCTGCAGTATCAGACAGCCTCGGCCCACACTTGCTGCAAGAGTTGAGCATTGCACCTATAACTTCGCATGCTATACTTATTAACTTAACATTTTATTGCCAGTGACTCAGGGGTTAAAGATTGTGGAAAGTCAAGCCATAGTCATTTATAATCATTACTGTGAATAATAATTGCACACGTTCAGTGAAATATAACGCTAAGAGTACTTTACACAGTGCCAATGACAGCATTTGTTTCGTGCAAGCACATTTGCTACACCTGATTATGCAAAACCAGCAAGAGACGGAACATCACACATTTTTGAAATGGTACAAAAGTGCCATGTGTGGGCATCATAACATGTTTTCTCAGTGTTATTCTGTGACACCATGTCTGAAGAAATAAATCTCGACTAGCTGTTATGCACTGAACAATCTTAGCTAGCCGACTCCACAAAGCACTGCTTCTACTCATACACAGCCTTACACATATAGTAGTGTACACAGAAACAGAATACATACACACATATCCAGAATGATGCCTTCAAAGAAAGCATTTATTGCAAGGGTCTCAAACACGCTGCTTTCGGGACGAATACGCCGGCCTTTCAGTACTGGCCCGGCCCGAATTTCTTTTCACGACTTCGTGACTGTTTGTGACATTACAAAATGGCTATTTCAATTATTAATGCTTTGTTCAGGTAAGCTAGTGAAACATGACTGGTCTCAAGCATTCTTTTTTCGTGAGGAACTCCATGTGTCCACTATGTCACCATGATTACAACCATAGAACAAAAACTGCAGTAGAATCTCAGTGATACGAATATCAAGAGGGAGCAAAAATGTTCGTATTACCCGAAATTTCGTATCATAGAAAGAAAAAAAAAAGGAGCAAAGCTTGTGTTCAAACTACGATATACCCCTGCTCTAACAACCCCCTACACTGTCCGGTCCTTTGCAGGACTAAATTTCATGACTGTGGCTTACAAGCTGAGGCTAGTTTGTCACCTCTTGTTTATTGCAATGTAAAAAAAAAAAGAACAGACGAATTTGTCGCGTTATTTCACATGCTACAGTGCGAATGTGCTTTTTTACCATCTGCAGAGTTTTTCATTGCACTTTTTTTTCTATTAGAATGTTCTTTGTTGCCTATCACGTGAGAAGATAATAGTAACAGCATAATAAAGAGTGCAGATGCTCAAGGCTAGGCCACTTACTGAAATTGAAAACTTTTCAAAAATCTAGGATGCTTCACTTGCTTTCAAAAAGGCATTCCAATTTGCTTTTTTTTTTTCATATGCTGCATGCGTAGTATTGATGGAGAAGAGTTTTACTGAAAGTGGCTAGATCAATATTCAAAAGTGAATATGCTGTTGAACAGAGCATTTCTTTTAAAAATCACCACTACACATTCCTTACTATATGCAAGTAGTTACTCATATAAAAAACAGTGCAGAAAGTCTTACTCTCGGCAAAAGGAGATGTACTTCTTGAGCACGCTCAAGCTCAACTCTCCTTCTTGCGTCTTCTCGGCAGTTGGCTCAGCGTTCATGTGAATACCAATCACGTGCTTGGCAAGTGTCTGGAACCATTCGAGAGAACAAGATTAGTCTAAAAGCACGATAGATAAAGCTAACACTGAACTTCTGAAAACCACACCTTTATAGAATGCGCATAAGCAATATTTATGTACTTTTTATACAAAGTTCCATGTTTGATTTCTATGTTAAGATACTGTACTTTGTAGGCTTGTGCAAATGGTGAATTTAAGGTTCGAAGTGAATAGTGGTTTTGGTTGAATAATTTCTAATCGAATTCAAATAGTATATATATGGCATATTATAAAGAAAAAAGTCGCAGCTTTGCCGCAAAGGCGAAGCAATGAGCGCGATAGCAACAAATTGGAAGGTCACGCAGAGAACTGCAAGCGGATCGAAATGTGCCCCGCGTTTATCACGCACAAATGACGGACGAAATGTAGTCACAGGTACAGATGAACGCGAATAAACATCTCAGTTGTTACTTTTTTTTTTTTTAACTGCCCAATTTTTCGGATGATTTCGCGGTTCCTAGGGAGTCCGAGAAATAGAACGTTGACCGTATTTATCTTCCAGAAGTTCGAATACTTGAAATCGTCAAACTTCCAGAGTGAATTGAATTGCAAACACTCCTAGAAAAAAATTCAGCATTTCGAGTATTTGGATGTGCCTAATCAAAAAAAGATTCAACCTTTTTTTCTCCTTTTTATCCCTTGAGCCATTCTGACAATGAATTCACCAGCAAGACAAAAATTTTTAAAAATGTATGAGTATACCCTTTGAGGCTTTTCGTTGACAAGAGTTGAGCCTCATTTGCAGCAGTTATACAGTTTTGCTTCAAACGCTAAAGTGACAAGATTAAACTTAATGTCGCCCACTGAAAATTGAGAATGCCGCCCTTATACGATTATTGTTCTCTGTGTTGCGCTCCGCAATAGAACCTCAAGCTGCAAGCAACGTAAAGTTGCAGTTCTTCAGGAAATGAACATACCGAGTCTCTCTTCTCGTCGTGCACATCCTTCACAATGAAAATCATGTCGAAACGTGAGAGGATGGTAGGCATGAAGTCGATGTTCTCGCTCGCCTTCAAGTCGTCCCAGCGGCCGAACACGCTGTTGGCTGCCGCGAGTACAGAGCAACGAGAATTGAGGGTGGTTGTGATGCCAGCCTGTTGAGCAAAACAGGAAAGCCTGATTACTAATGCACAGAATGTAGTCACGACGTTGGAAAACAAGAAATGCCAGGCCTCTCCAGAACACGCGTCACAATCACAGTGAAAGCTGGAAGAGTGGCCTTTCTAGACTACTCTGTTGGGGCAATTGTTACAAGTACAGTTGCGAGGTACCCGCTATCCCATTGTTAGTCATTCTGCAGAGAAATGCAGTACCCGCTACCCGTCTGCAAGGCATTATGCGCACTTTGTCGATGCTGTGACTGGTGGAACGGAATAACTTTAGGTCCCTCGGGGTATGAACTAGCACATAACAGTGACAAAGAATCATGGCTGTACCATTAGTAATGAGTGGGAAACCTTAAACACCCAGTCGTTGTGCAATTAAGATTGTGTGATGCCTGGTGCTTATTTTACTTTTCTACCATGCTATATTACACCTGTTAATAAGATTCCTGGCTGACATGATGCCTGTACAGGCCAATCACGAAGGAGTTCCATGCACTGGCCTGGCACTTTGTGATAGAATACTGGACTACCACGTGGAGGGCCTCGGTTTGAATCCCACTGGATTGTTTTTTCCCCCTCATTGTGTGCGATAGCTTTTATGGACATCAGCAGTGGCGGACAAGTACGCCATTAAAATTGCCTGCTGTTGCGTGATCTCATAACAGCGTTCACTGTAATGCTAATTAGAGAAAGAAGCAAACACTGCACCAAGTGGCAGGAGTGCAAGTTCTTGGCGGTAAATTATTGGTCAGTAAGTCTAGCTTAGTCTCAATTTGAAGCCTAAAACGGTGCTGACCTTGGCTATCGAGATGGTCTGTTGTTCCATAGCCTCGTGGATGGCCACTCGGTCATCCTCTCGCATTTTGTCAAACTCGTCGATGCAGACGACACCGCCGTCAGCCAGCACCATCGCGCCACCTTCCATGACAAAGCTGCGCTGCAGTGAAAACACCCACAGATCATCCACTGTGACACACGCAGCAAGAAGTTGTTCAGTTACTGGGCCCAAACCAGTTAGTGAAAAATTAGAAAGTTTCTAGGTGGCTGTATTATACTACTCACAGTGGATGGGTCCCTGATGACAGAGGCTGTGAGACCGGCAGCGCTGCTGCCTTTACCAGAGGTGTACACCTGTAGTGAGCATTATGAAACAAGTGTTACACTCGACTTGGCACAACTGCTATCCTCACATTCCAGCACCAAGTATCCCTACAAGCCCGTAATATACATCTTAAAATACACGCCTGTTCAAGTACTGCAGCGCTGTGAATGGGTACAGTGAAACTTGGGCTTTCTGCTGCACATGCTATTGCACTGTCAAGAACGGTTTGTCTAACGAACAGGCTCTTACAGCAATGGGGGCCACGCGTTCCACAAACTTCAACAGCTGACTCTTGGCAGTACCGGGGTCGCCAAGAAGAAGTAAGTTGATATCACCTCGCCGCCTCAGACCATCTGGAAGCCTGAACAAAAATGTTTAATCACATGAGCTTGGTGAACAACAAACAAAAATACAAGGTGGTAATCATTATTTTACTCAGAATACCTTACAGGCCCAACAGGGCATTGGGTAAGGGGAGAATCAAAAGAATATACTGTATTCACTTGAGTCATGCACGCACTCTCATATTAAGCACACCCCCAACTTCAGTCGTCAGAATCTGAATTTTTTTTCCTACAGCGTAATAAACGCACCCCCTACATTCGTCCCCTGCAGTCATGCTAACCAACACCCGGTGCCTCCTTGTTCCTTGGATCTCTTTGTTTTATTATTATGATGGCCCCCTTCAGCCACCGTGGCTGGCTCCCTCTTCCCAGGTCGCCCGCTGCCACACGCCGTATTGTTCTTTGACCTGGGCGCGGCACATCCAGTCTTTTCTTTTAAATCAGTGCACCACAGTGAGTTTCAAGAACGGTGCGAGTGGAGAGACATTGCAGCTGATAAGCACACAATGAGCGAAGGTCACGAAACTGCCCGCTCCAACTGACAGTCGCTTTTTGCAAATACGGAACTTTAAGGCCCACCCACGCCTGTGATTTTCGAGTGACGACGACAGGGTTTACTGTCAACACTGCTGTTGCGAAGGCATCATTAGTCGTCCGTCGCGTCGCAGGTTTCTGGAAAACCAGGAAAAAATCTCTAGTTGCCCAAAAAAATCGTGACGATTTTTGCCACATGGTAGCACTACCCCGATTCTCGCTCCGGCTGCAATTTGCTCATCATGCTTGTTATCTGTGTGTACTTCAAGGAACGCAAGATATAGGCTACCCTTTCTAGCAGAAACTTCTCATGTGAACAGCGATACAGCAGCCGCATTTTCTTGTTAATTTTGTTATCATCAGTTTGTTTTGAATGCTTCGATGGTAGCTTGGTGCAATGTCAACGGCGTCATCGCAATAGTCATGCGAGGTTGCCACGAAGTCGGCAAAGTGCATCGTAGCCTCTTAGCACACCCTTCTGGGCGCCCCTCGAGATCACAGCAGACAGCACTTTTTGCGGCTCAACGATTGCGAGAAAGAGAAGCCACGGTTATGCTTTTATGGGGTGAGTGGAAGGCTTGCAGAAGATAACGCCTTCAATCACTGAAGATGAGTGAAGTGCAACAAAGAAGCTGTTTCCAAACAGTACGCGTATGTATATCGCAAAAGGCTAAGCAACCCAATTTTTTTTTGGCTCGGAAAGTACTTCATTTTTTGCTCATCCCGGAAAATTATTCATAAAACTTGCCCTGCATGGTAAATTAAGCCCCAACTTTGCCCAGATTTCTTTTTTTTTAAAGTGTTCCTTAGGTAAGTAAATATGGTATATACGCGACTGTGCACAACTTATATGCTAGCAATAACGTAAGAAAAAACTGTCAAAGATTATACAATGCCTAACAGCGACAATGATGAAAAATATAAAAATAATAGAATAGCAACAAAACATATTACACATGTGAGATATTGACTGTAAAATAGGCTATAACAAGTAAACACAATTTCTAAAATGATGTTGAGTTATTAAAGTCAAAAACAAAAACATTGCTCAAGGTTACACATTGAATTGAAGGCATGTTAGCATGAAATAAAGCCTCTCGAATTCTGTTGTGCCAGAGGCACCCTGAACAAGGGCGAGAGAAGGACGCAACATACTTCAGGTTTCAACACGCTTCAGCCTAAACGCAGTTTATAGCTTGAAGAAAATTTGTAAAAGGTATTCACCCGAGTTTTCAGCCAACAGAAAATTCATTTGTGAAAGAAAAACAACTAAGGGAATTTTAGTCAAATCTCAATCGTTATAGAAAATAACAAAATAACCACTACCTTACTGAACTGCCCACACCTGCAACTTCATTTGAGTGCACTGTGTGTTCGGCGACATAAAAGGTGCTACGAGACCCTCTGCTGCTTTAGCTCTTCCAGCGCACAATTTGCCCGCCCACAAGCTTGCGTTTGTTCTAACTGCACATAACTAGGGACAGTTTGTTTTTACAGCTTTTGCTTTCTGCATAATATGACTTGTGTTGCAGGTATTTTGCCACACAGCATGACATGAACAGATCAGAAGAAATCTGTGGACATGTCGGCAAAGAACAAAGAAATGCGCCTCCTTACCTTTTCACGGAGCCTCCAAAGAGCAGACATGCGATGGCCTTCTTCACATCGGCAAATCCGTAGATGGACGGCGCAATGCTGCTGGCAATGCGCTCATAGATGTTGGGGCTACTCGCCAGGTGGCGAAACATGTCTTCTTCATCGGGTGTCAGCATGGTGCCCCCGACTCTACCCGCGCCCTCCGTGTTCACGGCAATGCCCACGACTCGAAGGTATGGTGCGCGAATGCCGATGTTTGACTTCTCTTGAGGTCCTTTCTGAAAATATTCGAGCAAGGCACAGTTCTCCTCAGTTTATCGGCAGAAAGGATGCAATGAACACTTTTATAACATCACAAGGCTGACTGAGCTAGTGGGTGCAGATCCAACTTTTTCCTGACGAACACTATTTCAAAAATTCAGAAAAAGGGCGGTTGCTGCAATCGCATGCAACTTCATAAAGAATGAAATCTTGTGTTAGTTTCAGAAACAGATAAAAACTCGAATAGAGTTCATACATGGGCAAAAATATGCAATCAAAATACAAGTTATCATTTAAGTATCTTCAGCTCCTTTGTGTTCTCTGGTGCTATTTGTCAAGTCCATCAGACCCCTATACAAAGCTGAATAAAAATTTGCAGAAAGATCAAAAGATCAAAGTCTGAAATGATCAACAGCAGGAAAATAAAATGAAAGTGTTAGGCTGGAGCTATTGTTTTTGCAATAGGATTTCGTTGAAACCCTATCTGTTTGTGTTAAGCCTACCGTAATGTAAGACCAACACCTTTTCTTCAGACATAAATGCTTTATGAAAAAATTTTTTCTTCTCTGACAATTGATCCTTTAATTTATGGCATCAGGTATCACTTGATATTATCGTCAAATGTTTGTAGCAATGTACAACGTGTATGGAACTAATTATGACTAAAGAGGGTTCTGTCGAGGTAGTAATCTCCAATAAATGACGCAGCATGTTGCATCAATAGCAGAAGCTATGGCAAACAGACTGAAATTGATCTGCAGTGCTGAACTTTGTATAAGAGCGTACAGCTAATGCTAGTACTGCTTTGTACATTCGCTGTTGTAGAGGGCACGGACAATCGGAGCTGTGCCACGTCGTTATTCCAAAAATGAAGTGCAGATGACAGTTGGTTGTCCTATGAAGACAGCTCTAGGCCTAGTCTTCCCTCATCCACCCATCCTTGTTACATTACACAAGGCATGATTCGAAAGGCCACAAGTAAACGGTCCACCTTGTTTGGACGGCCAGTCTTCTTGATCGAGTAGACGCCAATGGCTGTAATCCTGTTGCCAGGCACAACACGTTCGCAGAGGTACCTGCAACATAAATAAAATGGGAGAAAAACAGTTACAGGTGGGCAAGACGTACCGGTCGTTTGAGTACAGTTCACTAGACTATCAAAAAAATTGAACAAGTATGCACTATTGTCTCATCTTCAGTGGTTATACAGAAGACTCTCAGCACACAGAAATGTGTTAAACGGAACTACTGCTTAAACGAAACTGTTGTCTCTGCAATGCTTGGTTTCGGGCTTGTATTCTGCACCCATGTTCACCTCTCAGTAAAGTGAACTCGTGCTAAGGCAGCAGACTGGTCTTTGGGACCAAAAAGTGACAAAAAAATTCATTTTTTAAAATTGCCATATTTGGTTTCTGCAAGTATTTGTCTATCTCTCTGCAAATTTTCACACACCAGGTAGTGGTATTTTTAATGACATTCTAACTGTCCAGACTCTTGGTGCTGTTAACATGCAGAACCTGCAAAAAAAAAAAAAAATGGGGCACAGACTTCGAGGCTTCTTTATAGTTTGCCTGCACCTATGTTAGAAGCTCTGCTACGAATTTATGAGCACCTTTATGAGGATTGCAAAACATGCGCACCATGATTGTTGCTTTTTGAAGAAGCTGTGTGTTTTGAGTTTTTTCCAGTTTTCTCAAAAAAGTTAATTTACGGCTGTTCAATTTTGAGGCCTCAATATCTCTGCAGCTAGAGCAAGTATAGGAGCAGAATGTAAAGCACGAGCCTTTTTAATTAATTACTCATCAAAATTGTAACACAATTCCAACTGCTTTTGAAAATGGATAGTTCATTTTGTTGTCAAATAACCAAGAAAAGCCTAAAAACAAAAAACTCTTGCATACTTTCAATCTATAGTCATTAGTCTATGTTGGCATATCCTAAATATTACTTTTAATTAAGCACTTTTTTATGGTGACCTTAAACGATAGGGGTTAACTTCAGTTATCTTAGGATAGATGAGTTACAGGAAAACTAATTAAATATTTGAAATCAGCAGGAAAAAATGCATAATCGTATGCAGTTTGATCAAGATCACTGAAGAAATAAACAAAAAAGTGTCTAAGACCAGTCTGCCCTCTTAAGTGGAACATTTTCCTGGTCCCTTCAGGTTCCTTTTACTGAGAGTCTGCTGTACTACTCCATGCTCATTTAGCAGTAATACTTATTTATACCTGTTCATTCAGAATACCTGCAGGGATCATTACAGAGGGGAGCGGGGAAAGAATATGCAAAAGTGCAAATAACATACAGCAGGTTACAAGAAATTACATAATACAGCCAAACATCGTTATAGCATGCCTCAATATAACATTCTTTTTCAGATTATCTACTTTTTCGAATCCCCCTCCAAATGTCCATTGGTTTAAAGCAAAAATATTTCATTACAACAAACTTCAGAATTCTGAATATTTCAGAATAATGTATTGAATTTTATCCGCCTTACATCTTCCCAACACTTCAAAATAACGAATAGCAATTTCAAGAAGTTACTTGCGGCTGTAAAAATAACGGCAGACTCCGTAGCTGCCACTATCATCATCATCAGGACGCTAGTATATTTCTCTATCTGCCTTCTCTATTTAAGTGTGCGATAGCCATATCGCCATCATCATCAATTGTAACTTGTTTTACGCATCAGGCTTCACCCATGCCTCACCTCGTTGCTTTTGTTTTTGTCAGGCAGCTTGACCTGCGCTGCTTTCTAGCCTTTTTGTTTGTGGTTGAACGTTCAAGACAAGCTCCGGAAGCAGCACGAAATGAATGCTACGACAGTGAAAATTGCAACACAAGTGATCTTTTGAATGAAGTCGCCAATAATTACCCGTGCAAGCTTCACTAACGTTTTACACAGTGCAACCATGAAGCAGTCACGTGAGCTTAGCTGATGAGTGATAAGATCCGTACCGTATTTACACGATTGTAAGACGACCCTTTTTTTCAAATTTGACAATCCAATGTTGGGGGGTCGTCTTAGAATCGAAATCGAACCATGTACCTTAGAATCGAAATCGAACCATGTATAGTCATCTCGAATAGTTTCCCGCTCAACCCAAAGCGCATAGTTTTCCGCGTGCTTATACAAAAGCTTTTCTTTTTTTAGCATCTACTGCGCGCATTACGAGTGCCTTTATGACGAGCGCACGGCTCTTGAGGGAGCACCGGTAATCGATGGAAGAGCCGCCGTAGGGGGGTATTGGTAGTTGACGGAAGAGCTCCTCTTTGGGATACAATTTTCTAAGCGGGCGCGTCGCCGCGTGCTCCTGTCGCTTGTGTCCACGACCGGCTCTCTCGAGTCACTTCTGTCTGACATGAGTGCCGTAGGCTCGAAGAACACTCGGCGCTCGTTTACGGCAGCGTTTAAGCGGGCTGCTATTCTTCATGCGGAGGAAACCAACAACTGTGCAGCAGGACGGAAGTTCGGAATCGGTGAATGTGTGGTGCGGAAGTGGCGGCTACAGCGCGAGGAAAGTTTCTCGTGCGACTCCAAGCGCCGTAGCTTTCGCGGGCCGAAGTCTGGCCGCTTTTCGGAACTAGAGGCGAAGCTTGCGGCCTACGTGACTGACCTACGCGATCGATCGTTGTTGGTCACCTGCGAAATGGTCAC
Source organism: Rhipicephalus microplus (assembly GCF_013339725.1). Lineage (NCBI taxonomy): Eukaryota > Metazoa > Arthropoda > Arachnida > Ixodida > Ixodidae > Rhipicephalus > Rhipicephalus microplus. Next base: position 48,981,039 of record NC_051168.1, read on the forward strand.
GCAGCAAGCCCGTGTCTACGCTATGACGGCAGCAGCACCAGCGAGGACTCCAGCGACGATGAATAATCCTCCGCAACCGCGTGAATAAATTTCCCTTGTGTAAAATGCGCGCATTCTTTTTTTTTTTTTTTTTTTTTTTTGAGATGCGATTTTGGGGGGGTCGTCTTACATTCGAGTCGTCTTACAATCGTGTAAATACGGTACCATTTATTGCGATAAGAAAACGGCGACGAGAGCGACGATGACGTTTCAACAGTGCGCACGAACCAACATGAAGGATCGGTATTAAACGCTGATGCTTTGCAGTGTGTAAGAAAGATGCACACGCTTAAGAGTTTGCTTTCCAGCAGTTGAGCTGCCCACATCAGGATAGATTGTACTTTTCCTCAAATAAACGTGCGCTGGTTCCATAATATTTTGTGGTTCTTTTTTTGCGCCTATTTGAGCAAAACGCGGTCATGAATATATACACAGCACAGGTAAGCAGCTCATGTGATTGCTTTTACGATTTTCGCACAAATTTTCTATAGTTTCACTACGACTTTTCATAATAGCAAATAATTTTTAGCGGTCCCTTGATATTTGTTGTATCAAGATTTCACTGCATTACAGTAAAATCTCTATATAACGAACACCACTTTAACAATTTTTTAAAAATCACATGCCAACTGCTAATAGTTTCAATGTAAAATTATTTTACTACTACATATTTCAGAATACCAAACTTTTGGAATAACGAGTGATAATTTAGTTCCACGCTATATTACTAATGCCTCAGTACTACGAACTCATGTTCTGAAATTTGTCGCGACCACCGGAGCGGTGCGCAAGCAGACGACAAAGCGAACGGACGCCTTGCTTCTCGGAAGACGTGCGACGGTGTGGAGGAAAAAAAACGAAAAGACGACTTTCTTTTTATTGGAACGCCGACGTTGCAGGTTTACAAGCCCAGAGATGAGGGCAACACGGGAGGGCAAGGTCAGCGAGGCAGAGTGGGAGTTGCGGAGCGGAAAGCATGAGGATAGTGGTAGTGCGAGAACAGAACGACAACAAAGAGACAAGAAGAAGTTCTGTTCTCACGCTATAACTATCGACATGTCATACCAATTAAGCCCAAACCGCCACACTTCTAAGGAAAGCATGGGCACGGGAAAACTGAGACAGCAAAAGAGCAGAAAATGAAATGTGAGGAACTTTCTTTTTCATCTCTTTCTTTTCTTCAGAAGAGGCGATGACAGCCGCGACGCTTTAGGTTTTTTTTATATTTGTCACTTCTATATGTGATCTAGGAAGCCAAAGGGGTATAGGTGTTCTCTAAGGAGGCCTCGTCAGTCGTGTTCATCTTTTCGATGATTACTTGTCGCGTTCGCAAAGCAAATCTGCGTTCCCGCTGGGGTGCTACTACAATGAGTTCAACTCTGCTTGCGACAAAGAAGCGGAAGAAGTTTTTGCTGAGGAGAAAGTGGAGAATGTGAATGAGATGGAGGCCTTCGCTCTGCAAAGACTGTGCTGCACTCATTAAAAAAAAAGAAAATCACAGACTTCTTTAAGGAAACGTACATTTTTCAGGTCACTTGCACATTTGTTTTCTATAGTGAAAAACGAGTTCAAAGAACCACCATTGTAAAAGTAAGTAGTTTCGGCCGGTGGAAAATAAGTATTTATGGTTCATTTCTGGGCTTTCACTATAACGACCTTTCAAAATAAACTTGCCGCGGTCCCCTGAATTTCGTTATACCGAGATTTCATTGAAGCAGAAGGTTAAAAAATGTTCACAATAATTCACAGATAAATCCCCAATAGATTAAAAGCAGTTATACAAGTACCGTATTTATTCGATTCTACCGCGCCCTCGATTGTAACGCGCACCCGATTTTCACCGCGAAAAAAAAAAAAAAAAAAACGTAAGACATCGATTGCAACGCGCACCCATTTTTCTCGCTGGCCCGCACGATCACACCACTCGAAAAAACAACTCCTTTCGGGAGCGTCTTCCATTTAAATATAAGGTACGGGCAAAGCTTGTGCCCATCTGACGTGTAACAGAGCATTGCCGTCACTGTAGTTTTACCGTGGACCGATGTCAGCACGCGAACTTGCTTCGCCCCCTTCTTCTCGACGGTTGTGGTGCCAGGCATGTCGAAGTAAAGAGGCGTCTGATCGGCATTCCTGATTTGCTCAAGCAGGTAGCCGTTGTTGCGCCGCAAGTTTAGGACGAACCTCTGAAAACTGTGAAGCTTTTCATCGTACTCCTCCACAAAACTTTTCGCATATGCATGTTCCCCTTCGAAGGGAAAAGCCTTTCCTCTTCATAAAGTTAGTTAGCCAGCACCTGCCTGCTTTAAACTGGCTCCGCATTAGACCTTTTTCTAAGACTAATTGCATAGCCCGCACTTGGAGCAGTTCTGTCGTCACGGGCCGCTGTGCCGCTCGCTGCTCAAGCACATACTCGCCGAGCAGCTCTTTAATTTGCGGAAACCGACCCTGCTGTGGTCCACTGAAGCCTTTGAGTGAAGCTTTGCTGTCGACAATCTTCTGCCGGTCCCGCACGCACGTTTCGGGAACTCCGAACGACCGCGATGCGGCCCGATTTCCGTCCGTCTCTGCACACGCGATGACTTTTCTTTTAAAAGCGGCATCGTGGTGCACTCGAGTTTTTGGAGTTGGCGCTACCATGCCGTCGATACTAATGTACTACAAGATGACGAACTCCTCAGCAGACGTACGAAGTGCCGCACATGGGAAACACATAGGCAGAAATGGCGGACACGCCATGCCGACGCACGTAGGGGGCGGCCATTTTGGACTTGCCGATGGCAATAGATTGACCGTAATTTTTTTGTTCGTACTCGATTCTAACGCGCATGCAATTTATGAACTCGCTTAACCGGAAAAAAGGTGCGCGTTAGATTCGAGTAATTACGGTACTAGTAGCACAAAAAGAAAAGAGAATGCTGATTTTCATTATTAACTAAAGTGCAAAATTCACTGTATAAAGGAAGATAAAATTCACATAAGCAATAATGATGGTCACCTGATTAGATGTTTATGTGTGAACAGCTGTGATCAATATTCATTCCACAAGTACTGCCAAGAAAGTGTTGGGACATCTTAATTTATGTATGTAGATAAAATCGAATATACATAAGTGAGAACGATGGTCATCTAAGTAGATGACTTTGTGAGAACAGCTGTGATCAATAGTCATTTCACAAGTACTGATAAGAAAGTTTAGGGTCAAGCTCCTAAATTATGACCATAATATGACCATAGAAAGTAATGTCATGTTCTGCACCTGCCGCCCTGGCTATGAGAAACACTAAAGTGAACTAAGACCTGTAATTGACCCTAAGCATAGCACAATATTGCCAAAGCCACTAACTGACAACACAAAAGATACGCAACAGACTCATTCTTCAAGTCAGCATTGCGACCACTAGATGGCAAGAAAACTCGTACCGGTCGCAGTATAGCTGGAGGTGTCGAGGCATTTCGCCATAGGGCACCTCTTCGGGAACCTCCTGCAGCTTGAGCACTTGAAAGTCAACGCACTTGCACTTGTCGGGAACAATGAAGAACGGATCTACGGGACACTTGGGCTGCCCAGCACGATCGCTGTGAAACAAAGGACATTTTAGAAAGGATGCTGTGGCCTACTCCTTATCAGAAGCATGCAGGGGGGAGGTAATGAACGTGCACACACATTATCATAAATTACTTCACCAACATCCAATGAAAATTTCATCTTCCATTTTTGTGCAATGCTGTAGTGAATTCTTGTTTAGTTTGAAGAAGTGCAATATGCGGCTAAGTTCCACACACAATTGGATTCCATAGAGTTAGATAGAACTTGGCTATATGTTCATCTTCACAAAGTTTGCCCAAGCAAGAAATCCCGGTGTGCACTAGAAAGCAGTCAAAGGTAGCCCATGTTTCTGCCCCTGTTACATCATGTCTGGCCCTTACGCCATGCGATATTAATTGTAAAAGTGGCCCAACTGTTCAGCCAAATGAAGAGCCCAGCCTACCGCACCTCAAATTTGAGGGTGTGCACCTTTTGCACTTAGCTCTTTCGTTACCGCGCGAGAATGATTGTTTATTATATGTCTCGGGAAGATCGTTTTTGCCAGTTTGAAAAGTACTCCAGCACGCACTGCAGCATACCAAACTTTGCAGAATGAAATGATCTTTCCAAAAATTATTGGTTGTAGAGCAAAATATTTTAGAATGAATAAAAATGTGAAAACTGAAAATTTTCGTCACCGGCTGGGAAACAGCGAAATAAAAAACACTATATATGCAAAAATATTCAAAACAAAAAAAATTAAGGACATACATATTGTAGAAAAATGACCAAGAAATAGTACGAAACTAATTAATGACGTACAAAATGCTTCTCTTCACATAGACAAAAAAAAAAAAAAGACAGAACCGAGGCGCTGCTTCATAGCTCAGGCCATGCGGTGAAGAATGATAGCATGGTTTTTGCGAGAAACAAGTGTACTCGTACACTGTTCTCAGTAAACTTTTATTGCCTCGCATAAGAGTATCTAAGTATTCAAATATAGATGTATACCCGTGATGTGAATAATCCCTCTATAAATGAGATGTCCAATGAACTTCGCTATTTATCTAGCGTTGTCTCTTTCAATGAGCCACCTCACTCCGCATAGGTTGGCGTTACAATATATGCATCTAAGCATATTCCTTTGCATCTTTGCGCATATCGTAATAAAAAAAGGACAACACAGAGTGCAGTTCGAAAATGTTTCGCACTGCTCCGTAGTCAGGGCCGAGATTTGTTCCGGGGGGGTGTTCTTGCTGCTAGGAGAAGCTTTGCAGCCGGCGCCGCCACACCGTGTCCTAGCAAAGTGTGGACCACGCACGTAACCTGAGTAACTATAAGATTATGCACAAAGATCAGAAGCTACATGCACTTGCGGTGCAGGAGATAACTTGAGGATTTAAAGGAAACTAACCCATGAAGGGCGACTGATGTCTCAGGCTGATGCAAAGCATCCTCCCCATAAAACTTAAAGCTGAGGTGCCGTCATCGACCAAATCTCAGCTCGTTCTCATTCAATTCAGGTGTGGTCGCAAGACAATTTCAAGCAGCGTATGTGTTTTGCAGCGCTGATGCGCACCCATGCGCGCATAATTACCGCGTAATAGGAGTGACTAGTGACACTAAATGTGACCCTGTGTCTGATATAACAATACGAGCAAAACCAAAGCGGCTGGAAACTGGCTGCGAGAATCAGCTGCACACTTTATACATGTGGCGGACCTTGGGAAATATTTATTTTGTTGAATTAATTTTCCCTGACTTCTAGCAACAGCTCTCTATTGATTAGCTGGCATGAATTTCCGACATTTATTACTGCACAACTCTGTCAAATTGCGAAGCTGACACATCAATTTGCTATTTGGCTTGCAAAGTTTCTTTTCATTACAGAACTTCGATGTTACTTAAGCATAATCGCAAGGGGCACGCACTTCTGTCAAGTTCGCCAACCTAGTGCATTTTTCCAACAACACACGCACATTAGTTTGCGCAAAAGTCTGTAAAAAATTGCTATGTTGCCCAAGTCCGCAAATTAAAAAAAAATTCTGAAACTTGAGTGGCTCAACTGACTACTAGAGAGGGCTGGGTGCACGAGAAAGAAATTTACCGTGCCAAAATCGAGTACCGAAAAGCGTCGATCACCGGTGATCAATTTGAATATACGTGGTAACTAAAGAGTTAAGTCTACCTGCATTCATATAGGAGAATATCTCCAGTGAAGCAACTGCTTTGTCAAGGTAATTTTAGCAGGGCACGTAGAAGTGAAACATGTCTCCAGTAACTGCACCTGTTGCATCTGCGTGGCAGGGCATAGCCTTCAAGGCCAGGCCTGACTGACACGTTGGGCACAGTCTCTCGACACGAACGGCACTGCAGGGTGATGCTGGTTGCCTTGGCCTTGGTTCCGGTCGCAGCAATCACAATGCCCGGGACCTTGACAAGCCGGGAAACTTGGTCAGACTGTAAGAAGAAAACAAAGAAGATCAGAAAACAGTCGTCCTTTAAAATCTTGTATACTAACAAGTGTTGCAAAAGTTGCATAATAATGAGAATGAACAGAAGTGACTTTGGATGAATCGGTTGGCTAACTCCACTTTGCGAGTTTTGTAAATTAGCGGCACAGTGCGGCGGGCTTTATTTAAGACAACACCAGGCTGAAAAGCTTTCTGCTTTCAGGGAAATCAAAGCAGAAATGCACTGTCTGCAGTAATGTCCGACCAAGAGAAACTTTAGTTGTATCTCCTCCAGTAGGAGGACGTGTGGCAATGCATAACCAGTAGCCCACCAGAGATGTTCTTTCTATTCTGATACACACACACCACCACCAAGCTGAAAGAGACTCATGAGGACGCTTAGTTAGGCAAGCCGGTTCACGTTCACCATCACAAGGTATATCTGCATACAATGAAAGTCCGGAAAGTAACGTTAGTCTAAAAACAACTTTCGTAAGCTAACGTTTACTAATGGGAAGTAAAACTGCGAACAATGTATAGATGCATAGACGTGTGTTTCTTTACTGCTGTCCCAATATTGCCTAAAGTGCCACTTTCCAGCTGTCTAATTTATTTGGCTTCAAACTTCTAGGGTGGAATACAGTGCCACTGTAAGCTCAACGGGGAAATTCGTTTTTATTTTGGTTCAAGTGTTCAGAAAGCGTACAGTCATTGTATCTGTCAGTGCTAACATGTGGGGCAACAACCTGGCCAGTAGCAAAAAAACTGGAGAAGCCAAAGACAACACAGCATGCAATGGAACGAACAATGACAGCGATATGAAGACAGCAGCATCGATCAGAGAACAAAAAAGGGCAGCTGATAGCTTACTAGATATTAGGAAAAAAAAAGGATGGATGTGGGCAGGCCATGCCACGAGAGGACACATTATTGATGGTCTCTCAGAGGGTCAGAATGCAGACCAAGAAATGAGGAGCGCAGCTGAGGACTGCAAAGGGTAAGGTGGACCATCTATATCAAGAAATTGGCATACGTAAATGGAATTGGCTCGCTCGGGACAGGGAGGGTTAGAAACTGTTGGAACAGGCCTCCGTGCTGCAGTGGACATTAGACAGGTCAATGATAATGATTGTGAAGCATTATACTGCAGGGGCTCGCCTTAATCTCGCGCATGGGGACGGGATGAGCTTCCGACTTGAGCAGCACTTGTATGTCGGCAACATCCTCCTCTCCTTCGGGGCGCGGTCTGGTCACCTCATCCGCTACTTCCTTGGCCGCTTCTTCCAGCTGTTGAGAAAGGAGACTTGTGAGCAAGGTCAACATGTTTGCCGATCCACTGTGAGCACAACAGAAGTACCGAAAACGTGTTAAAAGCAGTTTTTCAAGTTATATTACCATAACCTACGCTTTATTTCCTCGCATGTTGTTTCAATTCGTAGGGCTCATGGTAATTCAAAAGCACCGAATTTCACAAAATGGCAGGACTACCTTTGCTATTGAGACATGACGTTTGCTGTTGCGGATACAAAGATCAGGTTTACAATGCAGTGGGCGGAACATAATTCTTTGCGATGCTACTACATAAGATTAAGATCAATGAACAATGGCAGCTTTATGTGACAGGAAAGATAATATATTTTACAGTTAGCTTGAATCAACTTTAGTCAAGTTTAATGTCCGTTAGTTTCAATCTTCAAAGCAGTATTGGAATACTTGAAGAGCCATGTGGGTGAGTCAGTTAATGCACACTGTCAAATTTTATGCAAGAGAACACGCGACCACGTGGCCTGCACGCCCTGGTGGCTGCTGGCAGTGCGTTCAACCATGCTTTTCAACACATGCTAATATTTTAGTAGACGTAATTCTTCCCTTGGTGTTATGAATTTACCCATAGCGATTTTCCACATGTCACTGACACGGGCCTGAGAATTTTTCACCTGCATGTATATATATTCGTGCATTCTTGCCATGAATCAGCACTCATGGACATCCATCCTTGCCTTTCGTACTACACTTCATCACTTTTTTTTTCAGCACTTATGTGTTTGAACTGCAAACTCTTCAATGTTGAAAGTAAGCTTTCCTTAAGTGCTATGTAGGCTTTCATTTCACGAGTTACATATTACTAATAAACAGGGACTTATAAATATACATGAGGTTACACGGTGGCAGGAACATAGAGTATTTAGAAAAAATGCCGATTAACTTGGAAGGCCACAGGCAACTTGATACATAGTTTGCTCTCAATCACGGACAAGGATTGAAAAGGAGTGCCTAAGTAGAAGAAAATGTCGCACAGGATAATAGCACCATCTCTCGTTCACTCTTGTAGTTATATAAGGTTAAAGGAACACTAAGATTGAACAGTTAATCAGTTCATATTGATAAATTGTCCTCTGAGAACCCTCATAATGTCAATTTCACCACCATAGCTTGAACAATAAAGGAAAAAATCAGGGTCATTTCATTTTTAAACATTACAATGAAATTGCCACACATGACATCACAAATTCCAAAGCGTGCCTATTTTCAGTACATTGGCCCAATGCGATTTCCTGAAACTTGGAATGTTAGGTCTGTGGCCCACTTGGAACACATTGTACCTCATTTTTGCAGGTTAGGAATTATGCAGGACCTAGCAGATGTCATCGAAATATATTGCGTCACAGCATCTTTTGTGGGAACTTCCAGGTGGTTTCGCCATGTGAATTTTCTTTTAGCACGTTTTCTCACTTACGAAGTGTTTTCTTGCAGCAAGCACGGCGATTGCAACATCCTGAATGAGTAATTTTTTAAATTAAGAAAAATCACTGTTCTCTTTCAGTCTCTTTGAAGGTTCAATGGTATTTGCTTTGACAGTACTCCCTCTGTTGGCCCCCGGTAGCTTATCACAACCACGATGAGACATCTTCCATGCTCACCAAAGGCAGGTGCTCGGTTGGCTGCTTGCTCAGCTTGTCGGCGAGCACCTCGTCAAAGCTGGAGATGTCCTCCACGGCCACTTCGAGCCAGTACTGGCCCATGTTGTAGTGCTGCTTGAGTTGGTCTCTGCGAGGAAAGGCAGAGATGTTGACGAATCGCTGTATGTGCGCATATTCAGGGGAACATGCTATAGTGTAGAATTCTTTCCTTTTTTTTGCGAAAGCCTGCTCTTGGGCATAATGAGATTCCTGTTTGCCAAAGCGAACACTGATCCACTTGTTGAAGCATTGGCTCCAGCAGGATCATGTGTTCAATGACTTCTCAGGGTTTAGAAGGGCTGTTTTAGACCAGTACATGCTACTGTGCGAAGCCACAGTCTGAATGCAAATACATTGGGAACAGTAAATGCACTAAAGGGCGCAACTTACCCTCTTGTAGCATTAGCAGTGCTCTTCTTTTAGAAGGTTTTACATGACAACTATAGTATAAGGTACGACGCACACCGTAATGGGAGACAACACATTAATTTTGACTACTTGAGGTTCTTTATTACGCGCCGAAGTATTGGTAGACATTAGCCGCGCTTTTATAACGGAGGGAAAAAAAACGAAGAAGCAGATGTCGGTGTCGTCTGTGTTCCTGTTTGAACAGCAGTCGATAACATTTATGCGCAGAAAGCCACAATAGTTTACGAACCCGTAATTGGCGAAAACGAAGCGGGAAAGTTCGCGAGAAGCCTAGGGATGTAGACTCGAGTAGTCTTCAATACGTTTCTGCCTTCAGACAGCAATTTTTGTGACCTGGGTATGGCGATCGACTAAATTATAAGCGAGGTGTCGCAGAAACGTTAGTGTGCTGAAAAGCTGCACAAGTTTAGCATGAGGATGTGGTTACCGGGCCTAACGCAATAACAGCGTAATAACTTCCCCAAATAAGCAGCAAGTTAACATCGCCGTCAATGACCTACTTCGAACGGAACGCAGCATTTCACTCATACTCAGTGGACTCGGAAGGCGTACAGAGACGGCATAAGCGGTATCAGCCAAAATTAAATGGCAGGCTAGAGAAGCACCGGGTTGCGCCGCGTGCGTACAGTTATCGATTTCGTTTCACCATTGAACACGAACGGAACGGAAAGTAGTTATCTCCCGAGATCGTGCGACTACGCAGTAATCATCCTCCCATTTTACGTGCGTAACATTTTTTTCCAACCTTCGATGCGCTTAAGAAATACATATTCTAATCACGAGATCAAGGCGCACGGCTGTGGCGCGGTGGATTACCTGTAACGGTAGTTGAAGTTTCCTTCGTGAAATTTCCGCAGGAAGTCGCGGAAGCGACGCTTCACGGCCTGCAGGTTGACCTGGCTGTCATCCTGAGTGCTTTCCGAGCTGAAGTTGTCGCTGAAGAAGACTCCGCCGTCGTCGAAACCAGCCATCGCTTGTTAACAAGACTGGTGGATTAGCGCGGGAGCAGACAATGCGCGCCCAACTTTTGGCGCGAAAACGACGGGTGATTTAATCGATCGTCGCGCCGTCTGCGAGCTTTCAACAATGTTGTGACCTCTGCGATCAGCACCGAAAACAAGGTCAATATTGAAAGCCGTAATAACAAAAGTTTGATGATAAAGTTTATTATATTGCACCAATACTCAATATAATAAATAAATAATTTAAAGTAAATAATGATAAAGAATATTGATTGCAGAACATTATGCTATAGAGATATTGTGGCCTCTGCGATTGGCACCAGCAACAATGTTAATCTCAAAAGTCACAATAACAAAAAGTTTGCTTGTAACCTTATTATATTGCACCAATGTAAACCAGATTAACAAATAAATTTAAGTAAATAATGATAAAATAATTTGTACGCAGAACAATATGCTTGAACATAAAGCGAGTATTGACCAATCACGGGTGAAGCGCCCCTTGCGTCACGCTGCCGATGCCGCCGTCTGGTCTGGGTCTGCGTCGTCTGCGACATCGTTGTCCACGCGCTGAGCCCAGCTAACGATAGAAGAAGAAGAAGAAGAAAAAAAATTATCTGCCGCTTTTGGCTTCGTGGTGTGCGAGTTTGTTTCGCGTCCCGTTAGGACGTCAGAAACTTTACGGGGCCTTCAGCTATGACGTGAACGAGATTGGAGAGCGTCGCGGAAGACAGAAAAGCTACTGCCACTCCGGAGACCAAGGCGGCGTCAAGCATCGGAGAGGAAACGTTCGCTTTGCTTTTTTGTTTATTTCCTACCTTCAGGTAAACAAAACGCTTTTACTCTCCTATCGACATCGAGGCGTTGTGTTCTCGAGTCGTGTCGGCTGCCGGACTCCGCGAAGCAATGCTTCAGAATGGATTTTCTCGTGGAACGTGCCGATTCCGGCACACTACCGAAAGCGTAGCATGGGTGTTGAGTTTCGTCGGGTTTCGTTCGCGGCAGGTACGCTCGCTCTCAGAAAAAAAAAAAGAAAGAAAAAAAATACGCAATAAACTGCTTCCGATGGAGCGGACGTTCTTCGCCTTGTTATGATCGAAGTTGCAAGGTCACGCAATTGCGGTTATCGCGTGTTTTCCTCTTTCCGAAGGGCGTACAAAAAAGTCGCGTATGACGAGGTACAGTTAACGTAACTTGCGTATCTGTTACTAGCTTTCAGCGCCCCCCCCCCCCCCCTTTTCTTGTGTGTGAGTGCATAGTTTCCACGGTCCTCTTTCTGCATGCATGTGTTTGCACCTAGCGCAGCAGATTTACATTTGCATTGTCGGTCGGGAATATAGCTATTTTATAAGCGCGACTCAGCAGACATTTTGAACTGGGGCTGGTGACCCTGACATGTGCTAATGCGCGCTCCAAAACCTACACCGCGTGCATTGCATGCTAGTTTCGTCTTGACGGCGCGGGCCGCGCTGGAAAATCGCGTTTTCTTGTTTCGCTCTCGCCCTCTTATCGGGACGCGTGTAATAAAGGCTGTCGGAAAAGCTCGCCGTCATCACCCTCTCCGCGCAGTCTCCGGTGGTTGCCGTCGGAGTCGAGTTTCGGTGTGCTAGATGTGTAAACTCTACGCCGCGCTCCCGGCGAATTCGCACAGGTGAGGCGTACCGTGCGCACAAAAGTCGCTTGCAATCGCGCGCGCAATTCCGCCTGCATTTCCGCACTTGCTTTCGCTTGCGCTGCATGCGATCTGTCGCCACACATATGGCCGTGCGATGACAGTTATAAGTTAAACCTGTTTATTTCAGCGCGCTATTCGCGTCATTCTGGGTTGAAACCATTGGAGAGCGCGTTTAATTCACCCAAGAGGTGTAATGACGGCTGGCAATCGTGCGGGAATGTGAACGGAGCGGCCCTTGAGGAAAGTCAGAACTAAGTCAGCGCACGTGCCCAGTGACGTTATAAAGGTGTCATAAATTTTTGTCTTTTTGCACTAAAAATTCTTTCCGGTGGTTCGTGATTGCGCGAGCTGTCAGCATGTAAGGTACACATACATTATTAAAACCAGGTTACTGTCGAGCAGGAGATAAATCCGAGCATGTTCAGAAGATGAACTCTTCATGCCTTCTATTTTACAGCCACTTCACCCAAGAAACATGTAAATTATTTTATATATATGTATATTATACCATACCTTTAACATTCCACACAAAATCTTCTGACAGCCCACATTCTAGCTCACAATCTGCATCTTCCATATGCAGCTGACACAATTATAGAATTAATGATGTAATTTTAGCTCTAAAGAATATACATAAGTTTGCATTTATCTACGGGAAATGCAATATAATACTGCCGTATAGAAATACGTACTCTGAATGATGTGTTATTCTTATCATACGAGTAATAATCAGTTAATATCAATATAGCCCCATCAAGCATTGTTACCTAGTTGACATACAAGCATGACTTGGCAAGAGAGGTAACCCATAACAAAGGCCTTGTCAAAGCACATTGCTGGACCCACATGTTCTCACCTAGCCTAGAAGATAATATTCAGCGGATGACGCATACTGATAAAGCGGCACAGGGAGGGCATTTTCTGGAAAGCTGCATGTACGAGATGATGCGAGGGCCAGGCAGATCGGACAGTTGTTCCACAGTGTGAGTATAATATATGCTTGTAAACGAGAATTAACAATGAAATAGTGACACCTTCAGTACATCAAATCTCCTTTTGAAATCGGGTTCTCGTCGAGGCACAGAAGACGTTGCTTGTTGGCTATGAATTCGAGCCAATAGATTGTTTCATGGTAAATGCAACTGTAGTTTATAAAAGTGGTCATCAATTCACTAATTCACTATGCTCAAGTTGTCCAAGCACAAAAAAGGACTGCAAGTTTAGCTGAAAGAAAACAAGGCGAAAGACAGTGCACAAGAAAAAGGAAAACACAAAATGCTGCTGTTTGTGTCTTTTCTTTTTGTGCTTAGTTATTTGCCTCGTCTTCTTTTAAGCTATGTTGGGCCGACATGTCCAAGCAACTTTAGCTGCAAGTGTATTTAGTTTATAGGATATGCTTAACAAATTATCACTTGAACAAAAATTTGATTGTTGCATTAATATTGCTATAGTTACTTAGTTGCGTGTTAACATTTGATAACTGTGAAAGAGGGCTCACCTGAAAAGTTAAGCATTCTTTTTGTGCACGCACTCGCACACCGCGAAAGAGAAGAGCATATACCTCACTGAAAGGTCATCTACCCTTTCAGAAGCTGTGCTGGGTTAAATTTATCTAATCTTTGTGAAGGTATTGAGAATGTGGCTGTCCACAGCATATGTCACTGACCGTTATTCAAGAATACATTTCAAATCACTGCTATCAAGCCTTATCAGGTTTCACAAGTCTGTGTGGTGTATACAGCTTAATTAAAATTCATCGTAGGATTTATCCCTTTCATCCCAGTTCAATTCCCAGAAAAAGGAAAAAAACAGAGCTTACTCCCGTGCTGTTTATTCTTGTGTTGCAACGTGAGGGCATGTCCTGCTATGCTTCTGGAAAATAGAAATTAAAAAGCACAAAGTGGTTTTTATTTGGAAGTTTTTTTTTTGGGAAAAGGTTGATCAGGTTCCTACTCCCAGCCCTGAGCCATTCCCGGAGAAACGTTTTTCATCGTGCGTAAAAGGCAGTAACGTTTGCTCACAGTGGTGCTTTTGTTGTAAACACATCTAACCATAACGGATGTGCTGCGACCTTAGTGACAAGATTGCAGCTTCATGTTTGCCGCCTGTCGCTCGCTGAAGAAGCCAGGCACGATATCGTAGAGATAGAGATGTGCTGTTGGTCGAGACAGCATTGCGAGAAAACCCACATTGCGCAATCCTCTTGTCTGCTGATGCCAGACGTCAAATAGTGATAAAAAAATCCATGTCAAGTATTTGTTTCGGTCTTATCAGACAATAAAGAAGATATTGGAGAGCTAGCTAGCATCCCTTTGACATTGCCGGTGTTTGTCTGGATGACAGAGCAGGCTGTGACAGGTGTCTTAAGAATTGGATGAAGATTAGTTTTGAATAAATGGGAATATTGTACCGAGGCTAAGAGAAAATGTCAGCCTGCTGCACACAGAATCATGGACCGCCTGCTCCTCAGCCTGTTCTGTCACTTTAGCTTTTTTTTTGGCTAATGTAAATACTATGCGTATTAGGGGTTAAAAGTTACAGTTGTTGTTACCTAAAACATTCTGGTTAGCCGAGCAGGAATGTCGGAGTCTGTGATGACATTTACGAGGCCTAAAATCAGCGATTATTTGGCCTAAAACCAGCAACACAAATGCGTGTTACAGGAAAGTTATTTGTCTGAAACACCGGAGTAGTGCTTGATGCATTTTCAATGCGAAAACGCTTGAGGCCCGTGTGTTTAGATTTAGGTGAACGTTAAAGAACCCAAGGTGGTCGAAATTTCAGGAGCCCTCCACTACGACATCTCTCGTAATCATATGGTGGTTTTGTGACATTAGACCCCAACCATTATTATATCGTGAGTAGTGCTTAACGTCACGAAAATAAGCAAGTGTAATGGGTAGGAGCAATAATGCAAATTATTCTTGACAGAGGCAGTGATGGCTGTGGGTGGTGCTGGCATTTTTTCTTAGCTTATATCAGAGCATAGTTGTTCACCTCTAGGTAGGTCAGCACGTCTTTGAAATGACGGCTGTATGTTTCGTCAGATGCGCACGAAGAAGATGGAATGATAGCCAAGAAGATGTGATGGCAATAGTCCAATCTCCTTCACGTCTGTTTGCTCCAATTTCTGCCCGTCATATGTTAGCTATGGCACTCCCTAGCCCAAGGCAAAGTACTTTTACATTTTCTAGTTCAACGTTTTCACGTGCTTTAATTCTATCTCAGTTTCCAGGAAACAAAGTACCAGTCACTGTAATTGTCTAGGTTGTGATACACCGACTTTGATTAAGTAATTGAACATGCGAGTTTCTTTCTAATAAGATAGATATTCAATTTATTTATTTATTTATTTATTTATTTATTTACACATGCTGTCAGTCCTTTGAGGTGATATGAGAAGAAGGGCAAGAAATATAGAAAAGTAAACAGATACTGCATACATATCCATATACCTATATAAACATACATACTCTCACTAACATACACATAAGACATCAAGATAGTGCTGAATTTTTGTTGTACCAGAACTGAACATATATTCATCCAGAATTTACAGAATATGGGTACTGGTTATAGATAGTTATTATGGAACATCAAGTTGCTAACTAAAACAAATTGCTTCAGTGTAAATATGGTACAATATAAACATGGTGGTATAAACAGTATTCACCAAGCCTATAGGGGAACAACGTTTAAGAGTATGTATGAATGAACATATTTAGAATGGCTTTAAATCCTAATGAAGGCAAACTGTAATGTCTAGGTAGTCACAGTATGTATTCAGTCTGCTGTAGAAGCAGACTTGAGCTACCAAACCTATTACCATCTAAGTTTTACAGAACATATCATACTTATATATGTGTCTGTGACTTTGATATGAAGAGTAATTGCAGTATAAAAACATTTTTTTACCAAAATGAGTTCAGTAAAAAATTTTCAAAATTTTTCACTGTGTAGGGCATCATCCTACAAATATCTGGGCATCCACCTTACACCACGACTTTCCTGGCTAGAACACATCATTTCTGTTTGCGCTAATGCCTCCAAAACATTAAGGTATTTACGCCGAAACCTCCATCATTTATCCATCTAACGTTTGCAAACTGTCTTACCTTACTTTCGTCCGCCTGCAACTTGAATATGCCTCTTCCGTTTGGTCCCCTTCCTCTCAGTATCAAATAACATGCCGGAAGCAATTCAGAACAGAGCCGCCCATTACATTTCTAGGATCTACGCCATTCATTCCGATGTGACTCAGCTTAAACTTGATCATTCCCTCCAAGCATTGCATGTTCGTCGTCATGTGTCCTTGTTATTCCTATTTCATAAGTATGTTTACAGTAACAAAACATCGTCATTGCACCTTCGATGCTCCCTCTACACGTCACGCAGGTTACATAATCATCACAGTTTCATGCGCGTGTTTGGTAACAAACACGTTCAATTGTCAGCACTACCGCAAGCCATCCGCATGTCGAATGATCTTCCCGACAACATCGCCTCTGACTAGTCACCCTGACACGTTCCGGCAAAAACGTGAGATGTATTTCTTTAATATAGTATCGTGAAATTGTCTTACTTGTTTAACCTTCAAGCTATTTTATCTTGCGAAATGTAGGCCTTTATTTTCAACAGAAAGTTGTAATCTCTTGTTTAAGTGCTGCTTACCTATTGAAATGCTAGGTTTTGTATAACCTCACTATGCTATATTATTAACCTGCATTGTATAGTTGTTTCTTACAAGTTTACTTCTGCATTCACCGTTACACCTCTTATTTTTTATAAATAAGGTATTTTTTAATAAATAAATAAACAGAACTATTAGGCATGGCAATATATATTCTACTAATTTTATATTGAGCAAGGAGTTCATGTGGAGTGTTTCTTTCTCAAATAGCTTGCTGCGTCTGTCAAAACATTTGACTCCTCATCTTGGCATTGATTATTTCTTGTGTCGGATGATTTATTAACCCTTTGTAGGTTTGTCTACATTTTGACCCGGCTCACATGAAAATCGACTGTTGTATATTGATATTAACTACACTGTAATAGTATAATGCAGATTTCACCAAAATCAGTCCAGTACTTTAATGTAAGGAAGTGGGTGTCGTACTGACGTGTTTTCAAAAGGTGGGAAGACATATCCCACTGTCGCATGAAGGCTCCATCTCGCTATTGCAGCAATGGGTATTTGCTACAAAACGGTTATAGCAATACGCACACAGTAGCACTTCTCAAATGTAGTGGAAGGTTGTGCTGAACTCATTTCTAGCAGCACCGCCTGCACCAGCGTCACTTAAAGATCACTTCAGTGCATTCACCAGCAATTTTTTTACTCATGCCTCATCCATTTTTTTGTCCATTTGCCTGTCCAAATTGTCAAGTGCTAATGTTGTCTCTGAACTTGTGCCCGATTTTTAAGAGGTACATGTAGGATATCAGTAATAATATTTCCATGCACTATTATCCACAATTACACTGAGGTACAAACATGGCAATTTGCAGGGTATTACTTTTTGATGCATTTATCGCTCGAGTTATTGCGCAGATCTAAAAAAAAAAAAAACACGTGATGAGTGGAAGCTACAAACGCCTCTCTGAAAAACAAAAAAAAAAAGACTATCATGCAGTATTTTTATTAGTAGATCTTTTCTACATCTACTCAAGAAAAAGAAAATTCAGCAGACAACATTAACAAAATTATTGAAGTTCAACCTCCCATTGCCGTGCTGCGGCACTCACCCAGCTACGCTTCCTCTTATGCTGTGGGAGTGCCCAGCACAGTACAGACACACTAACACCACGACCCTTTTGTCCGAAGCTCCATGAGGCTGTGCAGAGCCCGCTCTTGACGACCAAACCTGGGCGACCCAGCATGCCCATGAGAGGGCGTCGAGGTAAGCCCTTGACGTCCCCTCATGGGAGGCCTAGGCCCTGCCACCTAAACCTGCTGTTTTTTTATAATAAAGTTTATTTCTCCTCTCCTTCTAAACAGTTTGTAACACTCTTTTCATCGTTTAAAAGCATGGTAAAAAAAATATGCCTCAACCTGGGTAAGATATGAGTGACTGATCCTTGCACTAATTGCAATCAGTCATATCGGAGAATTTTTCCTTGCAGAAGCAAAAAGTGAGATTTACACGTACTGCTTACACAAAAGGTGTTAAGTAAAATACAAAAATAAGAGCAACTTGCACACAGCTACCTGTCAAGTTTATTCTTTTAAAATAATGAAAGTATAGTGTGAATATGCTTTTATTGTGCACCCTGGCCTCCTTCCCTGGACAACTTCCATATCTCTTGATCCCAGCTACCGAACATGATTACAACATGATTAGAATTATGTTCGGAATGGCTGCAATTCCAACATTATTTCAATCCTCCGCTACCCGAACATGATTCACTCATGAGCATAACATTTCATCAAATAAAAACATTTTGTTTCACTAACATGATGTCACACAAGTAATGTCAAAGTAGGCTTTTACAAAACATTTTGCTGGGAGAACACAAGAGATGCACAGCTAATCATAATGAATGTCTTTATGATCATAAGAATATACATTAACATCTTTGCAGCATAAATTTAATTTATGTATTGGTATTGAGTGACATATTTATCTAATTATATTCCCATGATATCAACAGTGGTAATATTGCAATACTGTGCTGCGGAACTATATTGGTGAAGAAATGTGACACTGTGTTGCTCTCCTATCCCAACACACATACACAATTTAACTCAGCACTGGCATGCAAAAAGAACCTGTATTTTCAAACAGTTTTTTTTTTTTGAGCTTGTAGAAAAGTGCAGGCTTTTGTTTTTTTATTTTTATAACAGGCCCATACACTGGAGTTCTTATAGACTGTTTTATGGCTTCCAGCGAACACAAGTGTCTTTGAGAGGTTAAATAGGAAGGAGCACCTGTAGAAATCTTCCAGTTGTTTCTAACAGCACAAGGTCATTGCTGTTACAGTATACACCCTGCAAAGTACGATCATTGTTCATTCATCAGTCTGGTTTACGAGTTCATTCACGCCTTGTTGATATCTCTAATCAAGTGAGGAAGAATCATTCTTTAATGTATTCTTTTTATTATGTACTGTGCAAATGGAAATGCAAATGAGTTGTTTTTGCATGTAATGGATGAACGCATGATATACAGCAATCCCATGTTTTGAAACAGTTCGTTTCAGTGATATTATTTTACGAGTCAGGCTGATGACAATGATAATAAAAAACACTCTCATATGTGTTCAGCTGTAATTTAGCTTACACATACAAGACAACATTGAGTTATGTACGTGTGATTGTGTATTGTAATGCAGTTTGTGTAAGTTATTGCATACTGCTCACTTATGCTCACTAAGTGGAACGAATTCAGTGCTAAAGAAGTCAGAGGGGAGAAAAAAATCTCCTGTGCCCGGTTTCGCTGAGAAATTCAGTGCTGCATGGTTTGTGTTTATTATTAAATTAAACACAAACAATCGATGAAATATATGGAGACGGCATTCGATATTCAATGAAATTAATTACTTCAATTGCTAGTTATATGATCTTATTAATATATTTAACCATTCTCTACACTCCTTAAAAATGTGAAAGGTACATTTGAAAGGTACGATGAGTCACTTTATCACAGATGCCATTTGATCGCATCAACACACACTGAGCAGGAATTTTAGCATTGTTATTGTGTTCTTGTCTATGTGCTCTGCTATCCTTCTATGTTGTGTGAAAGGACCATAGCATTTCGTAAGTTTATCTTGAATAGCGCACCCTTGTAAGGGATCACGCATCACTTCTCAGTGTACGTTAGTGCTTTATTAACATTCACTGCTACTTTCAAACATTGATCGGTGATGTCATGTTAACTAGATTTCATTGCTCATTTTGAGGAAGAATTGGCTTAAAACATCTGCCAAGCCAACGATTTCTGCAGGACAGTTATGTAATGCATTGTACTGTGCTTTGTTTCAATTACAGTGTTGGGACAGATGCTGTAAGGTGATTATATAATTATGCAAATAGCTTGTTAAATTTTGTTAGTTTTAGTCATCTCAATATTAGGTAGTACTTCTGTCATGCAAGTTGTGTGGCTTTCCAGGTAATTCAATCGGTGCAACAGAATTGGTACTGATATTGGAAATTTTCAACAGTTTAATTTTCTTTGTGTATGTGCATATACATGTATGCGTGTTATAAGGTGCAGTTTATCGCGCATTACAGTTCAAGCACTGTTCATCCTATGAGAGATCTGCTGAGGGAGGCTTCCAAGTTTCCTTGACAGTCATGTGCATAGTGCATGCACTGCTGAGGCATAGGGGCGAAAGCTTAGTCACGCAACTTTTATTATTTTGCAAGCATCGTCTGGAAGCTCGTGTATATCGGTCCAAATGGTGAAAAGCCCTGATACGGTTGACTGTGTGTAACACTGTTACACGCCTGCCCGAGATTTCACAACTGCAGTAAAACATTCCTGTTGGTTAAAATGTTTTAATAGAAATATGGGGTATTGCGGCTAACTTGCACCAAGTATACTTCTTTAATATCACACTTTTTAAAGAAAATGTTGGAAAAAAATAAAAACCGGCAGCTATTATAGCATAGTTGAAATAATCTGACATTTCTGAAGAAATGTTGCAACTTTCCTGCTGAATATTTTTCTTAGAGTTACTATTGTGAGGGTTAATTAAGGAAACTTTCATTTAGATTACCAGCCTATCAAATTGGCAGTTATGTCATGGATGAAATATTCTAATGTTTCACAGTAAGCACTACTACTTTTGCAGTAAAGAGATTCGGTATAGCTACTAATTAAAAGGTTCATTATCCAATTCTTGTTAATTTACACAGCTTGGTGAATGGAAAAGAAAAAATATGATGTGCTGCCTGCAGCTTGAAACAATACTGAGCTAATTCGCCACGTTTAGTGCATCTGTTTGCTTTCGTAGTGCTAGACACAAGTCGGCTAAAACGCCCTGTATATTGGGCAACCTCTGTAGATGAGCCTTTTGTTTGTTTTTATTTCATAACAACTTCCAAAGGCTGGCAGGAATGGGTTCGTGCACCATTAAACTACAATGTCACTCCTCCCAATTCAATGTATTGGCGTGCCTGTTGTATGTCACAACTTCCTGTCTTGTTCTCTTTCATCTGCAGGGCATAAGTTTCTGCGGAGAGTGCGATAGCTGCCAAGATGAAGGCCCTGCTACTGAAGAGGATCAACCTGCATGCGGCCCTAGTGCGGTCCTCTCTGTGCCCTCTATACCAGAGCACCTGTTACTACTCCTCCAGTCCTTCCCCTGACATCAAGCCCATCAAGAAGATTCTTGTAGCTAACAGAGGTCAGCTCTAACAACCTTTTTCATTACCTATATTCATGACACCAAAATTTCAGTTTGACCACATTTCTTGCATCTTCATGATCATGTTAAGTGCACTGCTTTAGTGTGGTTTAAGATTTTTCAATTCTTCAGGGAGTTCTATTCAGTGTACACACGTATGTGGGCTCTGTGCGGTAATTCACTTAAAAAACATGATATGAAGCATCACTGGTTTCATGTTTAGCATACTTAGAAAGCACCTATCATGTAAAACATTGCAGAAAATGAACAAGTGAGTTTTCTATACATACAGAAATGGAAAGCTCACGGGAATTAAGTTCTAAGAAAAAGTTTAATATAAGCCTAGTTTGGCATGCAGCAGCTGCATTTTGATTTTACTACTTAGATTTTGCAAGCAATGTAATTCCGCAATCTTTCTATAACTGTCCTATTAAACTAGGCTGACATTAGGCTTTTTCGTTAAGCCTGCATTCTTTTGACCTTACTTTTACATATTAGTAACACAGACATTTAGATATACACGCTCACCTTACAGTACTTTTTACTCATGATTTATGAGTATGAACTGATTCTGTATTTCGCTTCAGTGTCGCTCAAAGGAATGCTGAACAAAATTTTTGCCGCCAAGATTTTCAGCCAAATTGAAAGATTAGACCCTGAAATCAAGAGGCAACCTTCATTTCAGGCATAAACAATGGGAAAATAATGAATTTAATGCATTTTTCACAAACTGCCCCATCTTGATGCCGCGTCGTGAACTAGAGAAGGTAACATGTGATGACATCACACACTCCCGAAGCGGGCAAGTCAACAATGCCAGCCGTCACCCACGTCTCTCGACTCGCTCAACTCCCACTTCGGTTTCCAAAAATGGTATGACCAGCAAAAGCGGGGAACAATGTTTCCGGCTGGGGTGCTGGGTCAAAGCGCCAGTGCTTTTGTGGAAGAGAAAGAGTGGGATGAAAAAATAGGTATAGGAAAAGTGGTGGAGCATGCATCCTGCATGCTCCTCGGTGAGTGTAATGTTACGGCTCGCGCTTGCGAGCAGCCGTGACATGCCGACATTCCATAAAAAATACAACTAACAGTTCAAAAACAGGAGATATTAACTCCGTTTATCGAAACATAGGCATCTTTCGAGTCTTTTAAGTTTCGTCAGTTTTTTACAATTTTTGTTCAGTATCCCTTTAAAGGATAGAGTGCTGCAGGTTTCTTGACCTAGTTTGTATTTCTTTTTACAGGTGAGATTGCTATCCGTGTCTTCAGGGCATGCTACGAACTCGGCATCGGATCGGTTGCCATTTACTCGGAGCAGGACAAAATGCACATGCATCGACAGAAGGCGGATGAGGCATACCTCATCGGGAAGGGCCTCTCCCCTGTCGAAGCCTACCTCAACATCCCCGAAATAATCAGGATCGCTCAGGTAGCTCATGCCCTCTTTACAGGTGACGATTCTGTTTTACTGATTTCAAGTTTTCGATGAAGTCAAAAAAGGCAAAACATGTGCATTCGATATACGGCTTGTTTGCCGAATTCCAGTTGCGGGCAATTGACAAATATATATCACATTGATATATCAAACATTGATATATCACATTGATATATGACACATTGATATATCAAACGAATGGTAGTCATCTAGTGTGGTAATAACATATTTTACCACACTTATGTAAGGAATAAAGCAGAAGTATATGTAATTTGATAAAAATTGGCTTACTTGGCAGCACTTAGGGAAATTAGGGGCTTGGAGGGCTTTTTAATGTAGGCGTCGTATAGGTTCGAAGTACATTGTGAAAGTCCATGCCCATGTCTCAATGCAATACATTAAAAGGCAATGTTCGTTAGAGCCAAAAATGTTTTTTTTATTTGTGATATGTTAGGAGAGCATACATTTTAAAGGGGCCACCAATGACACCCAATTTTCGATTGTAATCTGTGTTATGTCGGGTAATCCTTGTGCATTGAGAAATAAGCTGCCAAAATTTTAGTGCATTTGGTCAAGCACTTAATTTATAATTGAATATTTTTATAATTGCGAGCGGCCTGAGAGTTGGGCAACACTGGGGCACATGCGAGCCGTGGCGTAACATGCAGCTAGCTTTGCAAGAGCGTCTACATTCCTGCGAAATATATTGTTTTAAGAGTCAGCTGTGTGTGAAATTGAAGTACTTTAGCTTTATGCTTGGCATTGAAATTTAATGATTTTCAGTGGCTGAAACATTGGTAGAACAGGATGGCTGGGCTCCCTGCTGCACATCACATCACACTCGACATGTCAAAATAGGGGTCGCCGGCGGTAGGCGGGATTCACAGCCAGCCACTTCTAAGGCCTTTATTGCTCTGAAATATTTTTTATGGTCCGGTTTTTATATTCATATAGTGTGATAGGCCATAAACTTCTAGTTTTTGCTGAAAACCACTAACTATAGTGTGACCGTCTCATAGCCACTTTAAGCACATTACTCTGCAGTTTGTGTTCTTTGTTTTCACCTGTGTCTAAGGTTGCTATATTTGTGGGTGTGTGGCTGTCTCTACTTAACTGCAGGAGAACCACGTTGATGCCATTCATCCGGGATATGGTTTCCTCTCGGAAAGGTCAGACTTTGCTCAGGCTGTCATCGACGCCGGCATTCGGTTCATCGGTCCCACGCCGGAGGTGATGGCCAAGATGGGGGACAAGATAGCTGCACGCCAGTCAGCCATCAGTGCAGGTGTGATGGAGGTTTGCTCGTCTTTTTAGTCAGTCATGGGCTCAGGACGGCATTTGAGCTGTATGTTTGAATGAATGTCAGGTAAATAACCAGTAAAAGTACCTGTTAGCACTTTCACGACTGTTGACGGGTATATTCGTCATCACCGATGATGACTACTGTCGTCATTGGGCATATTTTTGTTCATGACTAAACTACTGTCATCAACAATAATTCTTTCGGCATAATACCATAAGAACTGCCCCCATCATACCTGTGTTTCTTGACGGTTGATGGCCATGCTTGTCCATGTTGGTACATTTGTGCCTTGTCTTTTTTCTTATTGTCATTTTTCATTGTAGGGCCATGCAGTAAAGCCAACTTTGAGTTATTGTTTTATGCGATTAGCAAAATAAAAGAATGCCATTCAATTGAAAAAATGGTACCGTTTTATTAAAAAAAAAAAAGCTGTACAGATTGAGAGGAAAAAATTGTTTTCATGATTTTTGGCAAGTTTTTCTTTTTTTTTCTTTCGGTCGCAAAAGGTCTGAAGTCCCCACTCTATCTCAGCTTGACAAACAACCTTTAGCTTTGTACGTATAACGGTAGCAAGCACTTGTAAGGTTTTGATGCTTTTGTGTTTAAATTATAAAGGAGCTGCATCATTGAAACCTTAATGCCGTGCTACTTTCCTATCAACAGTATCGCCCTCCAATACTGATCTTTATCATTTAAAAAAGAACTTTGGAATCGAAAAGTAAAGTGAATATTTTTTGTTGACTTGTGGCATCAGCTGAAAACATTGAATCCTGACCACACGATGTATGCGTCCATGAAACTAAGTGCTGTCTTTCAAACACTTTCAGATGTGCAGGTTGTTCCTGGAACTGACAGTCCTATAGAAACGACAGAGGAGGCTGTGGAATTTTGCAAGAAACATGGCTTACCGGTCATCTTCAAGGCTGCTTATGGTGGCGGTGGCCGAGGAATGCGAGTCGTCAAGGAAATGAGTGTCAGTTTCTTTTAAATTGGTTGTTTGTAGTAAACCTGTTTTTCTGTTCTCTAAATTTTTGTGACAAGATGTACCTGCATTTCTATGTACCTGCATCAGAGTAAAACTGCTATTTTACTCTGATAAATTAGTCCATTGAAAAGATGTGGAACTAGTGGTGCTATTCTGGACCATGTCAGATTTGGTAATGATGGCATTCTAGGTTGATCAGAGACTGTAGCAAATCGCTGGACTAATCATAGTTGAGATGGAAAATTTGACAACATGACAGAATTTGAAGTGTTTATATTGTGGACATAGGGGTTTAAAGGAAAGGGAAATTCAATTCAGAATGGCACAAAAATATGTCGTTTGAAGAAAATGAATGAATACACGCGCAGTGAGGTCGGCTGGCAAAGAAGCTTAATTGAAGATCTCTGCACATTTTCGTCGAGAAAGATGAATGATGATGGTAATGATTTATCTTTTCTCTGACACTGTAAAAAAAAAAAAAGATCTTTTCCTGAGGCACAATTGAATTCCTCATGAACAATTAGGCAAGCTGAACTGAAATGCGACATGACGTTTGAAGTGTTGTGACCAGCAGCAACTGGTACAGGAACCTGTCTGATGTGTTTAGAACTTGAAAAGGTATAGAGTGGTATATGGTCACTGGTTCAGTACTTCTGGAAGATCTCAGAGATGGTTCCAGTGCTGGTGCCACATAGTTTATTGTGGAGGTGTTATAATAAATACAATGTGGTTAAAATGCACTGTGCAAGTATGTAAAGATTATTTTAATGAATGGGTTAAAATGCACTGTGTAAGTATGTAAAAATTATTTTAATGATTGGCAACTCATTTACACAAGAAGTTATCAAGGCTTAGCTCTATTTCCCAGAAAGCTAGGACACATACAGGCTAAATGTATTAATGTCATTTACACAAGCATTACTTTTGGTTTTGATAAGATAAGCTCCCAACACTTTTCATATTATTGTTCTTGTCAAGAATTTTTATAAATTGAAGCAATTGTATACAGCTACAGGAAGCATAGTGGGCAGTTAATTAGCCTTTTCATCATTTTTACCATCAGTCCATGCTCTAGTGCTCAACTAGTTTCCACTTAGCTTCTTAATATAACCAGAGTGTGAGTACCACTGTACTCACAATAGGAAACATGCCAGTTTAGTTCAAAGTAACATAGATTCATTTAGACTGTCTTCAGTTCATGTCACATTGGTGCGCTACTGCCTCGTGCACTTACACGAGAGCCGAAGTCCTTTTCAGTGGACGTATTTGTAACAAAATAGCATTATTGTCTGAAACAGTTGAGCATACATGATGTTAAATGTAAATTTTCAATGTTACATTACTCAGGTGAACACTGTAAACTGGCAAATGCATAACTGATAACATTCATTCTAGAGATGAGAAGTCATTGAACAGAGAATGCACATAGGCTAATGTTTTGGCAATTAGCAATGAAAGGTTTTCAATTATATTAATCAAATTTGGAGGCACCATACTTACAAAAAATCACACAGGAGAAGGGGAACCTTCTGTGAATGTCAAGTGTCGTGTGAAGCACGAGATAAACAAAAATGCATTCATGTAAATGTTACAGAAAGGCTAGGAAACTCGCAAGAAGCATAAAGTTGACATGGTATATGAATAAGTGATTATGCAGTTACTGTAAGCTGAAAAACAATGCTCGTGAAAAGCGTCATGACACACGGGTCATGATTACCAAGTCTTCTTCAAGGCCCTATCAAGTGTGCTTTGTCTTATCGAGGCAGCATCTGTACTGAGCAATAGATGCATCTTACTAAGCAACATTGCATTGTGTTAAGCGATTGTATTGAGCTGCAGCAATAACATTCATTTTAGTTCATTACGAATCATGTGTTTGAATTGTGCTTTTGTCAAAATTTCTTGTTTCTCATAGGAAGTGGAAGAAAACTTTCAGAGGGCTACGTCGGAGGCGAAGGCTGCCTTTGGCAACGGTGCCATGTTCATTGAGAGGTTCATTGTCCGCCCACGTCACATAGAGGTTCAACTGTTGGGTAAGTGCCTATTTTATCATACATTGCACCCTAACCAACAGTTTCCTGAAGTACTCTGATGTAACCTTTTGTAATAGCCAAGTTATGTTGTATTTGTACTCTAATCATAATGTTTCTAAATGTATTAAATTGTATTGTACAATGAGTCACAGCCTAAAATAGTATTTGTCTTGCTTCCTTGATCTATTTTCTTGTATATCGACTCAAACAATATTCAATTTACATTTCTGCGAATTTTACCATAAATATTTTCTTGTGCTATGTCTAGTACTCTAACACCATTTTTTTTTTTTCATATTGTACATATTTTAACATTTTATTGCAGTACAGTGTCTCTAGGAGCCAGTAAGGTACCCTTGAGTAATAGTAATAATAATAATTTGGCTCGTGCAAATATTCAACTGCTTTGAATATTGCAGTATTCAGATTCTTTTTGATTTGAATTTAAATTATTGGATATTTCGAAGTACAGTAAAACCTCGTTAATTCGAACTCTGTTATTTTGAAATCCCGCTTAATTTGAAGGATTTTCCGCGGTCCTGTATTTTCTAATGTAAGTTTGAGTGGATAATTTGAAGCGGCGGACAGCACCAGTCCAGTTAATTCGAAAACTTTGGGTGCCCTTTTTGTGCCAGTTCCAAATCCCGACTTCGCCGCGAATCCGTGGAAACGACGGCCAATAATATCCACAATGCAATGCAACTTATCGATACTAGTGAGTGGCAGCTGAAGCACCCTAGCCTAGCTACTTCTAGCGCAAAAAACATAAAGAAGAAAAAACGGTCTCGTGGTCAACCGAAACGTGCGCCTGCGGAAAACAAGCTATGCTTCACTGCAACACAGTGGTGACATGTGGGCAGCTTATTGCATGTTTCTCGTAACGTCAGCGGGTCATGGTTTACTGATTCTTTCTGGGATCGTAAAGAAATTAATAAAGCACAGTTTAATGAAAATAACGATGTATGCGAACCTCCGATTGCCGGTTGCTCCAGCAATTTGTGTCTTTGCACTGCTGGCGGAGGTCTTGCCAGCAACACCTACTTCGAAAGCTAAGTTCGAAAGTTTCAAAGATCATTTCTTTCCAGCCAAAACACATTGTGAACTTCGTCATACTGGCCATTATTGAGTTCATAATTGTAATAGAAAGAATGTGCGAATAGTCGCATCATGACGTGCTGACGCAGCGAGAAGCAGGCAATATGCTGCCTGCGTGTCATTACTGCGCTGCAGTGAAGATGTCTAGTTTTCTGCAGGCGCACATTTTAATTATTTACGACCACGTTTCCTTTTTTTTTTTTTTGTGGCAGCAGTGAGGCTCAGTGTTCCTCCATGTTGGTGGCAAATAAATACCAGGTATTGCTGAAAAATGTAACCTTTGGAGCCGCAAGCTAGTCGGCACAGCAAACGATGAGCACCGATTACTTTGAATAGCTCCAAGTTTTTTGCATCCCACTTTTCGTATGTTCTGTTAACTCAAAAGCCCGCTTAATTCGAAGCTTTCTCACGGCCCCAGTGACTTTGAATTAACGAGGCTTTACTGTATCTGAAATGAACAATAAACGTGTATTAGTCCACACGTAACTTTTTGTAAAAGTGGTTTTACTGCAATAATGGAATGCTATTTTGTGAAAACATTTTCAAGGGTAATCCGCACTGTTGCGAGATCTCATTTCAGGGTTCAATGAACATATCCTCATATCGATTCATCATTTTTCAAGTTTAGAAGCTCCTTATATTGGCTTGTTTGCTCTAAGTGTAGTTAATTTTAAACACAACATATTTCACAGGCTATCACTTTCATTTTACCACAAGTGAAATGCTGCTACTGTTCAAAGTTGTTCCTACTTTCTTTGAATAAAAAAGAACGGCATTTTTAGATGCCTTGTTTCAGATTATATATATATATATTTATATAATCTTCTTTATCGAATCACTATTTACTTCAAATTCGCTTCGAACCTAAAATTTGCTATTTACACAGGTCTAAAAATTGAGTTCTAGTTGATTTTTCTCACTGATGTCACCTCGTATGATTACCATTCACGAGAACAGCTCAAACAAACGTTTGGCAAGATTGATGATTGACCAGTGTTTGCAGCAAGCCATAACACAGCTATCATAAAAGTCAAATCAACGCGTTTTGTTTTCTTTTGCATTAAGCGCGGGATTTTTTTCTTTGTTTTTTTTTTTTGCATTCGCCCGGCAGACGCGTTTTTTTTTTTTCTTTCGCCCCGGCTGACGTGGTTCCCCCCCCCCTTTTCGCTCGCCCCGGCTGACGCAGTTTTCGCGCTATAGAGAAACATATCAACGGCGAATATGTGTCAATTAGGTTTAGAATGGTTTGTTCACCTGCTTTCTTCTGTATGATTTTTCATGTGATAATCTTTATTTCCATCCCCCTTGAGAATTTAAACAAAAAAAAAAGAAAGAAGTGGAGTTTTATTGTATAACACTTTTTTTATCATTTAATTTATCACCACAGCTACGGATGCTGTATTTGTGGACACATGTTTACAAAAAATCTGGTACTTCTTCGATTGGGATTCGTCAAGCTCATTACATCTACCCATCTGCTACTACCAATTAGAAGATACTCTCATATGAAATAACAAATTGTAAATGTTAGTGGGGTGGCCGTGAACAGGGCTGGTGAAAAAGAAGCGGCAGTTCTCTTGTCGCTCTTAACCGGTCATCCCCCTCGGCTACTCAACTTCCTCACTATGCGGAGAAGGGAAATGGTAGGAAAACGAAAAGGAAATAAAGAAGTCTTGAGAGTTGGTATTCACGCTGTGCAGTTTTCCATCTTTACAGCGTACACACATGTCCCAACATCAGTAATCAGCTTGTGTTGCTTCGTTACCTTCATTGTTTCCCATATGACAAAATGTTTGATCCTTATAATTGATGGCCTGCCTCTGACTCTCTTGTATATGCGTGATTGCCATCGTTTGTCATGCATTCTTTCTATTTAGGTGACAAAGCAGGCAACGTGGTGCACCTGTACGAGCGTGATTGCTCGGTGCAGCGACGACACCAGAAAGTTGTGGAAATCGCTCCTGCTGCCAACCTCAATCCAGACGTATGCTCAAGATATGAAAATTTTAGTTGAAAATTTTGTTGGTGTTTTGCTGTGACAGTTCAGCTTCCAGACCCCCTCATTAATCCTGGTTTCGGGATGTTATACCCCACATATCAATCAACCCCCTCATTAACACAATGGCTCATTGTCATTTGCTTGTACCACTGACATTTAACAATTGTCCATATCCTTGATACCTAAGCTTATACTCTATACATTGTTTATTTTTTGGCATTACCTTAGCACATCTAATTTCCTGTGGCAGTAAGTGAATGTAACAATAAACACACTGAACCAAGGGTGCACTCTTTTAAAGGAGCCCTGCAACACTTTTTGAGCATGATCAGAAAACGCTGCTGGTCGGTAGTAGAGGCTCCCGACAAGACGCAAGCCAATTATTATAGCACAGCACGCGGCCTGGAATTCAAAATAAATTATCAAAGTCAGCTAAAAATAGCTTTCTCTTCTCTCGACAAATCACGGAATAAGCCCAAAAGTCACTCATAGTAAGCCCATCTATCAGCCATTGGCTGATTTGAGCATGGCGCGCTCAATTGTTACAGAGGTTGTTGCGAGCGGCTGTCACTTTTCCTTGCGTGCCCGGGTGATCGCACTGAAAAAGCCATGTAATTGAAGAGAAAAAAAAGAAGAAAAAAATGCTCAATGTCACGAGGCGCGAGGTACGTTTTTTGTTTGCCCCTCTCATCCCTCCCTGCTTAGCTTCCAGCGTTTTCGTCGGGACAACAGAAGAGAGAATGCGATTGCAGCGTGCGACAAATCTTTGTAGCTCCGCTTGTACTGGACAGACTCTTAAAAATTTTTCAGCGTTGAATTTGTGAGGTAATACGCTTTTCCAGTGTGGTAATTCCATGGTTACTCAAAAAAGTGTTTTAGGGCCCCTTTAACATACCTAACAAGTATGTTAACTGTGATAAAAAAGAGAGCTAAGCTAATTGGTTTGAGTTATGTCAATTTCATCTTGTCTGGCTTATGTATAGACTTCCCAAATTGATAAAACGAAATGGTTCTCCAGCGTAGCTAAGCAACACAATTTTAGAGTTTTATTAGGTGCACTTTTATGCAAACTTTTCTCTGCGCACTATAATATATGATTGGCTGACATGTCTCTTTCCACGCAAGATCGTGTGAGATGTCGTATCAATTGATCAATCTGTCTGGACATTATCTTAATTTAATTGAACACAAAATAGCAGTTGCAGAATCTCAAATGCATTGGAAGATGTGATGATGACCTTGTGGTTTAAATGAGACATGGGGCTCCTTAAAGTGTACATCTATGCTTCATTTTGATTTTGCTACGTGAACTTTCCTACATGAAAGCACTTGTTTCTAACTCTGCTTAGACACTCTTTAATGCAAACTCGAAAACAAATGCTAAGCAATCAGTTTTCTGTGTGAAATAATGTACTGCATCTATTTTGTCAGTTACAGCAATGCTTAACTTGTATGTTCTTACATAAAAAAAACGATAGTCTTTCTTGGGATACTTCACCAGAATTTCGGTCTGCCTGTCTTTCTGTTGGTCTGTGTCGCACGATTTAACCACCCGGTGAAAGTTCAAGCACTTCCTCAATGCCCAGCTATTTTGATCTGCTTGCTGCATTCATACTTGCGAAGATCTCCAATCAAAAACCTAGTATTACGCATATTCGAGGTAAACATCAATATTTAGGTGTCAGGTAGTACGTTACTTTAGTTTTAAAATGCATCGATCCGCAATTCTAAAAACCGCAGTGCTTATTACAATGTGATGACAGTGTGACATTATGAACAAAAAAGCGGGTGTTTCGTACGCTTTACTAAAGTAACATGGTGCTGCCACCTACCAGTGGTTCTGCATTCTAGGAAAACTTTCATTTCTTGAAATTACAGCCGTGTGGCATCCATATCTCACTCAGCACCTACTCACCGATCTTCTTGTGCAGAACGACAAATTAACGTTTCATTCTTTCTCTCTAGACAGAGGAATATCGTCTTTCGCCGACCTTTGCTAGCGAAGAACGCAGATATGCGACCAATTTTATCCCCAATTTTCTGTTATTGTTCCTAAAGAGATCATTAGCATAAGCCATCTTTTTCCACTTTCAATTTTCACAAACATAAACTACTAGTGTGAGTAGCCACATTATTGCTTGATAGCAGGATGGTGTGCCGAGGTGTAGATGGAGCTGCGCCTAATGGAAGCATCCTACTTTCTGGCAGGTCCGACAAGCCATGCTTACTGATGCAGTGCGCCTTGCCAAGCACGTCGGCTATGAGAATGCGGGAACGGTGGAGTTTCTGCTGGATGAGACGGGCAAACACTACTTCATAGAGGTCAACGCTCGGCTTCAGGTGGAGCACACCATCACCGAGGAAATCACTGGGTGAGAAATCACTGGGACCACCTGAAGACATTTATTTGGGGTGAAAGGGGAGAGGGAGGGAGGGGGGGCATTCAAAGTGAGAAGTAAATAGAGTATGAACAAACAAAAAGCACACCAAACAACGGAATAAAGATCAACCGCAAGGGGAAAACACTGTGATAGAAGTGAATTAGAGCTAGCTAACTGCAGTAGAATACTCAACTTTCATCATAGCCACCTAACTTAATTGCACTGTTGAAGCAAGGCATCAAAAATATTTCTGCAGGACGCTCGTTCCGAACACTAATGGTGCGAGTGAAAAATGAGGATGGGTCGAGGCGGAATGTGTACTCTGTAATTTATTTTTGCATGATCACTCATAGCTGATACATAAAATAGGATGGTTGCTTGTAGGCATGTACGAATGGTAAATTTTAGGGTCTGAAGCAAATTCAAAGTGAATAGTGATTTGGTCAAATAATTTATATTGAATTTGAATAGCATACATTACCAAAGGAAAATGATATTTGTCGTGACCCAAGTAGCCTGCACAATAGGCTCCTATATTGAAAAAAAAGCGTGTGCAGATGTCATTCTATTTGGTTCAAAGGGAAGCAACTTTATATAGTGGCAGTATTTTACTTTTAATAAATTCTAAGTTATGACCTTTGAAATACGTTATGTTTTAAAATTTAGTTCATTTAGAGCGTACAAGTTAGTATAATAAGCTTTTAAACCTAAAAAAAATGATGAACCGATGTGAGTGTAATATGTTCATTTAACCTTGAGATAGGGCTTCGCAACAGTTTGCATTTTTTCTAGTGAAGCGTGTTCACGATATAGCACTTTTTTTTCACGGCAGTGAAGCAAGTTTTACAGGGAATTGCATGCGGTTTGTCTATTTCATTTCAAATACTTCGAAATTTCCAATTTGAATGCTGTAATATTCAGTTGAAATATTTGAAGTGCTTGAATATTCACATGCGCCTAGTTAGTTGATAGACCTATTTTTGACTATTGTTATTTTATCATCACAAATGCTGAAGAGAAAGCTTAAGCCCTTGCTGTTTGATGGTTTTCTTTGTAACTTGAGCACATGTTGCTTTACTGAGTCATTCATCTGTATTTAGTTTCACAGTTTAGTTCTGCAGCATCATTGCTGTTGCTGTCTGCAGCATGGGCAATGCATCAAGACCATTGAATGTTTGCACTAATTAAAGTTAAAAATAGATGCTTCCACCAGTGGTTGAAGAGAGCTTGGTCAAGTTGTGCAAAGCTCGGTTTGCGGCAAAATTGGCGCCCACAGCTCACAATTTCGTCTGCATTTTCTGTATATGCATTTCCTCGCTTACCAGCATCTTTTCGTAAAAAGTGTGAGAAAAATGCTATTTGGAAAGAGTAGTTTACCAGTTGCTGTTAACGTTATTGTAGCCGTCAATGGCGTAACCGATAAACATGAAAAAATAAAATGAAAAAAGTATACTGCATCAATTGGGATTAGAACCCAGGTCCCATGTGCAGCAGTCGAGTATTTCAAACCAGAGCTACGCTGGTGCTGGAAACTCACTTTGCAAAAAGACGCTATACAGGCGTCGTGTCGGTCAAGGAATCATGTCAACCTAAGTAGTATAGCGTGGCAGAAGAGTAAAATAAAAACTAGTGATCACATAATGCTAATTGTACAGCGAGTATATGGTTGAATTCTTCCCACCCTCTGCAAAATGCTCAGACATAATTCTTCATCGTGATCAGCTGCATGCAGCATCCGCAAAGTGCACATATGTAGCGGGTACCTCACTTGCCTGCATAAAGAGGAATAATGGTGAAGTGGGTGCTGTCTTACTTCGCAAATATTATGACTTATTGCGTAGTTGATACCTTGCAGAAAGCCAAAACTTCAACCTCAGTTGGCCTTGCCTCTGCACAAAGCTGTGCTCACAATTTCTATTAGGCAGTATCATACCATTAGCAAATTTTTTTCACTTCAGCATCCCTTTAACATAGCAGAGATGATGAGCCCAGGGATGACAGATCTTTGAGTTTAACGTTGGCAGCTAGCTAGTGCTTCTCTCTTCCTTGCACTGCAGCCTGTGTGACGTGACTCTGTTTGGTTCTGCTTGTGCCCTAGCGTCGACCTGGTGCAGTCTCAGATCAAGGTTGCCGAGGGCTACCTTCCTGCCGGACATTGGGCTGGTGCAGGAGAACGTTGTGCCCAAGGGCTGTGCCATTCAGTGCCGAGTCACCACAGAAGACCCGGCCAAGAACTTTCAGCCCGACACGGGACGCATTGAGGTATGGAAGCTATAACGCGTACACACTCAAACCTCAATATAACAAAGTAAATGAAAAATAGTCTTGCAATAGATTACAATGTTAAGAATAAACCTTTATAATGAATTTTTGGATATAATGAACCCATTTTTATGTAAGATTCAACTTCGTTATAATCAAGTCTGAGTGTAGCATGATTGCGCGAAGAAACTTGTTCAAAGAAAAGCAAGTACACAGTACAGACACCATTAGGTGGCATGTAAAAAACAAATATTTTTCCTATCGTGAGTATGTCTCTATTGGGCAATTCGTGTAAGCCTTTAGATTCTGTAGCATTTTTCAGAAGTACCTGTCAAAATAGTGTGCATTCATAATGACTTGCATTAGGCTTTCGGAATGACAGTTGCACCTGTTCTGTGTACTTGCTTTTCTTTGTCCACATTTTTTCGTGCAGCCAAGTGTTCAAAAATGCACTAATTACAATCGACATCTGATTTCCCGGACCCTTTAGGGACCGCAAACACCTTGCAGAGAATTCGGGCAGTCCGAAAAAAACGAGTGCAAGTGAAAACACACTTTTTTAATTGGTATTTTTTCATGACGGAGGACGGTCACGACAGAAGTACAGGATTCTCATTGCAATTCAGCCAATGTATCGTTTAGGTGGGTCTGAAAAAAGCCGTCTATTTTTTTTTTTTCGACAAAATGAAAGAAGGAAATAAAAGAAAAAATAATCTGATGTGGCTGGCACTACTGCGTTTGCAAACTCTTAGATGCAAGAAAAAAGTCGCTTATTTTAGTTTGCACAGTGTTCCTCTTACCCGCGATGATGTCTGCCTGATTTTTAGCTAGCGTCATGCTGTCGCTTCCCACCGATGACAGTGTCAGTGCTCGCGTCAACTCCGAGCTCGTTGGCATCTGTGCCTTCTATTCCTCGCCTTCCGTTCACTTTTCTCCTAGCACTTTCGTACTTCCGCTGCAACCCTTATTTCAACAGTGTAGCTTCTCCAACTGTCAGAGCACAGGCAGCACAGCACCATAGGGCCATGGCCACATATTTGACTAAGCTACAGCTGGCAACGGATTGGCATGCGCTGGATTGCGAGATGATTTGTGGTTTTGAAGGTACTGCAGTTGGTTTGACGGTACTAAAACAACCAAAATGACGAAAGCCATAAACGTCCAGAATTTCGAACTTTTTAATAGATTGATTCTATGGGGAACTTGATGGTGGCACAGACGAGTCCAAGAAACCAAGCATGTCCAAAATTTCGTATGTCCGAGAAATCGGATGTCGGCTGTAGCTCCAATAAGACCTTTACTGTATGGAAACTATTATTTTTTGTGAAAGTGCAGCACCAAGAAACGCTTATTTGTACAAAATTGTACTGTGCTGCACGTTTATGCAAGCCAGGTTTCTAAAAGCACCTGTTTTCACATGAATATCACAGAGGTATGTTATATTATGATTTTATACAATATCTGCAGCAGTTGTCAGTACAGAACAAAAACCGAAAATAGAAAGAGTGGTATTTTTTACCATAACGAAAATCTCATCAAAACATCTATTACTTCATTCCGGAGTGAAACCAAAATATTTTTGTCAGTTTTCAGTTCAAAAGAAAAGTTGGTGATTCATCACGACTCAGCTGTGTAACTTGAGCATTAATGCATTTCTCAGAGGACAATGAATACTGGCTCTTATCTCAGGCAGGAGTCCCAAAGTAAAGATGTGTGGAAACTTGTGAAAGATTCAAAGAAGGGAAACCAATTGAATGCTGTTTATAATAATGCAAGTGAAGCATAATGTGCCATTCATGCAGGCCAGCCTCGAGAGGAAATTCTTGGCACTGAAGTTTATTTTATCAGAATGGCGATCTCTGGGAACACTTGATGGCGTGCTGCGTATGAGGTCCTGCTCACTCTCTTGAAGTCATGTATTCATCCTGCTGCAAGGATTCACAATTCACTTAGAAGGAGCTATAGATACTATATTTTTTATTGTTACTTAAATTTCAAATTTCTGCGTACAATTAAAAAAGACCATTGTGAACTGTTGAACTTCTTTTTTATTTTCACTTTAGAATGCAAATGGAATGAAACTTTTTTTGGTGGAATGAAACTAAGACAGATGAAATACACTTTATTACAAAACCGTGAATCTCGTATTCTAGAAGTTCTGGAGAAGATGGGGGAGGGGGGCTTAAAGAGATTAAAAATCTCTCAACATTGGGTTTCACTGGATCCAACGTTTTGACAAGCATCTTCTTGCTACCCTGTAGAAGACAAGTCTACTCGTTGAAACGTTGTTCCAAGGATGCCATGTGTTCAAAGATTTTTCAACACTTTATATCGTCACATGTGGTTTCATCTAACTGGCACATGTCATGGAATTAATGTGACAGTAAGTTAGCCTCCAGACTTTTGCTTCCAGAAAAGTAGGCAGAAAGATAATTTGCCGTGGGCAGAGACCTGTACACGACAAGTTATCTTTTTGTCCACTTTCCTTTCTTTATGTTTACATTACATTTACTACTGATAACAGTCCCTACACTTTCTTTGGCATTATTGTCTGTTAGTTCTCATTAGTTTTGTGTCTTAACAAAGAAAAATGAGCCCTCAAAATTTTTCTTTGCTTAGTGTACGTAATGTTTTCTTCGATTGCCAAATAGAAAACTGGTCTCTCTTTGCTTTCATAAGAATTAGTATGATTTCAACGTGCAGCTATAGGCAATTGTCCAATTACCTTGTACACCCCTGTAAGGCAATAAAATGACAGAAAAATTTGTGACTGCTCCTGACTCGCTTATGTGCTTTTTTTGTCTGAATGCTTCAACCAGGTTTTCCGGAGTGGAGAGGGCTTTGGAATTCGGCTCGACAGTGCGTCGGCTTTTGCCGGTGCCATAATCTCCCCGTACTACGACTCCCTACTCGTGAAGGTTATCGCCCATGCTCAAAACATGAGGTCCGCAGCAGCAAAGATGAATCGTTGTCTGCGAGAGTTCAGAGTTCGGGGTGTCAAGGTGCGTATTCTTTTCATATTTATTTTTATTATTGTGGGACTATATCTAAAGTAGCCGTTGTTACATCGCCGATGGGATTTTGATTGCTGAGTGGTACTTGTCACGTAAGTTACACCATTTGAATGCATCGCAGAAATGTACGTCCTGCTTGGATATTTCCCTAAATATGCAACTTTGCAGTGTTGTTGATTAAATTGCAGCAAAATGCAGCAGATAGCATTTCTACCAGTATTCGCTTTGTGCCAACGGTTTCATGTGATGATCATATTGTCATTGTTTTGGGCAGTACGGGCGATGTTATGTTTTTTTTTTCTTCCACATTATGGTAATTAAGATGGTCATACGCTAAATATTACGGCATGTCTGGGAATGAAGCAAGAATTTTAAGACATTTCTTTTTCATTGACTTTAGTGGTTTTAGACAAATTGATTAGAAGTGAGATACGCTGCTACAAATTTTTGTCGTAAACCTTGACATCCAATTTGTCTGCCTCAACCTTGCAGCTTCAGTTTTCTTACAAAAAATAAAAAGTCATGCTTGTAAAACCTCCACTTTCTCCGGGGCCCATTATCTCGATTGTGTTCGCTAAAAATGAATCTCTTGAAATAGTGTTACTACAGCGTATCATCACGTGTTCACTTGTCAAAAACTATGTGTAACACATTCTAAGTCCTCTATTATTACATAATACCAGATTTTTGAATTCCCTTTAGTTCCTTTGTGTTTTAACTAAAAATTATTGTATAGTCCTCCTCACATAATACTTCTTACTTGTACAAGTGGCTGTGAGGCACTTGTAAATAAGGAATATAATACAAGCAATATTAGAATGATGTTTTTAATTCCCTAGAGAGTGATGCGAGACCATTTTCTTGTTCTGTGAATTACTCATTGATCTCTTGCGTTGCCTCCTTCATGCAGACAAACATTCCTTTCCTGCTCAACGTGTTCCAAAATGAGCAGTTCCTCAGCTCCGAACGTCGACACTTACTTCATTGACGAGCACCCCGAGCTTTTTTACTTCATGCCGTCGCAAAACCGGGCACAAAAGTTGCTCTACTACTTGGGCAACGTCATGGTGAACGGTCCCATGACTCCCTTGGCAACTCCGCTTAAACCATCCGACCTCACCCCAGTCATTCCGGACATCGAGGCAGGTCAGTGCATTGCAGGTCACTACCTAAAACTTGCTGTTTGGCAGGTTTGTGTTAAATCTCGTACAACATTTTTCAGTGAAAAAGTGTGAAGTAAAACACAATGTACAGGGCTCAGTGCATTGTATTTTCCTTCTCTTAAGCTTCTTTCAT
This sequence comes from Rhipicephalus microplus, assembly GCF_013339725.1. Classification (NCBI taxonomy): domain Eukaryota; kingdom Metazoa; phylum Arthropoda; class Arachnida; order Ixodida; family Ixodidae; genus Rhipicephalus; species Rhipicephalus microplus. The sequence continues at coordinate 49,020,234 of NC_051168.1, forward strand.
TCCAGATTTTTGCACAAAAAAAGTGTATTTAAAAGACATGAAATTTTGGTGAGTTGATTTTGCAAAAAGGTTGAGAAAAAAGGGAAGGGGGTAGGGACAGGATTTAGCAGAAACTCCCAGGTTTTTTTCATAGCTACCGTTTGTCCTCCTGTATGACACATCTCTGTGTATAACCTGCTCCTACAATTATACACTCCAGAAAAAAAAAATCTCATAGTTTTATGAAGCCACCTTTTTTGCATTACTGCAAAGAAGTTCCATGAAGCAAACTTGTGCACTAATGTTCACGTATGACTCTCAGCACGTATCCAGCTCCAAATTTTTCACTACATTTTGTGTTGGTTATACGCGAAAAAATACAGTGACTGCCATCGCTCTCTGGTTATAGTGTGGTACTACTAAGTATTAGGGTGCAGGGACGGTTCCTAATCATGACAGCCACATCCTGGATGGAGGCAAGAATGCAAAAACACTTGTGCACCATGCACTCGGGGCACTTTACGACATTATCCCAGGTGTTGAAAAATACTTCAGAACACTCTGTTGTGTTAACTCATATAAGTTTGTACCACTTTAGAATTTTTAACTCATGCAATTGATAGTTTAGGGTAGTCTTGTCATTACTTAGGGTATTGCCAAGGCAGGCACAAAAGTTGTTCTCTTCGTGCCCTTTCCTCATGTTTGGTTAACGACTTGTGTGCCCCCCCCCCCCTTTTTTTTTTTGAAGCCTGTTGAACTATAGCAGTATGTAGTCAATGTTTGCTAGGTTGGATGAGATTGTTTGCTAGAATCTTGCAAGTCTACCCTATTAGTATGCCACAAAGTGTTGAAATTTGGCATCAGAGGTGCAGATGCATTGGTAACTAATTAATGAGACAAGACTGTTCATGACCATCTCTGTGCCCTTTCACTAAATGAGGTCTCGTCATATCAGCAACAAACTTTGCTGTGCAATGAAGATAAGCACATGAGCATGTGTTTCTGCCCCATTAAAAAAGTTTTATTTCTCCGTCTAGCAGAACACTTTCTCAAAATATTTTTCAGTTTACATACATGGCATCTGTCACAGCATCATGCTATGTCATTTCAAGTCCATGCTACAGTGACCTCATTTCTATAGGGGTGAATTGCAGAAATTTTCATGTAACTTAAATTCAGGTGTGTGAAGAAACTCGAGGGATTCAGCATACATTAATCCGAAGCTGGGTATATGTCATTTTTAGCGTTATTAGTTCAGCAAAGCATGGAGATGAAACCACAAGAATGGCTGGTGTTGGCACTCCTAAATTATACGATAATCAACTGGATCACTTGAAGATACATATAACAGTGCAAAAATATAAAACACAGAACATCAAGGAAAACACACAGACATAGTACACATCCTTATGGGTTTTCTATCTTTTTGTGCTGTTAAAATCTTTCATAAGTATGAACCAACCCACCTGAGCATCCGCTTTAGCATCTCGGAATGTTGCTGATGACAGTGTATTCTTAATGCTAATATGTTAAAAACCCTGGTGCTTAAACCCTGGCAGTTTTCTGAAATAAAAAAGGCTAATTTGTATTTGTACTGTCCAAAACCTTCTAGTTATACTTTGTGTTAATGTGGAACACTGCTTTAAAACACCACAGAATTGTTTTTATACTTTTCATGCAATAATTTTAAGTGGATTGTATGATTTACAGCTGATGCAATTAATTCTAGGGTGCTGAACACCAAAACAAAAATTTCGCCTTTTATTTAAAGCTTAATAATTTTTTTAATTGAAAAAAAAATTATGTGGTGGGTTCAACTTGAGAAACAGTAGTTATAATTTGTGTGAAAGCTCTGAAGGAATGAGCGAACCTCGCAGTAAATTGGAATTTAGATTTACCTTCAATGTCACTATCCCTAGGCCTTGCTTTAATGGCTTTTAGTGCAATAGCTTAGTATCAAAAATGCCTTTTTTTGTAATTCAGCCCAGTAAATGAGTAGTTGCGGCATTCTGCTGTTGATATTTAGGGTGACATGCTTTACGCTTAGCCCTGGGGGCCACAGTTTGAAAGATGTGAATTGTTAAACTGCTTGTATGCTTAAATTTAGGTGCACTATATAAAAAACCCCAGTTAGTCTACATTGATCTTAAGCATCCACTGTGGCTACTTCTATTAGCCCAGTATTGGTTTGGACCAGTCCAGTCATGCTGGCTTGGTTACTATCAAGTGATGGCATTGCATTGCTTCTACTCCTGGCTATTCCAAACAGAACAATATGCAAAAACACCCATGATTTAAGAATTAGAGGCACGTTAAAGCAGCCCAGGTGTTTTAAATTAATCTGGGGTCCTCTACTGTGGTGTGCCTCATAATCACATCTCGGTTTTGGCTTGTAAAACCCTGCGATTCATTTTTAGTCTTGGTTTAGAGATAAGCTAGAACCTCATTATTAACAAAGTTGCATTTTACAAAAAAATAAATTTGGTATATCCAAAAACTTGTTATTTAAAGGTTATTCCTAACACTATTTATTGCAAGACTTATTTTCATTTACTTTGTTATAATGGATATTTCGTTATGTTCATGTTTGTTATAATTAGGTTCTAGTGTATTGAACCCACCAATTGCTTTCTCTTGCGATGCAAAAGCGAACCATGGTGTCAATAAAGTTAAAGTAAGGATATTTATTTGATATCTCTCACATGGCTTCGATATATAAATTGTGATGATATGGTCTACAACTAAAGCGCCACTTTATCGATCAGAACGACTTTTTTTCAATAGAAGCAAAATGCTCCAGGCTTATGTAAATAGATATGGGTACCCGTATAAAAACACCAGGTGGTCGAAATTTCCGAAGACCTCCACTATGGCAGTGCTCATACTGCTATCGTAGTTTTAGCACATAAAACTTCAAGAAAAATTGTAAATATAAAACCATTATAACAGAATGTTACTCGAACAAGTGCCCAGCCCTTGTATAACCTAGCTGTGTCTATATGGTGTTGAATGAATGAAAGAAGATAATTTTAAAAGCTCTTTTTCTTCTCTTACACACAATACTAAGTAAAACCAACTGACATTAAATCCAAGGAAGGTGTAGGAAACATTCTTTGTAGTTTTTAAACATTATTGTTGTATATATATTGTATATGTGATGAAATTAAAGAGGACGAAATGACAGTTTGCCACTTGTGGGGACCAAACCCACAACTTTTGGACCTGCAACCTTGCTATGTTCTTTTTTTTTTGTGCACTTTCATTCCTTCACGTTCATACAATAGTTACTACATTACATCTGAGAAACTACAAATCATGCCCCTATACCTTTCTTGGCCTAACGGTTAATTTTAATTTAGTTTGTGTTTATTATAGTGTTGACTGTGTGTCCTGTCGTGACGCTGTGCGTGTGTGGTGGAGGGGGGCGAGGGATGTCTGTGTCGTATTGATTGTGTGTCGTTATTGCTCTTCTCATTCTAACCGGTGCTGAATTGTTTTTCTCCCCATTTCCTTCACTCGAAAAGGCCCCGACAGACAGAATTACGTACCTGGTAAATCCAGCGTTTTTGTCTGCACGGTTGCTTGCTTGACTGCTATAGTCTGCATGGGCACAGCTCTACATTACTCTGTCTTATATGTTTTCAATGTGGCTTGCTAGATGGCTGTGCTAACATATGCACGCATGTCTGTAATAACCCTGTATAGACAAACTTTGATATAACAGACAAGATTGTTATGAATTCGAATGCTTAAGGAAAGACCCTGCGTTAGGAGGTTTTTTTTTTTTGAGCAGAATTTTATGAAACATTTACAGCTTATGTGTTTATTTGTGCTGATTTAAAATATGCAATTATTTTTCCAGTAAGGTGCATAGTTTTTTAAATATAAAAATTTTTATATTGTTAGGAGCAATATTTTCTTCTAAACTGCAAAGCAGGTCAACATATCAGAATAATCATTAACGAGAACTGCACACAAAAAAACTAGAATGGATGTGATAAGCCCATTCATACAAAAGCTATGGTATGTCGAACATACATAACTGAATCATTGTCATGCTGGGATTTCACTCAAAAAAGTTTGATGTAGTGTAACTTTTATTTGAATTGGTTTACAATATCCTCGCTTGTTTTACTGCATGCAGTTTCCATCCCAGAAAAATATGATATGCTGAATTTTTTTAAACTCTATATATAAACTCAAACATCAATAAAAAAAACTGGATATCACAAAATATTGGTTATAAGGAATAAAATGAAAAATATCCTTGCAATAGATATAGTATTAGGAATAAACCTTCATAACGAATTTTCGGATATAATGGACTTAATGTTGCATAACATTCAACTTTATTATAATGAGGTTTGAGTGTCAAATCAGGAAAATGATCGCATACTTGAAGTCAGCTGCTAAATGTACGTAATCTGTGATGTTTCATAAAAGTTCACTCAAAAATGAAATACACCTTGAAAGCAATGCCCTTTCTTAACAATGCAATTTAACTTAGTAGGAAATATAGAATAACCTGAGAACATCAGCATGCCAAATGTGACATCATTTTGTGAAGCCTGATTATAGCGAAAAAGGAAAAAAAGATTTAGGCATGAAAACGGCAATAAACACCAGAGTGGCTAAGCTTGTCAAATTAAATTCAGTGGGCGTTGGGTTTTTATTGTATGAAGTTAGGCTAATAGTGAACAGAGGTAGTAAAAAGAAGTAATAACTAAATGTGAAAGAAGAGTTGTGTGCAGGCTTTTAATATGGATGGACCTTGATATAATGAAGTTTGTTATGTAGCAAGTTTTTTTTGTTTACATTTTCTGTGTTAAAGCACACGTATTTTGTTTCTCTTGAACTAGTAAAGCATATGTGAAACAGTGTTTTCGCAGGCAAAGCGATAAATTATGCATTAAAATTTTTTAGTTTTGCATGCCAAAACCTCCCTGTGATTATGAGTCATTCAAAATTGGCGAACTCTTTATTTAAATTTTTTGGCTACCGTGAGTTTTTTAATGTGTACCCCCACCGAAATTCGACTGCCACGACTCTAAGTAAAACTCTTATTCCAGAGCTCACAAGTTTAACACCTTCCAGCACAAACTACCTAAGTGAGTCGGTAAAAAAGCTTATTCGGGCAAATTCTGCCGATGTCAAAACGTGAAAGAAAATTTTCTCCCTCCTTGTAACCCTGTACGCATAGATGTTGAAGCTAATTAGATGTTGTTTCAACATCTAGTTTTGACGTACTGAACAACGGATGAAAATCCCACAACTTATTATGATGGTGTCTTTAACATCTAGTTCACTCGGTCATTTGTTAGCACCATCGTCAGATTTCGGCTTCATACTATTCAATAAAAGGTCCTGATGTGCAGCAGTTACCGTAGCTTCTTTTTTTTTTCTGTACTACACTCAGCACTTTTATTTGTCTTGCTTGTAAAAACTCTCATATTATCTGCACAAGTCAACTTATGCAAAGTATAGCAGGACTGGTTTTGGATGCTCAGGACACCACTTGTGCAACTGAAAGACCGAAACCCTAACGTAACAGATTTGGTTGCTGCACTTTGTTATACAAGGTTCAATCATATAGTGCAGTTTTATCATGAGTTTCTGTATTGTTTTAATCAAACTTTAAAGGGATGAGAATGATTTTTTTTAAATGCAGTACCTTCTACTCGAGTCTTCTAGTTATGTATTTGTCAAATGAGGTAATCCTTAATTTCGACTCCATTCAATAAGATAAATTCAATATATTTGTGTGTTGGAGCTTTCTTATAAAATTTCATGCTTGGACCCCATACATGAGTTGCAGTGAGGTGGAAATCATAATCTAGTTAGCGTTTTGAGAAGTACCTATAGATGTGAATTTTCTCATCGTTCCTTGAAGATCTTTTATGGAAATGCAGGGCAGCTATCACCACTTACCTCGAGATATCCAAGAAGTTTGAAACAGCTAAATTATGTTATGTACCTTCTTCTAAGTCAGTTTAATTTATACTTATGAGTTAAAAATGACCCCCGAAACTTGATATTCGAATTAGCTGAAATGTTGAACTGCGAAGTATAGTTTATTGCGATTGCATGCAATTCGATTATTGAGAATTTGGGACTTTTATATACAGGTAAAGGCACGCATGGTCTAGATTCATATTGCACCCTCAATCTGGGAGCAGTATTCTCAGTCAACCGACAATTTCAAAGATACTACCACTTTTAGTGCACATAGCACAAAGGTGAACGTCTCTCTGAAAGTGGTCGTCCGAGAGTACAGCCCCCCGCACACTCCTTGTTCTGGCACGGTTTGTCTTAGTAGCCCATTAGGTGTTGTCATACTTACAACTGATTTTTTCTGCATAGGCTCCAAACCGCCACCAGGACTACGCGACTTCCTGGTCAAGGAAGGGCCCGAAGCATTTGCGAAGAAAGTACGCCAACACGATGGTTTGCTGCTGATGGACACGACATACCGTGATGCCCACCAGTCACTCTTGGCCACACGAGTGCGCACGATTGACCTGCTCAACATCAGCCCCTTTGTTGCGCACAGCTTTAATAAACTGTACAGCTTGGAAAACTGGGGTGGTGAGTGCTGCCTGCGAATCCATTCAACTTGCAAAAAATATCGGTTGATGAATAATCAGATAGTCAGTTAATCAAATAGGTCATCGGTCAGTTAGTTAACCAATCAGTTATTGATCAATTGTCGCAACTGTCAGTGAATCAATCAATGATCAATCAGTTAGTCATTTGATCAGTCGAGTTGACAATCACACCGGCATTAATTCAGTTTATCAAAAAATCACAATCGATCATTCATTTAGATGACAAGGTAGCCAATTAGTCAACTGAGTCATCATTCAGTCAGTTATTAAGTCAGTTGATCAATCAATCCAACAGTCATTTGATCAATCAGTCAATCAATAAATAATTGGTCAGTCAGTAAGTTGATAAATTGAGTTGTCAATCAAATTTAGTCAATCAATTGCTTACTTTATGTGACAGTCAGGTGATCCATCAGTCACAATAAATTAATCACTAAATCATTCAAACACTATGGTATTTAGTTGATCAATTAATCAATTAATAAATGAATAGTTTGTCAGTCAAACAGTAAGTTGAAATCAATGCAATAGTCGGTCAATAAATCAATCATGAGCCAGTCAATTGATCTATTGAATTACTGATCAAATAGTCACTCAGCGGGTCACTCGATGTGACTGTTCACCAATAAGACACAATCAGTCAATCATTCAAACTGCGATTTACTTGAGCAACTAATCAAGCAATGTAACAGTCATTTGCTCAAACACTCGGTAAGTGAGTCAGTCAGTTTTTCAATTTTGCAATCAATCATGTTGCGTTCATTTCAGGAGCAACATTTGACGTGGCTATGCGCTTCCTGCACGAGTGTCCTTGGGAACGGTTGGAGCGGATGCGTACTCTTATCCCGAACATTCCGTTCCAGATGCTTCTGAGGGGTGCCAACGCTGTGGGCTACACATCTTACCCTGACAACGTGGTCTACAAGTGAGTGACAAGAAAGGCTAGAAAAAAAAAAAGGTAGTTAGCATGAGTAACTAAGAAAAGAAAGTTATGGGGGATGGTAAGAAGTCAGCATAGGGAAATGTTCAGTTGTAACACCTTGCAACTTGGCGTCATTTGGAGATGTGGCTTAAATTTGCAAGTTCTGTGCACCATTAGCAAGGAAGAGACTGCCAGCACTAAGGCAATGGTAAATTCAGCACTTTTGTTGCCTCAAGATTCTTCTTATGACTTCTTGGGATATTTTGCCTCACACAATCACTTTTGTGAAGGCAGTGAAGCGTTAAACGAGATGTTAGATGTGGAATGTTGTTTTGGTAGGAGCTTTATAATGCTTTCTTTTGGCTTTTTTTATGGATGCTCGCTGCCAGCAAACAGTTATCACATTTAATTTGAACGGGTCTTTATAAGAACAGCAATGTGGCTTAGTTGGTTGTTCATAATAATAAAAAAGAGGGCAGAAACAATGTAGGAACACAAAAGCACACTCGTTTTTCTGTTGGTGTGTATCCCATTGTTTTTGTGTGTAGGCTTGTTTGCTTAGATTTGGGTGCACGTTTAAGAACCCCAGCTGGTTGAAATTTCTGGAGCCCTCCACTATGACGTCTCACATAATCAAATGGCGTTTTGGGGACATTAAATTCCACATATCAATTATTAATTGTTGTTTTTGTACTGTTTTTTACAATCACAATCATGCGCTGTTTTGATTTTGAGTGAATCATTGAAATCCATTTAGTATAAAAAATATAGCATCACTAACCATACAATAATTTGATAATTATTTATTTTGTAATTACAAATAATAGCTGTAAAATACATTATAATTAATATTAACACATTCCCTTATTTTACAATTACTCTACAAAACCATGGCATCATCTTATGCAAACTTCACACAATTTTTAACATTTGATTATAATAGGTGTTACGAAAAGATAAAGTGAACGGTTGTGCAGTATTAGAGTAGTCAGAAAACATCATTTCAGGTTTTGTCAACTGGCAAAGGACTGTGGTATGGACATCTTCCGGGTTTTCGATTCTCTCAACTACCTTCCCAATCTAATTCTCGGCATGGATGCGGCAGGGAAAGCAGGTGAAGTATGATCAGTATCATCCTTTTCACCCTTGATACTACCCTTAGTATTACCCTTTTCACCCTAGATATAGACAGAAAGGTTAATCTATAGAATATTATTTTACACACTGAAGAAACCATTTGCACTAAAATTTTGCTCTGTCTTCAACATCATCAAATACAGCTTGGTTTCCAACCTAACTCTGAGAAAAATCAGTTTGATCAACAGCTTTACGACATTTTAACATTAGCACGCTCTTCTATAAGTAGTGCTGTGAGCTGTATAAAATAAAGAATGCGCTACTATTCAAGGCTTGAATTTCGGGCACTTTGGCACTTTCGCTTGCTGCTTAAGACAGTGGTTCTGAGACATGGATGGCCCGTGGGCTCAGATTTGGGTGCACGTTGAAGAACCCCAGGTGGTTGAAATTTCCGGAGCCCTCCACTACGGTGTCTCTCATAATCATGTGCTGGTTTTGGGACATTAAACTCCACATATCAATCAATCAAATCTGAGACATGAATTCTCTGGGGACACCTCGTAGACTGGCAGAAGCGATGGTGCATTATTTGAAGTGAGAGAGGTGGGAAGAAGAGGGGGTTACAAGTTCATACAATGTGCAGTGCAAAATTGATGCCCTGTTTTGCTAGCTGACAAAGAATGGTCAAACGGAAGTGTTACTTCGATTCAATCTCGGCAGCTTGTCCTGAAATCAGCAGCCAAATTCAAATTGTTTCTAGCTGTGATTACTTTCCAAGTATGCAAGCCTGAAAAAGCATGCTTGCATATAGATGATTTAAGAACTGCAAAGCTTACAGCCATCTCATGGAGAAGAGAAACATTTCAATCAATCAATCAATCAATCAATGAAGCTTTATTTTCATAAATAGATATATGCAATTACAGGGATTATTTGGACCGATAGCCTAAAGTGGCTAGTGGACGGTCCAATACAATGTGCAACATAAAAAAGTGTACAGGTCAGCTCTGAGGTAACAACATAAAAAAAAACAATCATGTGATACAGATAACACAGTAATACATTTTTCTTGCAGATATGCATACTTATTAGCTTGCAGCTAGTTTCTATACATAGGCACTTATTAAAAAAATACAATGAAAATCGAATCACACACACATGCTTACATGTCTTGACTCCACAGAAAAAATGATTTACATGCCATGCTGAAATTACGTGCCGTTTTAATCTCTAGGGGGACCGTGTTCCATATTTTTGTTCCACTAAACTGTATCAGTCTTTCTCCGTAAACATTAAAACATTTGGGCAGATTGAAATTACCATTCGAAGCATGTCGCGTATTGCGTTTAGGAATTGAAAAAAGATCAGCAGGCAAAGGTGAATTTCTATTAATTATGTTATTTACTGAAACAGCAATTTTGTAGTCACGCAACATCGGAACCGAGAGAATGCGTTGTGATTGGAAAATATTACTTACTGATTCACCTTGGCTTATGATTTTCAGTGTACGCTTTTGAAGTCGTTCAAGAGTTTTTAGATAACTGTTGTACGTCACACCCCACGATTCCAGACAGTAACCTATGTGACAATGACACAATGAAAAGTAGAGTGTGCGGAGAATAGCTTGTGGAAAATATTGGCGAGCTTTTATTAGAGAATAGCAGCCATAGGCTAGCTTTGCGCACACACTTTGTACTTGCTCATGCCAGTGTAAGTGTTCATCAAAAGTGACGCCTAAATATTTAAAACAAGGAACTTGTTGAATAGGAGTGTTGTTTATTGTTAGGTTAAGAGATTCAGCGTCAATATGTTTCCTACGAGAGTGAAACACCATATACTTTGTTTTAGTACAGTTAACAGTCAGCTGATTCCTGGCAAACCATTCCGAAATGTTCGATAAATCGGTCATCGCGTCATTTTGTAAATCTGCTAAGGAGTGTCCTGTGAAAACTAAAACAGTGTCGTCCGCGTACATCAGTGTCCTTGACCTTTGTAGGGATCGCGGGACATCATTAATATAAAGAGAGAACAATATAGGGCCCAAAACTGAACCCTGTGGCACCCCGCATTTAATATAACCGTAGGATGATTTGATGTCACCAATGACTACCTTTTGTTTGCGTGCCGATAGATAACTAGAAAAAAAATCAAGCGAGTTACCTTTTATCCCATAAGAATGCATTTTTTCCAGTAAAATGGAATGACTAATAGCATCAAATGCCTTTCGTATGTCTAAAAATACTGCTATTGCTATGTTGTTTTCATGTAGCGCGGAATTAATATATTGCGTAAGCATCGAAACAGCAGTTGAAGTGGACCTGTTTGCAACAAAGCCGTGTTGCTGGGGACAAAGTACATTCTGTTCACCCAGGAAGCGCCTTAATTGCGACGATATTAGTTTTTCAAGCGTAGTGTTAATACTACTCAGAACAGATATTGGTCTGTAGCTGTCCGGAAGATTCCGATCACCAGATTTGTACACTGGTATTACTTTGGCGGTCTTAAGTATACTAGGATAAGTTTTAGAGGAAAATGCATGATTAAATATATGGCATAAGGGACCACACAATACATCAATATTCTCCTTTAAAATCCTTGATGATATGGCGTCATGTCCAGCTGCCTTGTTCCCTTTTCTCGCGCTTATCGGCGCTTCACAGCAATGCAGAGGTGTTATGTTAAGCATGTAAAAAAATTGATAAAAATAGGAGGACCTTTGTTGCAAGAAGTAGTGTGCATTCAGAAAGCGTGCTTTTTGGGGTAGGTGTCATGGTGTGGACTTCACAGAGCCTCAATAATGACTTCTTGGACCTCTGTTTGAGCACCACTGTTCTAAACAATCATCTAGGTGGGTGTTCAGACTATGTCGTGTTAGTGCCTTGCCTTATTATCACCTTGAAAGGTCAATGAATGGGGTTTATGTGCAAATACTTTTGAGAGCATTCATCTGAGTTACATGGAAACTTTCCTTACTTGCAAACTTGCCCGTTGTCCACATCCAGGTGCTGTGGTGGAGGCAGCCATCTCCTACACCGGAGATGTCTCCAATCCTGAAAGAACCAAGTACAACCTGGACTACTACTTGAAGTTGTCCGACGAGCTGGTCAAAGCTGGCACTCACGTACTCTGTATCAAGGTAATCCAAGGTTGCATACTTGCTTCACGTGCTGTGTCGGTTACACACCTTATTAACTTGCTATGATACCATAGCAAGGTACTCTTAATTCATAGAAAAATAGTTTGCCATAAACAGCACCCAGAGTTCTTTCCTTCTTAATTTTGTGCTTCAGCATGTTTGCCATATGTGACAATACTTTCTTTCTTTAGTGACTTTAATATGGTAGAGATCCGTGTACTGTACGATGTTAGTGCATACACCAGATGGTCATAATTTCTGGAGCACCCCTCTATGGCATGCCTCATAATCATGTCATAGTTTTGGAATGTAAAAGTCCAGATGTTGCTATTATTATTTCTTTTTTAAATACAAAAGCATCTAATGTCCTTCGATCTACATAAGTATTGTAGCATCGCAAACTGATCAGACTCTTTGCTTGATCAGATTCTTTGCTGGTGTGAATTTGTAGTTGTTATCTTGAGATAATGATCTTTAAACATCCACTGAACGGGTTGTTAAATCGGTGAGAACATTCTTTTCTATAATTTTAGGACATGGCTGGCTTATTGAAGCCACAGGCAGCACGCATCCTGATCACAGCACTCAGGGACCGACACCCAGATGTGCCAATTCACATCCACACGCACGACACAGCTGGTGCGGGTGTTGCCTCTATGCTGGCCTGTGCTGAATCTGGCGCAGATGTTGTTGATGTGGCCGTTGACTCCATGTCCGGTATGACATCGCAGCCTAGCATGGGTGCCATTGTGGCCTGTCTGCAAGGCTCCAAGTATAAGACCAGTAAGTTACGAGAGCCTTTATGACTTTTTGTTTGTCCAATAAATATATTCTGTTTACAAGACAGTGTGTAAAGGCTTATTCACTTCCATAGCACAGGTCACGCGACCAAGCGAGTTGCAAATTGCCGCTTTGGTTGCAAAGCACCTACTTTGTCTTAAGGAAAGAAGTGCGCATTTAAGGGCTTATTTTCCTTTGTTAGACGCAATATTAATGAGATCTAACAGACAGTCTTGCCAAAGAAAGTATAGGCGATGTTATTAGAAGTAACGGTAATGTAAGTGTGAAGAAAAGTAGACGAAAAGATAAGTTTGTGGGGGTCTCGGCGAGGTGAACGAGCGCATCGCCACGCCACGCTCTTGGAGTGAACGGACACCGTAGACGCGGTCGGTACAGCACCCAACATGCACACATTTATTAACTAATTTAGACGACGATATCGTCCGCCGAATGTTACATCAATTTTAACTAACACGCTACCATACAAACAACATAACCCAGTGACACACTAAACACACAATAACATGATAAACACACACTAACACACTCAACACACTAGCACATACCCAAGACGGCGTCGCCAACGCCTGACTTTCCACGCGGGACCCCGGCGCGAAGCCCGCGGTGCCGAGCACCGGGGACCCGCGCTACAGACAACCGTTCGCGGCAGCCGCCACGCGCAGAAGAGGCTCACCCAACGCTCGCCCACCACCAAGGCCTGCCTTCCGCCAGGGGCCACCACCGGCGCTACCACTCTACCAACAGTGGTACTGAAAGCAAACACAACGCCATCTATCGCCCGGCGGTGGTCACCACCGCAATAAAGCCTTGGGGCGAGACACGTGCGCCACGCGGCGCAGACAACTTTACAGGGGGGGGGGGTGTCAGCACCCCCACATTCCCCCAACCTTAAATCAAACCATATCCCAAAATCGAAAATTAGCTACACAAGCTCTAACAAAAAAATGATATTGCACGACCATAATGTCCTTGCACCACGACACCGCCGCTGGTCGACACTGCTGCACTGTCCGGCTAGGCTTCACCCCAGTACCGGCCCCGCAACAGCAACGTTGCCGTCGGCGCGACGATCCGTCGCTAGCACCGACACGTCTTCCAGTTGCGACCAGCACTCGCGAGGGCGCCGGACTGCAGGCAGTTGCGCAGGTCCCAGGCATCTCCATCGCCCGACCTCACGACCGCATTCCTGGCCAGTGACGCTGACGATATGCAGGACAGCCGGCCGTGGATGACATCCCTCCCGCTGAATACATCAACAAAAAACAAACTCGAAAGAAACAAAGGAGCGCGGCCCAGGGGAGGGAGCTTCAGGCTTTTCGGCCACGTGGTACGGTGGTCAGTACTGCTAGCTAATACATCGGTGGCGGCCGAGACGCCCATCAAAATAAAACAAAAATCACTTTTCCTGACCCTTGCATCGCAAGATAAAAAAAAAGTGAGGGAAGCAGAGCGCAACCCCTCAACGCTACGATCCACCTAGTTGTGCCACGTGCGACAGGCGGCTGCGCAGAGCCTTAGGCCTAATGAGTCGCTCGGCAACAACCGGCATCCACCCAGCACCCAGCCTAGGCGCAGAAGAGGCAGCCGCGAGGAGACGTCCACTCTGTGAGGTGGCCCTATCGCTCGCCGCACACAGCAGCTTACCGAGCGATCGGCGTCCACCGCCCCGGGCGGTGTCACGACGCCTCGGCGTCGAGCCGCAATACAAGTCAGCAACGACGCCCGGCTCCCTGAGCCCAAAGAGATAGAAGAAGCTATTCACAGAAAATCGGACCACCCACGAGGCTTCCGTACTCACTCGCTTCGGGCCTGGCCTACAAACCACGTGCTCTAGGCCTTGCTCGCCCCAGGATGCGGACCGCATGGCTCTCGTCCTAATTCAACAACGTTTTTGAAAACTAACAACAAAAAATAACAACACTTGCGAGCAAAAAAAATAAATAGAAAGTCAACTTGCCGACAAATTGAAACACGTTACAAAACCAATCTCCTCGCTTCTCAACAAAGCACACCACCGACGCTAGCAAATAAGTCCCCCCTAGGCCTACTCTACTCCGGCTCTAACAAAATCCCTGTACCGAACCGCAAAAACTGTCGTCCGATACTCCAAGAGCTCCACGTTGGGCAGCCAGTGTGGGGTTCTCGGCGAGGTGAACGAGCGCATCGCCACGCCACGCTCTTGGAGTGAACGGACACCGTAGACGCGGTCGGTACAGCACCCAACATGCACACATTTATTAACTAATTTAGACGACGATATCGTCCGCCGAATGTTACATCAATTTTAACTAACACGCTACCATACAAACAACATAACCCAGTGACACACTAAACACACAATAACATGATAAACACACACTAACACACTCAACACACTAGCACATACCCAAGACGGCGTCGCCAACGCCTGACTTTCCACGCGGGACCCCGGCGCGAAGCCCGCGGTGCCGAGCACCGGGGACCCGCGCTACAGACAACCGTTCGCGGCAGCCGCCACGCGCAGAAGAGGCTCACCCAACGCTCGCCCACCACCAAGGCCTGCCTTCCGCCAGGGGCCACCACCGGCGCTACCACTCTACCAACAGTGGTACTGAAAGCAAACACAACGCCATCTATCGCCCGGCGGTGGTCACCACCGCAATAAAGCCTTGGGGCGAGACACGTGCGCCACGCGGCGCAGACAACTTTACAGGGGGGGGGGGTGTCAGCACCCCCACAAGTTTCCCATGGGCAGGCACTGAATTTGCAACCCTCGAATAACGCGTCCGATGATCACGTATAAAGTGATGCCAAACAGGCACAAAAAGAGTGGTCTACACACGCCATCATGGCCACTGGTGGCACTTACTCATGCTCCCACATTTAATGCACATAAACCTAAAAAGTGTACCCCATAAAGTAGACGGGGGGGGATAGCCGCTGTGGTAGCTCAGTTGGCAAAGCATCGGACGCATTATTCGAAAGGTCACAGGTTTGGTCCTTGCTTATGGCAAAGTTATCTTTTTGTCCACTTTTCTTTTTGACATTTACATATTTACATTAAAATTACTTCTAATAACATCCTCAATACTTTACTTGGCAAGATGGTCTGTTAGATATCATTAATATTGTGCTTTGGCTTAGTCGCTCGATACTCAATATTTCAGGTGCACAGGAACAGGCAACAGCTTATTTTATTGGGCAATTTTATGTAAGCAGACATAAATTCTGTGGCGATAAGTAGTATATAAGTTGTGAACATTGGTTTTCTTGAATCGCTTTTTGATCACAAGTCACAAATAGTCGTTGCGGCTCTTGCTAGTAACAGGTGTGAATGAGCCTAGAATGTGATACACTTCAAATTCTGAGGTAATAGCATTTGCCCTTAAGTTTTGTTAATCATCCACAATGAACTTTCACTGACTATGTTTACTAAATAGCTTCATAGCACATGTCAACAAAGCATCGCTTACTGCAAATGTTCAGTAATCTTGTAGCTTTAACATAAAGAGCACCTAAACAGCCCCTCATCAGTTGAGTTGGTCATCTCGTTAAAACATACAGATAGTACCACGCAAATGGAAACATGAGTCATATTCAAAAAGAATAATCCTAGGATGGGAACCAACCAGTTATCAACGTGGC
Source organism: Rhipicephalus microplus (assembly GCF_013339725.1). Taxonomy (NCBI): domain Eukaryota; kingdom Metazoa; phylum Arthropoda; class Arachnida; order Ixodida; family Ixodidae; genus Rhipicephalus; species Rhipicephalus microplus. The sequence continues at coordinate 49,036,378 of NC_051168.1, forward strand.
CAGTTTACAACTTTGCCGTAGATTAACGCTGTTATGTTTGAAAGCACACTTTTTTGAATTCATATAATGTTGTCGTTTTGATTTGTACTCTGTAATCTCCATAGCTGATGTTACTTTATAGCAGAGCATAGGCCTCTCAGAGATATCTCTGAGTTATTGGGTTACCTATGTTTTGTAACAACAAGCTTCGTCCTATGACTGCCAATTCGCTATCTCCCTTGTACTTTTTGTGTTACCTTTCTATTTGGTGCTTCTGCTATTTTTTAGTATGCAAGTTGTCTTCTTACGTTGTCATTTACCGTATTTACTCGATTCTACCGCGCCCTCGATTGTAACGCGCACCCGATTTCCACCGCGAAAAAAAAAAACAAAACCGTAAGACGTCGATTGCAACGTGCACCCATTTTTCTCGCTGGCCCGCACGATCACACCACTCGAAAAAACTACTCCTTTCGTGAGCGTTTTCCATTTAAATATGAGGTACGGGCGAAGCTTGTGCTCATTCTGACGTGTAACAGAGCATTGCCGTCACTGTAGTTTTACCGTGAACCGATGTCAGCACATGAACTTGCTTCGCCCCCTTCTTCTCGACGGTTGTGGTGCCAGGCATGTCGAAGTAAAGTGGTGTCTGATCGGCATTCTTGATTTGCCCAAGCAGGTAGCGGTTGTTGCGCCGCAAGTTTAGGACGAACCTCTGAAAACTGTGAAGCTTTTCATCGTATTCCTCCGCAAAACTTTTCGCATATGCATGTTCCCCTTCGGAGGAAAAAGCCTTTTTTCTTCATAAAGTTAGTTAGCCAGCACCTGCTCGCTTTAAACTGGCTCCGCATTAGACTTTTTTCTAAGACTAATTGCATAGCCCGCACTTGGAGCAGTTCTGTCGTCACGGGCCGCTGTGCCGCTCGCTGCTCAAGCACATACTCGCCGAGCAGCTCTTTAATTTGCGGAAACCGACCCTGCTGTGGTCCACTGAAGCCTTTGCTTGAAGCTTTGCTGTCGACAATTTTTTGCTTTTGTTTCCGCCGGTCCCGCACGCACGTTTCGGGAACTCCGAACGACCGCGATGCGGCCCGATTTCAACGTCCGTTTCTGCACACGCGATGACTTTTCTTTTAAAAGCGGCATCATGGTGCACTCGAGTTTTTGGAGTCAGCCCTTCCACGCCATCTATGCTAATGCACTACTAGATGACTAACTCCTCAGCACACAAACGAAGTGCCGCACATGGGAAACACATAGGCAGAAATGGCCGACTCGCCATGCCGACGCACATAGGGGGCGGCCATTTTGGATTTGCCGATGGCAATAGATTGACCGTACTCGATTCTAACGCGCATGCGATTTATGAACCCGCCTAACCGGTAAAAAGGTGTGCGTTAGATTCGAGTAATTACGGTAGTTCACATCTTGGTCCATGCAAACACAAGTTTACCAATGATGCCACTATTGATTTTAGGGCACAACTCTTAAGTGGCCATTCCTGCGTCGAGCCTGGGCGTGCTTAGTTCAACCTTACTGAGAGAATGACGAATACAGTGAAAGATGAAAGCAAATGCGAAGAGTGAAGGGCATGGCGAAATCGTGAAGAGGAAAGTAGCATGCTGCACGGGTCTTATAAGATGGTGCCAGAGTAGCTTGCGTTATCTGAGAGGTTTGTGTGCAGAGGCTGCTGTGAATAGCACATACATGCTGGCTCGTGATTTCCAGATTAGCAAGGCAGTCACGTTACACTTCACTCCATGTGGCACATACCACATGAGACAGATTTTTCACACCATCCAATACATCAAGAAATGAAAAACGTATACAGCTGCACTCAAAGTTCACATCATGGACTATCACGATCGTCTGTGAATTTTTGTTTGTCATTCATGGCTTCAGTCTGATATATAAGCGTTCTGATACTGATACATTCTTATCTCATATGGTTGCCAATGTTTGCAATATTATTATTCACAATTTTTAGTTAGTTTGCATTGGATACATTGTTGGGCATAGCCCATTATCTCCCCCCCCTTTTTTTTTTACATTTAAAGAAAGAATAAATGAACTTCACTTGTATTTTCTTGTTACACAAGCACAAATGTTTCTCTTGAACTGCTTGTTTCACCTGTGTCCTTCCTCAACCAAAGGGATCTCCCTGGAAAGCGTGAGCCGATACTCAGCGTACTGGGAGCAAGCTCGTACCCTGTATGCCCCGTTCGAGTGCGCCGTCACCATGAAGAGTGGTAATGCCGACGTGTACGAGAATGAGATCCCCGGAGGACAATACACGAACCTGCAGTTCCAGGCATTCAGCCTGGGACTTGGCGAGCACTTCGAGAGCATCAAGAAGGCCTACCGCGAGGCCAATCTCCTGCTTGGTGACATCATCAAGGTAGCTGCCGACTTCGAAAAGCGTCTTATCTGTGGATATTGTTGCCACTTGCAATCAATGCGGCAGGGCTGTGATTGAGCTAGTTGGTTCTGATTCGTAACTCCTGTAAGCATGAGGGACGCATAATGTGGATGAAGAACACGGGAGAAGCGTTACTTTCAACTGAAATTTTAATGGGTGGTAACACCAAATATACACCTATAGCCATCAGAAAGGGAAAGCATAAAAACTATACATCATAAAAAGAACAATCTATCTAATGGACAACTAATATAGGACAGTGTCCATTCGTGCAAACATGTGTCAAGAATGTATGTGCGAGCAAAGGTCTAAGTGATGAATAAATTAAACGATTCACAATGATAGCATCAGCAAATCAAGTGTCAAGGCACTACGTGACTGCACCATGGGCACATTCTAAAAATTGAAGCTTCCTGATTGCCAAGGTAGTGTTCTTTCTGGTAACTGCACCTGTATATTTGGCGTTAGCGCTCTTTGAAATCTTAGTGTAATGTAGCACACTCCTGTGTTCCTCATTCGTGTTAGTCTTCCGCACTTACAGAAGTTATGGCACTGTTGTGCAATATAGAAAATAGCATGCGATCTCCTCATTTGTTCTATAACATGCAGTACTTTCCTCATTCCTTTCTATTAATGCCTTTCATTTGGTGTCTTCTTAGTTGCCTGTTGTTGCCAATTGATGCCACGTGCTGTTCATGGATGAGCCATCTGCTTCAAGGGCCTTCCCTTATCATTTCAGGTGACGCCCTCTTCCAAAGTTGTCGGGGACCTGGCACAGTTCATGGTGCAGAATGACCTGACCAGCCAGGATGTGCTTGACCGTGCTGAGGAACTGAGCTTTCCCAGCTCTGTGGTGGAGTTCATGCAGGGCTACATCGGAGAGCCCTACGGTGGCTTCCCAGAGCCACTTCGCAGCAAGGCAAGTTCCCCCACTTTGTTTTCAGGAGTTCCCCTTGAATTCACACCCCATAGAACTAGTGTACGGCTGATAATTTGTAACCAGTCTAGTATTGGCCATAAAATAGATTGAACCCGAAAGCTCTCTTGAAGCAAAAGTTCTGACACTATGTTCAGTCAGAACCTATGTTCAACACAGTCACAACAATGGGAAGCAAACCAATTGGAGTGTCTAATCAAGAAATGGTAAGACGGGAAATGCTGCGATGTGTTTATTATAAAAATTTTTTTATCTGTGGTGACTCCGAAGTCATATATACACCGAACACATGTTGCAAACACTGGAAGGTGAGCGCAAGAGAGGTTTATGTTTGTGTGCAGCGGTATGGTGGCTAGCCCTCTATGCACTGTAGCAGTGGTTTGCTGCACATATGCTCCGGCTTGACATGCTCCTCTAGTTGCCATCAAGGCAGTGCCACTTTTCAGTGTAGAGCTCCTTTTTCTTTGTTAGCAGCTCAGAATAGAGTGGGTATAGGTAATATATACATAAACTAATTTTTAATACTAATTACAGTCCACTGAAAGCATTAGACTCCATAGAGCTGAGTCAACAACTCCATAAGCTACCGTCAAGACTCTTCTATTAATTTGCCTGACATACCCGTTAAGAATCTACATCATACTCGGTTAAAAAGAAGGATGCTTGAACATGTTGCTATAATTTCATGTTCTTTTCATTTCCACAGGTACCTAACCATGCCTTCTGACCTGTTGTCAGTCCTTGAAAAAATAAAGAAAAAATAAAGGAGCTTGTTTACGTTCTTTTTTCCCACATTGAACAGATCCTGAAGGACATGGCTCGTATCAGTGGCCGGCCTGGACAAAGCTTGCCTCCACTCGACCTCGGCGTGCTGAAGAAAAAGCTGGTCGACAAGTTTGGGCCCAGGATACGCGAAACAGACGTCATGAGTGCCGCCATGTACCCCAAGGTCTGCGACGACTTCCTCAACTTCCGCCAAACCTTCGGGCCCGTCGACCTTCTTGACACACGAGTCTTCCTCGTCGGACCACGTGTTGGGGACAACTTTGAGGTGAGCAAACACTTTGAAGGCAAAATTACCAAGCAGTTTTTCTACAGTTAAAAGAGCACTAAAGATAAAAGAAGCTTGTTTCACTCAATTACTATCTTAAAACATGTCAGCTCCAGCCACAGCCATTCCTCCCACTGAGAATTTGCATAAGTATTCCATCCAATAGTGCTTACTCATTTTAGCGACATCAAACTCTTGATGAGCATTTCAGATAGCCGACTTATGTGCTGATTAACTTTGTAGCTCCTCAATTTAGGAAAAATCTTGCACCTAAAAAGGCTCGCGAAATGCTTGACATTTTATATACTACATGCTCTAATAAAAATTTAAATGCATCCTTAAAATCACTGCGGAAGTATTATGGTGAGCAAGTTTAATCAAAGCCAGTGAAGAATTTAGAAAGTTTTGAATTAGTATTGCTGCCCCTTAGGCTTGCAGTAATTTTTTGTAATTCTGGAAGTGTGCGAGTTCAGTCATTCATTGAGAGAAAATTTTCACATGTGTAGCCGGTCTAGCGGAATCTTAAGTGTGTCCTGCTTTATGACACACGTCTCCATATGCTTGACCTTGAATACAGGTGACAATTGAGAAAGGCAAAACATTGCACATCAAGACCTTGGCTGTGGCTGCCGATGTCACACCAACCGGTGAGCGCGAGGTATTCTTTGAGCTAAATGGCCAACTGCGATCTGTCTTTGTCAAGGACAACAGTATGAGTGAGGTAAGTGACATGCTTACGCCTACAGCTACATTGATTACAACATGAACTACAAAAGTTGTTCATAGCTGCTTTTTCTGCTGCTGCACTCACATAATGACTGCATTCTTGAACAACTGAGTTGGTGTAGGGCTGGGCCTGACGACAGACGAGTGTCTGCTTGTCATGCTGCAGTTCTGGGGACTCTTAAATGGCGTAACCTTAATGTAACCATACATGGTTGCAGATGAAGCGGAAGCCGCACAGCTATATCAGAAAATCGCAAGTGTAGCATTGGAGAGCCGCAGCTCTGCTGTTTCTGCAGATTTCACACTGGGCGGAACTGTGGTAGATGTTTTTTAAAGAAAATGGACACAAAATTAGGGATGCAATCAGTGTGTGGGGTAAATTTTTCATGCAAAAACGTTTTACGGTATGTAGGTGTCACATGAATTCCACACTAGCCTTCTATTCTTTTCTCAATATATAATTGACCCCTCTCTTTTATTTGGAGTTTGACTGCTCACTGTTGACATCACAAAAATATTTCTTCTCAAAACCAGCAATGTTATCGCTAAAGGCATCGTAACAGTTTCACAGAAAGTTGAGAAAATATGGCTGTGCAACTTGCCTGTTACGTTTTAGTACGTGGTGGTTTTTGAGCATCTGAAACGCCACAACTTCTTAATCTAGGGCCGCTGCAACTGATGATGCCCCTAGCAAGCGATCATGTTTGGTAAGCTTTTTGTGAGATTTACGCTGGATGCATCAATTGCGAGTGATAATTTTCCTAGCTCGCTCTGTTAGGACAATTGGCAGAGTGCCATACTGCCAAAGCATGTAGACATTCGAACAAATCAAACACTTTGCAAAAATACCTCGCAAAGTGAGAATCCAAAAATGCGTTCCTTTCTTCATCTCCTCTTGAACTGCACTCATCAGCACTCAGCCAAGATCTGACTGATGAATAAAACTGCTGACGGATAGAACCACACAAACACTGCTTAACATGCATGACCCACGAACACAAAAACAACGCAATGTGATCATTGTCAAAATGTGAGAAGCATGGCCACAGATCTCGAAGGTCTGTCGACTGTAAAGCAAAGTTAATTTATAAATGTGGCATGCATACCATATACCATTGCGAATCTTGGAAGCTGTGCTTTTGCTAGCAAGAACCATTAAATATAGTGGGCTTTGAGCTCCAATCACTTAGGCGTGCTTGACTGTAGTTGCAAAATCAGTCAGTCTGTGAAGAAACCTTATTTGGGTCCCAAGGAATAGTTGCAGGCTGCACCCACATTGTGGCCGGGAGATCATAGTGCTACACCCATTCGTGGGCCCTTTGGACAGCTCTTAGTTGTTTATAGAGATTGCCGCTTTTGAGGGCTTCCTCCATCCTCTTGTTTATTAAAAGAGGCATTTCGTATCGTCGGACATTGCCAGAGCATGTGAGCTCACAAGAAATACTCTTCATGGCACTCAAGGCAGTGGAGATTAATGTCCAGAGCAAAGCAACTACATCATCCTCTCGACGGGAAATATCCCGTTCGTAACATTCTCAGGGTCTAGTCGGCTTTCGTTGCGGGAGAGAAAATTTCCTGCGCCCGAGCTGATAGTGTTTCACTATTGCGTGAAAAGAGAGTAATGGGTCGGAGTTATGCTCCCTACCTGGATTGTCAAGCGTATCGGGACCATCGCGGAATGTCACACCTCACCGTTGGTCATGAACTAGTTCATTCGGGTTGGGTTTGCTGGTATGTACATTGATTCTATTGTGCACTGGGAACCATATGGTAGTGTGAGAGGCATCAGGCGTTCTTTTCTTGGATATATCCGTGGCTTCTTTGGAGATGAGACTCGATAGAAAGGCTCGGATAGCTGATCTGGCGCCAATGTAGATGTAAGACAACCATGAGGGGTCATTCATTGCTAGCGCGGTAGCAGCTTCTTCGGCCACTGCAACCCTGATGTGTTTAATTGAAGCTGCATTAAGGATCGTCCCATGTGGATCAGTTACAACAGCTACAAATGAATCTGTCCGCCCATACTGCGCAACATCTACGTAAGTAGTTATATCAAGGCTCTTGTGCGCAAGGTCTATGAGGGAGCGGGCTCGTGCCTTGCGCCTAGCTACATTATATTGCGGGTGCACATTTTTTGGGGAAGGGCTAACCTGAAAGGACTACATTTTATGAAAAAGGGGGCGAGGCGAAGAGAAGATCCCCCCTTTTTTATGAAATGTATTTTACACTACAGTAAAGCCTGCCTAACCAATGTAAGCACCCAATTACCCAAAAAGAAGTCTTCTTGAGCACTGAGGCACGATTATCATGTGAGAAAAAAAAAAAAAAAATCTTTGATGGCAAAAATTCAGTTATTGTCATTATGCGAGTAAATACAGTACATCTCCTGTACATCAACGAACTTATGTCGTTGTTTCTTCGTGGCATTGTCGCAGGACATTGTGGTACAGCCCAAGGCAGACAAAGACGTCAAGGGAAGCGTGGGTGCCCCCATGCCGGGTACTGTGGTCGACATCAAGGTCAAAGAAGGACAGGAGATCAACAAGGGTGACGCGTTGGTCGTGCTGAGCGCCATGAAGATGGAAATGGTGGTGCAGGCACCCGTGGCCGGCAAGGTGAAGAAGATCTACATCACCAAGGACATGAAACTTCAGGGTGACGACCTTTTGCTTGAGATCGAGGAGGCTTCGTGATCTCGTTTATTGGAACGAAGAGCCCCTTCTGTTTCTCAAAGTCCATGTCTATTGTTGGAGCAACTTCAGCGATGAATCCCTCACCCGAGCCAACATTTCCGATAGGCCATGCGCTCGCAGTTCAGAAGTCCACATGCGAGCATTGGCCAATAATGACTTCCAAGAGAGGAACCAACCTGAATGTTTAATTTCCGGCACCTTTCCATTGTTGTTCATTTATACCATGTTCATTTCTTCTTTCCTTCCACCCCGAGACATGGGATATCGATTACAAAGGCGCGCGTTTATGATGTGATGTGTTCTTTAAGGTTTTCGGCTTCTAGGGGTGCCCTCGCCTTTCAGGAGCATTGAATGGGTGTCACATATCAACCAAAGCGCCCTAGTCATCTGATGCAACGTGCTTGCTCATTGTGCTCGATGAACATAAAGCAGAGCCAACATTCAGCTAAGCAACACACGAGGCTAGTTTGACCACATTCTGTTTTCTCGTGCTTTCAACGAGGAACAGAATAATTGAAGAGCGACGCAGTGAAAGTGCAAACTATTAGCTGATTTTATTCGAAGTGAGTGTTTATACACGGTGATCGGTGGGTGGCAAAAGTAGCTTCGCGATTTGTTAAGAATTATAAAAAAAATTATAAAGACGAAACAAGCCTGGGAGTCCTGTTGGCTAGCCCTTAGGTTAGTCTAATGCGCTATTCACGTTTTGTAGGAATTGAACTTCCTGTCATTGTCTGTTAGACATACTCTGTGATTGTGCACAAATTTGCACAGTGGCAGACACGTGTTCTTAATTTTTAAAAAATCTTTACGGGTTGACGGGCGTCCCTTCCCTGATTTAGTGTTTGCTGGTTAGCGAGACATTTAGTTACGTGAAGGTGCACTCCAGAGAGTGCCATGCTTTAGCTAACAAGCCACTCTTGTGACGTCCAACTCGATTATTGCCTATATCAATAGATGAACGATTTCCCTTAGGCATTACTTATGTATAGTATACGCTTCCGGTGTTTGCCTTTTGCAAGCAACCAATTTTCCGGTGCCGTTGACTCTATCGTCATTTTCTACATTTATGTTATATAATATAAAAAGTAGTTTATTTGCATTTTATATACAACTTTTAGGAGACCTAAAAGTGGTTTTACAGGTTCATTTCAAAGTGTTTTTTATATGCTTTGCGGTCGAAGTCGTGTTACAGTTAGTCAAGTACCTCGAACATTCTATTAAAAAAAAAATCTCATGTTCTTAATAAGAGTGTTGGACATTTTAGAATACTTTTTGTTCCATTTTTTTGTTTGTGTATATTCATGTGTGCAATTGTTGTACAAGCATCACTTCAGTTTAGTTAGGGAGTGCTCTAGAGGTCTCCAATTTTTTCCCTGGGAACTCAAGAAAACAGCCTTAACCACTGCCTTGGTGATCCACTTGTCAGCGAATAGAAGCGTGGGAGCAGAGCACCTTGAAGTGCTTGTGTTGTTCGAGAGTGATAATGCGGTCTTTCAGAGAGAGTCTTCCAAGGAAGGTGCGTATGAATAGTTCCACACATGTCTATTTTTCACAAGTCGTTTTTTATTTTGGTCGGTCCTCATGTGCTCTTGCTGTATATAATCACAATAAATAAAACGTCGAAACGCGCTGCGTTTTGTGCTCTCGTTAAAAAGTGGAAATTTTCATTTGGCGCCAAGTACACACATGTGAAACGTTTATGCTTCACGATTTATACAGACACAACAGTAGAGTGCTGCATTATTCACACTATATAAAATGGGTTCCTCCTTTATAAGTAGATATAAAGCAGCCACAAAAATTGAATGCAAGCTAGAACCTTGCATGTACTTCTGTAAGAAAATGTAGGACGACTAGTGTACCAGACTTAAGCATGCCTCGTAAAATGTATCACGATACCAAGCATGGGTAAATGCAGTCAGTTTGTATTTTTGCGACCTGCGCAGACACCATCACAATGCTATGAGAAGTGTCACAAATACTATAGTTAAAGTGCCAAGCATTTCACAAAGCAGTGTCATGGAGATATGCAGAAACATTTTTTGCAACAGTTCACAAAAAGATTTTATGGTCGCGTACAGAATTTCATGGCACTGGTTCCACATCAATTTTGAATAGTCATTCTGTGAAGGAACACTGCTACCAGTTTTATCAATGTTTTAGAAGCCACAAGAGACTGAAACATAGGGTTCAAGGCTATGCACTAGGCTCTATGGGTTGTCATTGCAAAGCTAATGCCCCATAAACTTTTGCAGTCAAATGTAGAGTATGGTAAATTGATGAAAACAAATCTTTATATCTACAGTAAACAAAAGAGCAATAGGTGCAACTTTCATAAAAAAATATATATATGTAGTGTCACCCAGACATACATGTACAGGTTTGCAGGTCCTGGAGGTAAAAACTGAGGCATTGTACTCATGGATTTAAACGAGAGATGAAGTTTTTCAGTGTAACAAATGGTGTGCGCAATTGCTTGAGAAAACTATGTATTGTGACGAATGTGGTCTCTAAAAGATAACATTGGCTCTGATCTACATGTTCAAGTCGAAAGTACGTTGATATGACCCGAAGAGAAAGTATGTGTGTTGCTTAGCCCTCTCTCAATTGTCCTGTTTCATTCCTCGAGTACTATACATGAATAACTCGACACAGTATCATTGCACCACAAGAACTCTGCCTTCAGTATTCCATCACTGTTGCAAACAAACCAGGCTTCGTTTTGTGTGCTACATGTAAAACTACATATGCTACATGTACGTTTACTGTAGACATAAAGATTTGTTTTCAACTATTTACCATACCCTACATTTGAGCACAAAAGTTTATGGGGCTTTGACCCCCGATTTCAACCCCTTTCAGCCAAATGAAATGCTTCAGCATCGTCAAACACCTATGGATAAGGTGCCAATAGCGCGAGCCAATATCGAAAACCTTTATTAGATCACTCTAGTTTAATATTGTGCTGTACATTGTGTATGTAATGTTGGCCATTACAAATGTACTCTTGCAGGCAACCAGTGACATACTTCTGAAAGGAAATCTGCTTGAAGTTGGGGCCTGTTTTAGTCTTGTTTTGCTTCGTTTCCATGTTGTCTTATTTCAAGGTTTGTGCGGAGTAAAAACAGGTTGGCCCCAATATTTGATTGCAGCAGTTAATACAAGAAGCTGAATCCGTCTACATGAAGCATGAGCAGCCTGCTGGTGCCAATGCGCTAAACTTGGTACCAGGTGGGGAAACTGCCAGCTGCCTATGTTTGACATTTGGCTCTGGTAGTGCAACCATGTGCTTTTTCAGCAAAGTTTGCTTCACCACATCTGTGGTCTGCCACATGTAAATGTTTTGATGCTGCAGCACCGCCACTTACATGTTCATTCCAAGAAATGGACAGACATGTACAAAACATAGTACGACCCTTAAATACACCATGTGATATCGTGACAATGAACAAGCCTTGGGTTTTCTTTCGGCATGGATTGCACTGTATGTTTCCTCCACACTGAATTTTTCTTTTTCTTGAGTTGTGTATTCTACACTAATACTCACTTTTCATCCCAGCTGAGGACTCCACATGTACAAAAAATCGTTACATTATGGAAAAACTTTCGTTACTTTAGCCTCAGCACTACATACATTCAGGTGTATAAATGAAACTCTGGTAGACAATTTAAGTGTGAGCACCAGTAACTGAAAATTTCAGTGGAAGTCAGTGATGTGATGTACTTGATTATCTAACTTTGGAGCCTCTGCAATATAAATGTCTTTGCATGGAAGCAGCATACATACTTTTGCTGTCCACAATACTGAGAAGATATAGGAATTCCTTTTTTCTACACTTTGCAACAGAGTTGCTTTAGAGGTAATTGAACAAAAGGCATTGTTGGCGAGAGGACAGAAGATTGAAAAACATCTTCGACAAAAGAAGCTTAATGGCCAGGATAATCGAGAACTGAACTCAAAGAAAGTGGTTTCAAGTCTTCGGTTTACAAAATCACAGTGTTCACACAGAAAAAGTGCTTAAAACAAGTGCTTAAAATACTGTTCAACTGAGCTCTTAATTTTCATCCATATTTTCACATGAAACTTATAGTTACTCTAGAAGCATGTAATGGAATGTTAAAACATACAAGTATATGGAGACCTGTAGACCCTTTTCGTAATTGTTAAGCTAGCTTTCCTGCAAAGCAGTTAGCCCTGCCAATGCTAGTCGCTTAGTGGAAGCAGCGTGTTCAAGCCCAATTCCATTGCTCTGAGATGAGAAACATGTAGATTTGGTTCTCGTGGCATAAACGTGCATGATAGACAAACCTCAGCACTTGCGACTAGTACCTGATCTTCACTTGAAGGACGAAAGGTGCGGTGATTAGTTGGTTGAATATGCCAGAAAGCACACTTACAGATTATGAACAGGCTCTTGTAATGAATTGCACTTTCAAAACGGTCTCAAGAAGCGAAAATTATAGCACTCCAATGAGGCCAGGCAGGAGATCAAGAGATGAGAAGATCAGGATGGTTGAGATTAAAACAAGGAGTCAGCGAAAGCACTCGGTAAAAAGGGGGTGGGGGAGGGGGGGTGGACAAGCACGTAGAAAATGTCCAGCATAGTTAATTTTAAAGCGACTGTACACAAAGTTCAACAATTGCCACTTTCCACCGTTCTACTTAAACTCGTAGCAGAAGTCAAAGTTAGGCGGTTCCTTAGGAAGTGGTGGTGGGCTCTCTGGGATGTCCACACCTTCCGTGTCCAAAAGCCTCAGCTTGATCTCCATACTAAGCAGTGTTTCTAAGTCATTTTTCGTTTCCTTGCTGACCATCTTCTTGCCAAGCAAGGCATTGATGCCATCTGTCCAGTAGTCAAAGATCTTTTCATTTGATGCAACAAAGTTGAGAGGCTCTTGATTAGAGTCTGGTATGAGCGAAAAAGCCAGCGAAGCTGTAGACTTCGCCTTGCGGGTGTCTTTCATGTATGGACACTCGCGGCCAGTCGCTAGACTTCTGATTTCGATCACGGGCAGCTTGTGCGGCAGCTCTTCGAGGCTGGGTGTCGCATTTTCCTCGCAGTCACCGTAGTGGAAGACCTTCTGGCTCGGTGACAGTCGGCAGTACCAAAACTTGTCCTTGATCCTGTGACCCTTGGCTGAGTACTTGGTGAACAGTGTGCCCTCACACAGAAATTGCACCCTCTGCTGCTGGATCAGGTCCATTATCTCGGGCGTGACCTGCTCTCGGAGCTCGATGATGGGCCGTGCTTGGCTCTCCCATTCTTCCCTCGTAGACTGTTCCTGCTGCCACAGGTTCATGATCTCTGAGTAGGTCAGCATGGCGAGCTTGCTGCGGAACTTGTCAAGACTCATGAGAGGTGGTTCTGTGGCCAAAGCACGGCTGATCTGTTCCTGGACCTACACTAAACACCTTCACAAAGTCTTCGGTCGTTGCCCTCATCTCCTTCCAAGTCTTGTTCAAGAGCATGATGCCGATGCAAAAGAATTCTTCGAATGGATGGTCGTGTGTAAAGAACATTGGGTAATAAGTCTTTCCTTGCTCTGTAGGAGGTTCACCTATCTTGAGGATTTCAGCCAGAAGCCGTGTTAGTCGAATACTGCTACGGCCAAACGGGCACTCGTGCTCATCAGCCCTGCACGAGTTTTCGAGAACAAATTTGGTGTAGCTTTCTGTGTGGTTCCTAGCGAAGTATACCATGTTGTCCAATGCCAATATTCCAGGTGGTTCACCGAAGTCCTCGATAGGATTGGTATGGTTTTGAAAACCCAGCTTCTTGTAGTCTTTTGCATAGCCACCGCCTTTCCGGCCACCACTTGTAGTGCTGCAGGTGCCGTCAGCTTCAACGTCAAATGCAATGCGTCGTAGTTCAAGGATTCGCTCGCGTGCCTCAGCATCATTTGGGTCAACGCCGACACGCCGTTCATCCAGTAAGTTAAGCAGCAGTGTTTGAAGAACATAAAGTTGATGAGCCATTTCAGTGCCAACATGCTGTTGTGAACGTTGGAGGACAGCCGTGACAATTACATTGCGAATGTGCCGCGAGGACAGGGTTGCCGCTAGTGTCTTCCGCTTCGTGGTGCTCTCAGCTTTGAGGAAGAGCGCGTTGATCAGTGCCACAGCAGACTGCTGTATTTCCACTGATGATGACTGCATGTGCATAATAAGATTTGGTAATGTGACCTCTTGATCTACCATGGCATAGCGACCAGTGCCGTTCAGCACGAGAGATTCCAATATGGATAGTGAGGCCTGTAACGTCCTTGTGTCCTGAGTTGTGTTGACATTCACCTGCAAAGAGATAGTACACAGAGTCTAAATTTCTTTGCTACTCCAACTGGCAAAGATGCCTCAACACTATATATGCTAAAGGAGGGTTGCACAGGGGCATGGCCCACGAGATGGCGCCAGTGTCAAAGAGGCAGCGTATCCATCTTTGTGGTCTCTATCCCGGTTGCCACCGGCAAGCAGTTGCTGAACGTACACTCATGGGTGCGTGTCCGTGCGAGATTTCTGTGGTCACAATGGTACTTAGGTTGCTACAACCACTCGAGTAGAAGGCTGGTCATGAGAATGAGTCTGATGTCGGCTTTTTTTCCATACCTAAAGTGATTGGAAATCAATCTAACGGGTTTGGATGGCTATGCCACACACTATACCGCATGCGTAGTTAAACATTTCTGGTAAGTGTTCAGAACGTATGCGACGTCATAGAGGTCTGCTTTTGTGGTGAAAAACTTGGGTTTTCGGGACGTGTTATGAAGCTTTGTTTATGCAGCAGGAGACAAGTGTGCACAGTATACGTTTGCGATCGCTGCATGTCAGTGGTATCATTCAAGTAGATGCGGCGTGTTACAGATTTCAGTGTGTTAGTAAACAGTCAGCAACGCAGTGCGTTCTTGTTTACCCATGCTTTGACGAGAGCACACTGCGTCGCTGACTGTTTAAGAGAATGGTCAGCTAAGCATATGAACTGGTGTGGTGAAAACTGCCCGACGCGCATTGTTGGCTCGGCAGCAAACAGCATTTTTGATCGCAAGCGGCTTGGGCTCGACCACAAACGAACTATGCGAATTGTATCACAGTCGCATTGCTTTCGCAAACGGTGAAGCCCTTCCACACAAAGAATTCGTGAAGCGACACCACCGGGGTGACAAAAATGATTGGTTCGAACACTGAGCAAGGGGAACCAGTCACTGTTTTCGACAACGAGGCAGCGGCCGTTTCCGAGGTCTCTAACTCTGTGCTGTTGGGCCCATCCACTAGTCATATAGTTGTGGGCGTCCATCGATTTATAGGCTTTAAGCTCGTCCCTTGTTGTGAAGCTTGTTCCACCAACAAGGTGGTCCTTAATGCCTGTGAGCACGATGCGAGAATAACACTTCACATCACACACAGCTTTATCGATTTGATATGTGGGGTTTAACGTCCCAAAACCACCATATGATTATGAGCGACGCCGTAGTGGAGGGCTCCGGAAATTTTGACCACCTGGGGTTCTTTAACGTGCACCCAAATCTGAGCACACGGGCCTACAACATTTCCGCCTCCATCGGAAATGCAGCCGCCGCAGCCGGGATTCGAACCCGCGACCTGCGGGTCACACACAGCTTTATCGCTGCTGAAGTCGAATGGGTCGATATCCACCGCAAAGGTGAACCTTATTTTCGTAGCAAAGTTTCGTTGGACCTTGGAAGTCACGCGCGTAAGCATTCAGTCGCATTCCACCACATTGGTACCGTACCTAGCGGCATGCACACAACCTGTCACTGCCGCTCACCGCTTCAAAAAGGACGCGCTCAGACCACTGAAATGGCGGTGGAGGCAAACGTCACTAGCGCTTCAAGCGGATCACGTCACATGCAACCCTCCTATACACAAATGTCATAATATTGATTGATTGGTGGGGCTTAACGTCCCAAAACCACCATATGATTATGAGAGACCCCGTAGTGGAGGGCTCCGATAATTTCGACCACCTGGGGTTTTTTAACGTGCACCTAAATCTGAGTACACGAGCCTACAACATTTCCGCCTCCATCGGAAATGCAGCCTCCATAGCCGCGACTTGATCCCGCGACCTGCGGGTCAATGTCATATTATATACATATGTATATGTACATAGTGCACATTTTGTACAATGTATACATAATATGGTCACTCCTAACACGTCAAGAAAATGTTCCAGGAGTTGATACTGTGTTTCCACGGCAAAGACGATGTACACCTTTGTTTTTCTCTACCTCAACAACATTGGCATGCACTGTGAAAATATGGCTAGCAGCTGCGGCTTATCACTACAGCACAAGAGATGCACACACACAATTCGGAAAGAACTTCAACCACAGTTCATACCGTAATAATACAAGGCATTTAAATCTTCAAAGCACCAGCTATGTACGTTAACACTCGCCTACCGCATCATCAATAAACATTTTAGTTCAGGTAGGACTTATGAGGACACTAGTACAGGCAAGAATGTGGTGCCTATACAAAAAAAAAAAATGCTAAGCGCTCTTTTGCTCGCACAGCATCTTCAACACTTCACACGGCACCTTAAACATGCCAAACTGTGGCTTCTACTGAGTGATAAGAATAACTCGTCAAAGACTAACGGCGCGTAGTAGTACCTGATTGGCGACGCGGCCAACAAACTTGGGTTCCAAAATGTCCCATAAGACGATGCCGTGATCCATGAGTTCTACGAACGACTGCAAGGTGAGCGCCAAGTGATCGCCCGTGTAGGAACCCGCTTCGACCATGTTGATGAGCAGTTGGTGTCCCTGCTTGTTTATGAACTCCAGCGCGAACGTATAGTCCGAGGAAAGCCTCTGCAGACGCTCCAGGGCCACCCGCATGTCATCGGGCTTGTTCGAGTGCAGCTTGTCGAGGATGTCCTGCGCAGTCTTGGCGGGGCTGTGCGTCAGGCGCAGTACGTAGCCGTTCTTAATGTCGTTTCGGTTCTTCTCCGTGATGTACGAGCGGGCATTGTCGGAGAACTGGAGTGAGTACTGCTCGGGCTCGGCCAGCGCCCAGGTGTTGCACAGGTCCTGGATGATGGCCGTGAGCGGTCGCTGCTGGTCGAACTCGATGAGCTGCGGCACTTGCTCGTCCATCTCGACGGCGATCTTGACGATGTGCGCGTCCTTGATGGCGGACATCGTGCCTGGCTTTGACTGGCGGGCGCCCTTCATGGCGGATGTGAGCGGCCGCGCTTACGCAGCGCGAAAACGCGTCTTGTCTGCGCTGGGGCGGATGTCGGCTTGCCGCCGCCGCCGCCGCTCCCACATCAACAGCTCTTGGCACTTCGTTCCTCGGTAGCGTCAACACCGGAGCCAGAAGATCGGAGAAGGGCGGAGCGGCTGACTAACGGATCGTGTTGGCTTCGAACAATCTCCCGGTGAGTAAGCATTGGTGCAAAAGAAACGAAATCGAAACTACTTGTCAAGCGTGGTAGTTATATAGTTGCAATACATACCGTGTTAACTTTATGGGTAGTTAGGTCGTAAACTACTTTATTATAGCTGGGAAAAACTAAGGACTTTAGTTAGGTCAAGTTGGGGACATATAGTGAACTTTTTCTCCTCTAAGTTTTAATTGTGCCCCCTCCCCTTTTTGGTGGGGAGGGGGCATCAAAGTTTCCCTCAGCGTATCTGCTTATTGAGGTGTAGAAAAAAAAAACGTTCTCGGAAGAAACTGGCACTGCTGTCTAAAAAAAAAAAGAAGTCGCCAGATGAAAATTCACCGTGAAACAAGTCGTGTGCGAACTCGCTCGACAAAAACTGCAATCTTTATTCGACACTTAGTGAATTTTTGGCCAGAGTGTGCTCGAAAACGAGTGAAGTTAATAAAAGCTCATCATGTGTCCAATAACCTACAGTAAATTGTGAACTTTCGTCCTCCCGGCCGACATACTTCCCACATACCGTCTTGTAATTCCATCGTGGTCGTTCCATTATGTACGGCGTAAAGGGGTAGGAAAGCGAGGCCGCCCAGCACTCCTACGAAATTCCCTAACTCCTGATCTCACCAAGAGACTAGCCCGAGCTCTTCATTTTCCGCCAGGTGCACGCTTTGGCACAAATGAAAGAAGAATACGACTATCTTGTGACGTCTTTTCCAAAAACCATGTTTACTCAATGCTGCCTTCTCAAAATCACATGTAAAAGGACATCCGGATACAGCGCGAGTCCAAGGAGTTCGCACTACCGTATTCACTTGAACAGATCCTTGTACGTTCTTCTTGTCATGAAGACATAAGCAACTGATTACAACGCCATCACCTAGCGGTACAAGAACAAAGTATAACTGCAGAAATTCCTCGGGAGAGAGATCAAAGTCTCCATTCATAAAGGCAGGTGCTGCTCTCAGCTAATAGCTTAATGCAAGCACGTTATGCTGGCAAAGACAACAGTCTGTTCTTGGTCTCTGGGCGAGTATCGCACGTAGCTCGAGCGATCAGGAATTTCTACGTACGTGGATGGCACGCAGTTATAGTCCAAAGTGCCGAAATAACAAGGTCCCTGTGGCTGACAGGATTCTGTGGGTACATCTTAATTTGCTGCTGGCGTATGCGATGTTTCAAGCTCTGCTCACTGCCTATGCGGCACTCTTCTTCGTCACCAAGGTTTCTGGCGGCATCTGCGACAATGGCGGCGGGTTTTTCTTTCGAAACGAGTGCAGTAAATTAATTCGCAAGTTGCGTAAGGTCTTGCGATATCATCGCAGCATTCTGCAGGGTGGTTGCAGTGAACGCTTAGACGGTAGTCGCTTGAGGATTAGTCCGCAATTAAAGCGCCTTGACATCCAGTTACGTTTAGCAGAACGCCAGCGGATGCCCAGCCAAGACACAGCTTCGTGCGTCCTTTGTTCGATTTCATTGTCTCCATTCTGCAAACGAACACCGCTAAGTCAACCACGGGGCAAGTATTGAATGAGCTCCCGAAAGCGTACACCTACCTTGAGAGTTCAAGTGCGCAACACTGCTGCCTCCGGATGAAGTGCGTGGGTGCTTATCTGCTAACCCATTTATGTCTTTTCAGGTGTGAGCCTGGCTAGATAACATCTGACATGCGCATTGTATGTGATATTGCATAAGACATTACACTTATTCAGTTAAGTTGGGATAGTTGGTATTTCATCGTATGGTACTTTCTCATGAATACTTCAGTCAATTACAATCTTCGCGCACATCTTTTTTTTTTACGTGAGTAAAGCAATTCTTCATAAATGTCATTTAGATGAAATTAATGCTTGAAGCAGTATTTGGTTCTGCATTACGGTCTTGCATGCGCGTTTTCCACAGACTGTGAATTCCCATAAGAAAGAACCTATCAAAGGTCACTTCATCAAAACGTGTTGGGATAAGTTAACGTGTGCTATGTGAATTATAGTTAAATCCTTTTTTAATGGTTCGTTCAAGGATGTCCCAAAACGGAATGACATCTTTACAGCTAATAAAGCAGTGTTCTGTTGTCTCGAATACATCGCAGAGGCGCAGTTAACTGAAGAAAGAAAAATATACCATTTTTTTTCTTGCAACCATGGTTTTACTGGCAGCGTATCTGTATGAAGTATATAACAAGGTTTTCGTATCAGGAGAAACATACATTTTCCGTGCTCGTTTTAGTGTGACCTGGAAAGTCGGAATATAATGTGCGGTAAAGTTGAGGAGAAAAAAAGCATGGATATCAAATCTTTATAGAGTTTTCTGCGTGATAATGTGTATTAATATTCTATGAATCAGAATTTGAGAGACTGGACTGGGATCAAAACTTCCTGCATAAATCCCCACAAACACGGGCGTACAGAGAAATCTGAAGAAACAATCAAGCAAGGTAAGACGTAGTTTGGTGTGCTAACGGCAAGCCATTTATATACACCGTAAATCGTTTGGCAGCACTGCGAGCTTCGAAACTTTAGCGCGTTTTCGTTAGCCGTCTCCACGAAGCGCCGCCTCCACGCAGCGTGGTCTGTCCTGCGCGCGCGCTAATCGGACCCGTAATTCGGGAGAGGTCGAAGGTGACTTCGCACGCTGCCACGGCCGCGTTTATTTATACGAAAGGTTCACGCTCCTGACACACGAAGCAGAAAGTATTGTGGCAGTTGTTTGCTCTTGTCAATTTCATTTTGTGCGCTCGTTTCGTGCGTCTTTCTTTCTGTTTGAACCAACGTTTTTAGAACAGCGTGCTTAAGTGTCGATCTGTGACGGTTGCTAGTCCGCCCTCGTCCTGCAGTGTGTATGCTGACTTCATGCGTGCTTTCTGCTTGAGGTGTGCGCTGCAAGTTTCGATCTGATTGTCGTTTCTAAACATATTTTGCAATTTGTTGCTGATGCTGAAACAATGCGCAATAAGCGCTCAACTACCTCTGTGAAGGCACGTTTCACTTTCGTGTTACACTGATTCCTACACATGGGGATCAGCCACGTTTTTTTTTTTTTTGTGCCATGCAGTTGACGAAAGCATGTTGTGGAACTTAATTCTGTCGTATCACGAAGGTATACACAGAAAAAAAAAAAACACCTGCCTGCGCGGAAGGCGCAGCACAGTCGCAGCGAAAGCTAGAAGAGCAGCCTTTTCAAAACACTCATTGGGTAACTATATAGTGCAAGCCCACTTGCTTGATACCCACTAGGGCACTATAATAATAAAAAATTTTGTGTAGTAGGCTGGCATTCGGTATGCTATTTTTCGTCATTCTTCTGAGAAGCGTGGTATCCGCTACACACTTGCAAGGAATTTTGTGCCAATTGTTCGTGCATGCAGTGGCTGACGACGATGAGGAATTATGGCTGAAGTGGGTATGTGCCACAGTTAATATGGGAACAAGAACAAGCTTTTGTAATGGGTTCAAGCATTGGACGGCCCACTCGTTACGCTATTCGGCATTGTGCGACGATTGGCAGTTGTTTTGCTGTTTTAAAACATTAAAACTAAGGCTGGCTCAGTGGTAGAATACTGGGCTGGCACCCAGCGGACCCGCGTTTGGGCACCACTGTGTCATCATCATCATCATCAGCATCATCATCATCATCATCATCATCATCATCATCAGCCTGACTACGACCACTGCAGGACAAAGGCATCTCCCATGTTCCGCCAGTTAACCCGGTCCTGTGCTTGCTGCTGCCAATTTATACCCGCAAACTTCTTAATCTCATCTGCCCACCTAACCTTCTGTCTCCACCTAACCCGCTTCCCTTCTCTGAGAATCCAGTTAGTTACCCTTAATGACCAGCGGTTATCCTTTCTACGCGCTACATGCCCGGCCCATGTCCATTTCCTCTTCTTTATTTCAACTATGATATCCTTAACCCCCGTTTGTCCCCTAATCCACTCTGCTCTCTTCTTGTCTCTTAAGGTTACACCTACCATTTTTCTTTCCATTGCTCGCTGCGTCGTCCTCAATTTAAGCTGAACCCTCTTTGTAAGTCTCCAGGTTCCTGCTCCGTAGCTAAGTACCGGCAAGATACAGCTGTTATATACCTTCCTCTTGCTTGTTCCTTTGGTTGATTGAATTCTAATGTTTTCTTTACTCTGTTAGCAATTACCTTTGTAAATAGCTTCTATACTACAGAGAGCAAGGTGATCGGCCTCTTGACGTCGGCAATAATTTGAGAGTGCTTGCCGAATGTGCTCCACCCCATTCTTATTCTTCTAGTTACTTCAATCTCGTGGTTAGGCTCTGTGGTTATTACCTGCCCTAAGTAGACATAGTCTTTTACAACTTCAAGTGCACTATAACCTATCTCGAAGCGCTGCTCCTTTCCGAGATTGTTGTACATTACTTTCGTTTTCTGCAGATTAATTTTAAGACCCACCTTTCTGCTCTCCTTGTCTAAATCCGTAATCATGAGTTGCAATTCGTCCCTTGAGTTACTCAGCAATGCAATGTCATCGGTGAAGCGCAAGTTACTAAGGTATTCTCCATTAACTCTTATCCCTAACTGTTCCCATTCTAGGCTTCTGAAAACCTCCTGTAAGCACGCGAAAAACAGCATTGGGGAGATTGTGTCTCCCTGCCTTACACCCTTCTTGATTGGTATTCTGTTGCTTTCTTTATGAAGCACTATGGTAGCAGTTGATCCTCTGTAGATTTCTTCCAGAATGTTTATATATACTTCATCTACGCCCTGATTCCTCAGTGTCTGCATGACGGCTGATATTTCTACTGAATCAAACGCCTTCTCGTAATCTATGAAGGCTATGTATAGTGGTTGGTTATACTCTGAGCATTTCTCTATTACCTGATTGATAGTATGAATGTGGTCAATTGTTGAGTAGTCTGTTCGAAATCCTGCTTGTTCCTTTGGTTGATTGAATTCTAATGTTTTCTTTACTCTGTTAGCAATTACCTTTGTAAATAGCTTCTATACTACAGAGAGCAAGGTGATCGGCCTCTAATTCTTCAAGTCCTTGTCATCTCCTTTCTTATGTATTAAGATGATGTTAGCGTTCTTCCAAGACTCTGGTACCCTTCACGTCAGGAGACACCTCGTAAACAGGGTGGCTAGTTTTTCTAACACAATCTATCCTCCATCTTTCAGCAGGTCTGATGTTACCTGATCCTCACCAGCAGCTTTGCCTCTTTGCATGCTCTCCAAAGCTTTTCTGACTTCTACTATATCATTACTCGTGGGGTGTCATCTGGGTTACTGCTAGTTCTTATAGTATTAAGGTCGTGGTTGTCTCGGCTACTGTACAGATCTCTGTAAAACTCCTCCGCTATTTTAGCTATCCTATCCATATTGGTAGTTATTTTGCCTTCTTTGTCCCTTAGTGCATACATCAGACTTTTGCCTATCCGAAGTTTCCTCTTCACTGCTTTGACGCTTCCTCCGTTTTTCAGAGCGTGTTCAATTCTCTCCATGTTATTTATACCTTCTTACATCGCATACTTTACGTCTATTAATCAACTTCAAAAGCTCTGCCAGTTCTTTTTGTCTGTTGTACTTGACACTTTCATGATTTGACGCTTCTTAATTAGGTTCTTCGTTTCCTGGGAAAGCTTGCCAGTGTCCTGTCTAGCTACCCTGCCTCCAACTTCCACTGCACACTCCGTAATGATACTCGTCAGATTATCATTCATTGTATCTACGCTAAGGTTGGTTTCCTCACTAAGAGCCGAGTACCTGTTCTGCAGCGACACTTTGAATTCCTGCACTTTCCCTCTCAGTGCTAGCTCATTGATTGGCTTCTTGCGTATCAGTTTCTGTCGTTCCTTCTTCAAGTCTAGGCGAATTCGAGACCGTACCATTCTATGGTCACTGCATCGTACCTTGCCAACCACTTCCACATCCTGCACGATTCCTGGGTGTGCAGTCATTATAAAGTCTATTTCGTTCTTATTTTCGCCATTAGGGCTTTTCCATGTCCACTTGCGGTTTTCTCGTTTTCGGTAGAAGGTATTCAGATCCGCAAATTATTGCGCTCTACGAATTCTACTAGTAGCTCTCCTCTAGCGTTTCTAGTGCCGATGCCATAATCTCCTACTGCCTGGTCTCCAGCCTGCTTCTTCCCTACCTTTGCATTAAAGTCGCCCATCACTATAGTATACTGTGTTTTTACCTTACTCATTGCCGATTCCACGTCTTCATAGAAGCTTTCAACTGAAGCGTCATCATGGCTGGATGTAGGCGCGTAAGCCTGTACTACCTTATCTTGTATCTTTTATTCAGTTTAATTACAATACCTACCACCCCTTCATTAATGCTATAGTATTCCTCTATGTTGCCAGCTATGTTTCTGTGAATTAGGAACCCCACTCCCTGTTCTCTTCTGTCTGCCAAGCCCCGATAGCAAAGGACGTGCCCATTCTGTAGCACAGTATAGGCCTCATCTGTCCTCCTGACCCCACTGACCTCTATTATATCCCATTTAACACCCTCTAGCTCCTGGAATAGTACAGCTAGACTTCCCTCACTAGATAAGGTTCTAGCGTTAAATGTTGCCAAGTTCAGGTTCCAATGGCGGCCCGTCCGGATCCAGAGATGCTTAGCACCCTCTGCTGCGTTGCAGATCTGACCGCCGCCGTGGTCAGTTGCTTCGCAGCTGCTGGGGACTGAGGGCCGTGAGTTATTTGACGTATGCATGTGGGAGGTAGTGGCCAGATACTGCACGAGGGTGGCCAATCCTTCTCTGGTGATGGAGTGCGTTCCCGGTGGTGGTTACCGGTGAGGACGCACCCCAGGCCCCTTAATGCAGTTCCATCAACAGGCGGATTTTTTAAAAATCCGGTTGGGAACTGCGTGGCACCAGGATTTGAGCCACGGACCTCTTGCATGCGAGGCGGATGCTCTAACCACTACGCCATCGCCGCACCCACTGTGTCATTGGTGGTTAATTTTTTTTTTCTAATTTCACGCGATGTGATTACGGACACTGCCGGCGGCGGTGGACAACTGCGCGTGACCCGAGTTGTGCTTTCAGAACAGCTTTCACTGTAAAAAGTGCCCCTCGTGCACGCTATAGTTATAGGATTGGTCGGCTGTGCTTCGATTTACGCTCAGAAAATTGATTTTGGCACAGCCAGTTTCCGCGTGCCTCATAAGTGAATTGGGGCCCGTAAAGTACCTCATATTTGAATTAATTAACTCGGAACGTGTGGCAACGCTCCTCATCAGTAAGCCATCGCGAATTTGGAGGAGACCTTCCGCTGATACGTTTGTCAATATATTTCTTTTCTCGAAATCCAGAAGCAGGCTTTCTGCGCGTGAGTACTGAAAATAAATGCTACGTCCCGATTGAAATTTGAAGATCGCGCGTTGATGTAGCGCTTTCGTGGATTTGTGGATTTTACACCGATAAAACGAAAGCAACAGCGTTGCTATCGAATAACACGAAAGAAGCTTCCAGGATATTTCATGATAGGCCAGCATGCTGACCCGACTTTTTTTTTTCTTGAGATTTTTTTTTCTTCATCGCCACTCGCGCCGATAGCAGTGATAACAACAGCGTCGGAGCGGCGTGCGACAGTGACGTAAAGACAAGATTGACCAATGCGCTAATGAAGGAAATTTTCCAGGAATATCGACGCATGAACCAAGCATCATGAGATCGCGATACTCGTGGTCGATGTGCGCCTTTGCGTGGTCTGGGACCGCCATTTTGCTGTATTCCTTGGGCGTTGGCGGTTTACCTGCTGAGCTATACGCGTCGCATTACTGCCGTATTCACGCACCGATAGTGGCTGTACTCGACTACGTGGTGCCTCTCTTACCTCAATCGAGTCTTCTATACGGACTTTAAAGATTTGGCTTCAGCCTGACATTGAAAATGTGAGGAACGTTCCAAAAAACTTTGTGCCTGGCCCACTTTCAGACAATGCCTCAGGCAATGTGTTCCGGTTGCTACACCAAAGACTGCTCGGTGCTCGCGGACGTTACCTCGGCCCTCAAGTTGCTCCCGCACGACCATTCTCGCCCTCCACGCAAGCTTCTGAAATACATGCGACGCTCGACGAATTCGTTGGACCTGGGCTCGTTCACGAAGTTACCATAGGCCTAGCGCTAATGGCGTTCCGTTGAAGCCGAAGTGAACTTACAAGACGCAAGTCGGGAACACCGTAAATTCATCTTTCGTTGTGCGTGTTTACCAACCGTCGGCGTCACCTGGACAAAACTTTGACTCATGGTAGACACCTCTTCGGAGACCAGCGGGGCCAACTTCTCGAACTGCTTGGTCATCGGTCAACAAGTAAGATAGAGAGTCCCTGAGCTCGCGAGGATACGCAGCTGTCAGTCGAGTTTTTCAAATTAGTACTACGTGCCTGGCGCCATGCCGCGCTCAAAAAGTTACGTGAGGCTAGCTGCATCGTAAAATTAAGCCCGTATCTCTTCTGGGCGGACTGCAGCCACGTGTCGGGTATTCGCCGTGACGGAATTTGAGAGGACGGGCCGCGTCGCTGTTGTGTCGACGCATATAGCTGCAAGTTCAGCTCTCAGTTAGGCAGGTAACTGCCAGCTTGATGGCCGTCCTCTTTCAGTTTCGTCAGTGATATTTGCCCGTTCCGAATGACGTAGCTACCTCGACCACAATTTCGTAGCTGGGTGGCTTGCGCGCGGTATGATCGACTCATAGTGACGTGCATGGTCTTTTGTTATGTGAAATGTGGTTTCGAGGAAGCAACGGCATGCGGTATATAGCTTCGTTAGCTCGATAGCTTCGTTAATTCTGTGCAGCTTCTTCACGTTGCAGATCAAGGCTTCCTTCTCCGGCCATTGTGAGAGATTGTCAACCTTGTCGGACTTGATTAGCGTATGTGGGCAGTCTGACGGCCCATTGCTGTGGTATACGCGCGATTCGCTTTCTTCGTGGGACGCACCATGCACCGCCCGCTTTGGTCGACTTCAGCGAACACGGTCCGCGTGCGAACCTTGTCGTGGTGAGCATACCAGCTGTTCGTACATTCGTGTTTCTAAAGAGTGCTTCTTGGACGTTTCAGATCTCTGCGAGCTGCCATACATCGAAGTCGGACTACGGCAACCATCCGAGCACAATCACACGAATCCGTCTTGCATTACAAGAGGGATGACAATGGTATTCCAGACTGACGAGGTTCAGTTTTGGTGGGCGGCGGTTGCAGCCTCACTGGGTCGTGTCTGACAGCATCGAAGAGGACGGGGCATGGGTGGAGGACGCACCCTATATAGCTTCAGCCTTGATAATCAGGATTATAACAGGTGTCCTCTTGCGATTTAGTCAAGACCATATAACCCCTTTCGAGCGATTTTGTGAAGCAACTACTATTTCGTGTCGAGTAGCCCACGTGCGACAGTGCGCTCCCGCGAAATGTATGACGATAGTTATAGCGCGAGAACAAAACGACGACACAGAGACAAGAAGGACACGAAAGACATTCTTGTCTCTGTGTCGTCGTTTTGTTCTCGCGCTATAACTATCGTCATGGCATACCAACTAGCCCAAGCTGCCACACTTCTACGCGAAATGTAGTTTCGCGGAAGCAAACGGCATCCGGAATGGCATCGTGAGAGCTTGGTTTATCCAGGCTTACTGTTCTCCAAAAAGTATGATTTACTTGGTGTCACTGCTGTTTTTCCTGGTTACCGTGTTCCGCATGATACATTTTATTCACGGTGCTCTGCTTACAGTGCCCTTTTGAGGTTTACTACCAGACTTTTCTTTGAGTCCCATCGACCATCAACGCGTCCATGTATGGGCCGCTGCACCGCATATAGTGAGTTACAAAGTTTTGCATTTCATTGTCATTGCTAAACAAGCGGCTTTTGCATCTATACAGATACACCAATGACTGCAGATGTCTCATTTTTGAACGAGTGGTGCATCTTAGACTGTCCAGCCTCAGGTAAGGAGAAAGTTGCAATCGACCCACTCCGTATGGCCGTGTCAGCAGCGCCTCCACATTCAATCGCTGATACTTCTATAGGCAGGAGAAACGTCAGTCAGTGCCATGACCTTCTTGGTTAATGTACACTCAACTCCTACAGTAAGTTTGAAATGGGCTGAACAATCTCGCCACGTTTTGTCGCAGCGTCCCCGTGTTGGTCTTTCATCGCTACCCGTGACAAGGACAGAGGTGGCTGCGGCAGACTGATTTCCAAAGCTATCCGTTCCTGGCGGCGTCGATCGTAGTACTGCCGCACCTTTCAGCACCTTCGCACTGCTTCGCTGATGGCGGGATCCTGGCAGAAGGCAGACTGCTGCTAACCTTGGAATTCTGTTGGTAAGGGCTCTTACTGCGGCTGTGTTTGCATGAGCTTAACAATTCCGCCGCGTTTTCTTGCAGGTTTCCCGTGTCGGCCTGTCATCGCTACCCGTGACAAGGACAGAGGTGGCTGCGGCAGACTGATTTCCAAAGCTATCCGTTCCTGGCGGCGTCGATCGTAGTACTGCCGCACCTTTCAGCACCTTCGCACTGCTTCGCTGATGGCGGGATCCTGGCAGAAGGCAGACTGCTGCTAACCTTGGAATTCTGTTGGTAAGGGCTCTTACTGCGGCTGTGTTTGCATGAGCTTAACAATTCCGCCGCGTTTTCTTGCAGGTTTCCCGTGTCGGCCTGTCATCGCTACCCGTGACAAGGACAGAGCTGGCTCCAGCAGACTGATTTCCAAGGCTGTCCGTTCCTGGCGGCGCCAGTCGTAGTATTGCCACACCTTTCAGCACCTTCGCACTGCTTCGCTGATGGCGTGATCCTGGCAGACTGCTGCTAACCTTGGAATTCTGTTGATAAGCTGGGATTTGGAGCCGGCACACTCGCCGACATGCAGCTATAACGTTTCTTCTGTTGCTGCAGGTTGCTGGCGCTGTTGCATCTACGTACAGTTGCAGTTTGGACGGAGGGCCAGCGATCGCACACGCTCGCGACGTGCCTTCTTCGACAGGATCACCGTGGATAGCGCCAGCGGCCGGTGGAACAGGGACACTTCCGACGATTATCAGCGCCAAGCCACATAGGAATGCGACTATCAACGAGGACAGCCATCACATCGCCATGGGCCGACGACAACCACGTGATACGGATGAACCGTATTTAATCAAGCGGCACGTTGGCTACGTGGGATTTGGAGCCGGCACACTCGCCGACATGCAGCTAACGTTTCTTCTGTTGCTGCAGGTTAGTGATAATTTCCCAATTACGATTTGTAGATTATTGTGTACATTGCCGGCTCCATGTCCCACAAGTGATGTATCTGTTCGCCGAACGCAAAAGCCAATGATGTATCGTAGCAACCGCTTTCGTTTTTTCACGCATAAGGTTCTGTACCTTGCATTATTGTTAATACTTTCCGGTGATGTTGAGTTGAATCCCGGTCCGCTAAATGCCGAAGAGTTCGAACTGCTTAAAACCTTACAAACTGGTCAGGCTACAATTTTGAGTAAGTTAGAGGCCATCGACACCAGATTGGCAAAACACGAAGAAATGATGGCAGAAGTTAACGGTAAATTACGTGCGACTGAAGGTGAAATTACTACGCTCAAAGAACAATTAAGCGACCAAGAAAACACCATTAGTACAATAGCAAAAAAAGTTAAGCAGCTGCATGACAAGGGCGTCGACTCGGAAAATAGAAGCCGGAGAAACAACCTGGTCTTTTTTGGGGTCAGCGATTCTGAATCAGAAACGTGGGAACAGTCTGAACTACTGCTCGAAAAACATCTGCAAAGAAAACTTGAATTTAGAATTGCAGTCAGTGGAAAGAGTGCATCGTATAGGTCGTTATAATGTATCAAAAAACAGGCCTATCATCGTCAACTTTGCCTCCTACAAAGAAAAGTCCCGTGTTCTTTCCGAAGCTAAGAAATTCAAGGGAACGACGTTCAGTGTCGAGCAAGATTATGCACCTGAAACAAGACATATTCTGAAAAGACTTTGGGAATATGTTAAAACCAACAACATGAACGAAAAACATCGAGCTAGGTTGAACTTTGACAAGTTAATTGTGGATGGTAAAACATATAGGTGGGACAAAGAAAAGGAAGAAGTCGATCAAATTGTAAAAAAATGACCCTTGCCAGAAAAAAGGGGGCGTCAAATACAACATCTGATAACACTGACAGTGAACTGCAGAAGCGTTGTCAATAAAGCTGATGAACTGCCGCTCTTATCGATTCTGTAAAAGCTGATCTAGTATTCGGAACTGAATCATGGCTGGACCCTTCTATTAGAGATAGCGAGGTGTTTCCCAGCGACTTTGCTGCTTATCGAAAAGATAGATCCCGCACGGGTGGGGGCGTTTTTCTTTTAGTTCGTCGCTCTTTAAATTCATCTGAATTAGATATAGGTCATCAAGAAGTAGAATCCGTGTGGTGCAAAATTACTATGCGAGACAATTCCTCGTTTGTAGCGGGTACTTTCTATCGGTCTCCAAACTCGTCCGTAATCGCGTTAAAGCTTTTGCATGAAATTGTTTTGGAAGCTTCTTGTCACATGTTCATTTTGGCCGGAGACTTTAACTTGCCGGATTTATCTTGGCGTGACGGAACTTGTGAGATGACAGCGGGGGGAACCTTAAACCTTGAAATGAAGCACATTGTAGATTCTTGCGGGTTAATCCAATGCGTTGATGCTCCAACTCGAGGCAATAGTACATTGGACCTTGTTTTTTGCAACTCGCCAAATATGGTGAATTCAGTAAATGTCGTACCAGGAATAAGTGACCACCATGCATGCTGTCGTCGCCATTGCCCAAACGAAAAATGAAAAACAAACGAAACAGGAGAGGAGAACGGTGTACCTCTATGACAAAGGTGATTACGCTAGCATATCAAGGAAGCTTCTCGATCATCTGCCGCTTTTTGAATGTCTCTCAGATGACTGTGACGTACAAGAATTATGGGTTAAGTTTAAACAAAAAATCAAAGAGCTTACTGAAACCTACATACCCAGTATCAAAAGCGGTAGACTTAGAAAGCGAAACAAACCTTGGATGACTGCTCGTATCTTAAGAATAGTAAGGAAAAGAAGGCGCATATATTTAAAATATAAAAGGACTAAATGACATCGGCACTTTGAAAGCTTGAATGATGTGACTCGAGAGTTTAAGCTTAATATAAAGGTGGCTAAGCGGCACTATTTTGAAAAACTTGGAAACAAAATAAAAACTAATTCAAAGGCGTTCTGTAGTCGAGAGTTCGACGGAATGCCGTCTGGTCAGGTAAAGGCATTGTTGAATAAAACAGGTCACTGACCAATGTCAAACAAAACAATGACGTTTCGGAACCCGTACGGATCCCTTGTTCACAATGGCTCCATTGTGAACAAGGGATCCGTACGGGTTCCGAAACGTCATTGTTTTGTTTGACATTGGTCAGTGACCTGTTTTATTCAACAAAGACGTTCTGGCAATACATGAAAGGCTATGGAGCAGACCCCTCGGGAATCACCAAAATTGTCTTCAATAATGAGGAGTTATTAGACGACACTGAGAAAGCTACCTGTTTAAACAACTACTTCCTTTCCGTATACGTGCCGAAATATAGCTGTAGTGCTTCGCAATGCGCAGGTTCCGTGCCGAAAATGCAATCAGTAGAGTTAAGTGTGAATGGAATTAGGGCATTACTAAACAAACTTACCGATAATAAGGCAATTGGACCGGACGGAATTTCACCTCGAGTCTTAAAGCAGTGTGCTGAGTCAATTTCTCTTTACCTGCACGTAATCTACACAGTCTTTGTCCTCCGGTGCCCTCCCAGACGACTGGAAAATTGCACATACAGTTCCTATTCATAAAAGTGGGTCCAAGAAAGACGTAACCAACTATAGACCTATTAAATTTACGTCCATACCCTGCAAGTTATTAGAGCATATTCTGTATAAAGAAATAATGGCACATTTATCAACAAACAACTTGCTGGCGTCTCAACAACATGGTTTTCGTAAGGGCTTATCTTGTACAACACAATTAATTGAATTTAACCATGATTTAGTATCTGAAATAGACAATAGCGGACAAATCGATTGCCTTTTCCTGGACTTCCAAAAAGCTTTCGACATTGTGTCGCACTCTTTTCTTTTAAGTAAGCTTGCAGCGCTAAACATTGACCACGAAGTTCTGGTGTGGATAGATAATTACCTTTCAGGCCGCCAACAGTGTGTAGTATTAAATGGCAAAAAATCAAGTTTTGTAAACATCACTTCAGGGGTGCCACAGGGCTCAGCCCTAGGGCCACTTTTATTTTTAATATATATAAATGGCATTTGCTCAGGAATTGATTCTAATATACGGTTGTTTGCAGATGACTGTGTCTTGTACAGAAAAATTAGAAATGAGAGTGATGTCGCCCTGCTCCAAAGCGACTTATCGCGCATCCAAGAATGGTGTTCAAGGTGGAAAATGACATTAAATGCCAATAAATGCACTCATGTTACTTTCACGCGTAAAAAAACAAGTTAGCTTCAGAGTATGTAATCTGTAATAGTATAGTAACACAAAAAACGCATTATAAATATTTAGGTGTAACTTTTTCAGCCGACTGTTCATGGAATGCACACGTTGATTCAGTTGTTGCGAAGGCCGCCAAGTCACTAAATTTTATACAGCGCAGCCTGACACAAGCGCCGGCATGTTTGAAATCAACGGCGTATTCAACATACATTCGCCCTATGCTTGAATAGGCCTGTGCCGTGTGGGACCCCTGGCAAAGTACTTTAAGTTACAAACTTGAAAAAATACAAAATAGAGCTGCAAGGTTTGTCCTAAGCCGGTACTCAAGAAATGACAGTTGCACCAATATGAAAAATGAACTAGGGTGGGAATTACTCTCATCGCGTCGAAAGAAACTGTGGCTAAAGCTCCTGTACCAAATATTTCATGGTAAAACCGGCATTCGAAAAGAAAAGTACCTTCACAGTCCTCATTATATCTCTTCGCGAAATGATCATTGTTTCAAGATTTCAGAGTACCGTACCAGATCTAATTTGTATGCTAATTCGTTTTTTGTTCGTTCCATTAGAGAATGGAATCACTTATCAAATGAACAAGTGTGCTGTATTAATGATGTGTTTTTCTCGACATTGTAACCCCCCTGCTGCAGCGCCTTCGGGCTAAGCGGGGTAATCATTGAATAAAGAATAAAGAAAGTGCTCTTACTGCGTCTGTGTTTACATGAGCTTAACAATTCCGCCGCGTTTTCTTGCAGGTTTCCCGTGTCGGTCTTTCATCGCTACCCGTGACTAGGTCATAGCTGGCTCCGGCAGACTACTTTCCAATGCTATCCGTTCCTCGTGGCGTCGGTCGCAGTATGACCGCACCTTTCATCACCTTCTCACTGCTTCGCTGATGGCATGATCCTGGCAGAAGGCAGACTCCTCCTACCCTTGGAATTATCTTGGTAAGTGCCACATTATTGCCTCTTACATCGATTGTGTTTACATGAGCTTAACAATTCCGCTGCGTTTTCTTGCCGATTCCCCGTGTCGGTGTTTCATCGCTACCCGTGACAAGCATAGAGCTGGTTCCAACGATTTCCGTTTCTGAGATAACCTGGGGCATCACTCGTCTTACGGCCGCACCTTCGCACTGCTTCGCTGATGGCGTTACCCTGGCAGAAGGCAGACTGCTGCTAACCTTGGAATTATGTTGGTAAGTACTCATAGTGCGGCTGTGTTTACATGAGCTTAACAATTCCGCCGCGTTTTCTTGCAGGTTTCTCGTGTCGGTCTTTTATCGCTACCCGTGACAAGGACAGAGCTGGCTCCGGAAGACTACTTTCCAAGGCTCTTCATTCCTGCAGGTGCCGGTCGTAGTATTGCCGCACCTTTCAGCACCTTCGCACTGCTTCGCTGATGGCGTTACCCTGGCAGACGGCATGTTGCTGTTACCCCTTGAGTCGGTAAGTGCCACATTCATACGAACTTTATTGTTGTTTTGTTTAAATGTGCTTAACGTACCCACCGTGTGTTGTTGCAGCTTCACTGAGCAAGAATGTATCGCCATCGTGTGCTCCGTACAAAAGTTTCGCACTTATTTATACGGCCGGCATTTCACAATAGTGACTGACCATCATGCTCTGTGTTGGTTATCGTCACTCAAAAATTTGTGGGGACGCCTTGGCCGTTGGGTACTACAATTGCAAGAGTATGACTACAGCGTCAAATATACACGGGGTCGAGACCACCAAGATGCCAACGCTTTGTCACGTTGCCCGCTCTCGCAAAGCGCCGAAGTGTCACCTTTCATCTGTTCGTCACCGCCCACCAAAGTGATCAAACAGACGGCTGCTTCTTCGATACAGCTGCCTCGGCGGACCTTCTTTCGTCCACAGATCTCGCGCTCCAACATGTCGATACCTACTGCCGCACAATCATCGGTTGGCTCACTGGCTTATCGCGCGCTCCAAACAGCCGCCTAAGACGACAACTTGCCCGTTTCAAGCTTCAAGATGGAACATTGTGTTGGCAAATTTACCATTCTCTCGGTAACCAATGGGTTCCCGTCATTCCTCGCTCCCTTTGTCTGGAAGTTTTACAAACGTTTCATGATGATGCGACAGCTGGCCACTTAGGGTTTCACAAGACTTACGACCACCTCAAGACTCGCTGCTTTTGGTTTGGCGTCACCATTTCTGTCGCCAAGTACGTCACTTCCTGCGCGTCATGCCAGCACCGAAAACGTTCCACGTGTCTTCCCGCGGGGCCATTGCAACCACTGCCATGCCCGCCCACTCCCTTTGAATTTGTGGGCATAGACTTATACGGACCTCTTCCGCTTACGCTATCCGGTCACCGTTGGATTGTTACGGCCGTGGACCACCTTACTTGCTACGCGGAGACGGCAGCTCTTTCGTCTGGTGCTACCTCTGAAGCCGCCGATTTTTTTCCTTCGCGCCATTATTTTAAGACATGGCACACCGCGTGTGCTTCTTAGTGGCCATGGCAAGACATTTCTTTCACATGTGCTTGATGAAGTCCTCCAGGCTTCTAACACCATCCACAAGACCACATCAGCGTATCACCCAGAAACTAATGGTCTGACTGAGCGTTTTCACCGAACTTTGTCCGACATGATCTCTATGTACGTGCAACCGGATCATGAAAACTGGGACACTATACTCCTTTTCGTAACGTTCGCATATAATACTGCCATACAGCGTACGACGAATTTTAGCCCTTTTTTTCTCGTGTATGGCCGTGTATCGGCTTTTGTTCTGGACACCACCTTTCTGTCCACATCTTCCAATACATGTTCATCTCTCCCGGAAGAGTTCGCCGCTCACGTCGCCCACTGCCGTGAAATCGCCCGCGCCAACACTGCTACCATTCAGGACAAGAGAAAAATCAACATTGATGCAAAGCGTCAAGTTGTTGTGTTCCACCCAGGTGACGAAGTCCTTTCGTGGACACCTGTTCGTGCACTTGCGAAAAATTCCTTCACCGATATCTTGGTTTTTACACCGTTCTGGAAGAAACATCCGAAGTCAACTATCGCGTTGCTCCTGTCAACGCGGCTCCTGATCGTCGTCGCCGCCACACCGAGATCGTCCACGTCTCTCGACTCAAACCATATATTCGTCGTTCCAACCCTTGATGGATGATATGTGGGGTTTAACGTCCCAAAACCACCATATGATAATGAGAGACGCCGTAGTGGAGGGCTCCGGAAATTTCGACCACCTGGGGTTCTTTAACGTGCACTCATATCTGAGCACACGGGCCTACAACATTTCCGCCTCCATCGGAAATGCAGCCGCTGCAGCCGGGATTCGAACCCGCGACCTGCGGTCAGCAGCCGAGTACCTTAGCCACTAGACCACTGCGGCGGGGCAACCAACCCTTTCTAACTAGCTGCCCTCTTCCGCGAAAAGGGAAAATCATGTGAGCGATGGCTATGTACTTCATCTTCATCTGTATGACAGTTTGAAAACCTTGGTGCAACAAGTTTGAAAACCTTGGTGCAACACCATCCGTGCCCGTCACTGCAATGCTGAATCTTGCTTCCAAGGCTCTTCATTTCCTGCAGGTTGCCGGTCGTAGTATTGCCGCACTTTCGCACCTTCCACTCTGCCTCGCTGATGGGTGATCTGTCAGAAGGGCAGACTGTGCTACCTTGGAATTTTTGGTAAGTGCTCTTAATGCGGTGTTTACATGAGCTTAACAATTCCTGCGGTTTCCTTGCGATTCCCCGTCGTTGTTTCACGCTACCGTGAAAGGACCGGGCTGGCTCCGGAATACTACTTTCCAAGGCTATTCATTCCGCAGGTGCGGTCGTAGTAATGTTGCCGCACCTTTCAGCACCTTCACTCTGCTTCGCTGATGGCGTGATCTGGCAGAAGGCAGACTGCTGCTAACCTTGGAATTCTGTTGTAATTGCTCTTACTGCGGCTGTGTTTACATGAGCTTAACAATTCCGCTGCGTTTTCTTGCCGATTCCCCGTGCCGGTGTTTCATCGCTACCCGTGACAAGGACAGAGCTGGCTCCGGAAGACTACTTTCCAAGGCTCTTCATTCCTGCAGGTGCCGGTCGTAGTATTGCCGCACCTTTCAGCACCTTCACTCTGCTTCGCTGATGGCGTGATCCTGGCAGAAGGCAGACTGCTGCTAACCTTGGAATTCTGTTGGTAAGTGCTCTTACTGCGGCTGTGTTTACATGAGCTTAACAATTCCGCTGCGTTTTCTTGCCGATTCCCCGTGCCGGTGTTTCATCGCTACCCGTGACAAGGACAGAGCTGGCTCCGGAAGACTACTTTCCAAGGCTCTTCATTCCTGCAGGTGCCGGTCGTAGTATTGCCGCACCTTTCAGCACCTTCACTCTGCTTCGCTGATGGCGTGATCCTGGCAGAAGGCAGACTGCTGCTAACCTTGGAATTATGTTGGTAAGTGCTCATAGTGCAGCTGTGTTTACATGAGCTTAACAATTCCGCCGCGTTTTCTTGCAGGTTTCTCGTGTCGGTCTTTTATCGCTACCCGTGACAAAGGACTGAGCTGGCTCCAGCAGACTGATTTCCAAGGCTATCTGTTCCAGGTGGAATCGGTCGTAGTATTGCCACACCTTTCGGCACCTTCGCACTGATTCGCAGATGGCATCGACCTGGCTGAAAGCAGGCAGACTGCTACTACCCTTAGAATTCTGTTTGTAGATGCCACATTCAATAGACTGTTACTGTGTCTGTGTTTACATGTGCTTAACAATCCAACTGCGGGTTGTTGCAACGTCCAAGTGTCATTCTTTTATCACTACCCGTGACAAGAACAGAGCTGGCTTCTGCAGACTGCTTCCAAAGCTATTCGTTCCCGAGATAAACTGTGGCGTCCGTTGTCGTTTGGTGACATCTTCCAGTACCTTCGCACTGCTTCACAGATGGCGTGTACTTAGAAAGCAGACTGCTAATACCCTTAGGATTCTGTTTGTAGGTGCCACATTCATTAGACCGTTACTGTGACTGTGTTTACATGTGCTTAACAATCGCACACGGTGTCGCTCATGCTGTGAAGTTATACATGAGCATACAAGCGTCAATTACATGACTATAACGTGACTAACACCAAAACTATACAAAATGCAAGCTCTTGGCACGATTCAATCTTTCGAAATTTGTTGCCATCATAGACGCTATGCCCCATCTGGCATCATTTTGCATGCTTTGTCGAGGTGGGGGAGCGTGGATCTTTGCCAAGTAAAACTGTCGTGGCAGCTGTTTATACATCGACTGTTCCTTACCTGAGGCTTTATTCATCGCGTTAATTGCCTCAGAGGCCATGATTACTTTCAGTAATTTAAATATGTACAGTTATTGCATTGACTGTATAGCCGTTATTGCTTTCATGACCAGTAAGCTTGAATAGACGTTAGCACATTGCTTGAAAAGCCAATAAAAATGTCCTGAGCCCTGTCAGTTCCACTGGGAAGAGGCACTTAGGAGCTCCAAGTTCCAACATCAAGGCAGTCCAGAGGGCCCAAGTACTGGTGGAACGCCACCATGGTCCCGCCCAGACTCGGGCGTCGCCCACAGTAGTGGCTGCTAGGATGTCTCTCGTGGACACCTTGGTGGCTTAAAACTGTTCAGGACCTTTTAATAAAGTTCTTGACTGACTGAGATCTGTCCTCAGTAAATATCTATGGTCTGTGCTTTCCTGCGCACGTTGCCATTCCCCGCTTTGAGCACAATTCCAACCAGAAGCACGAAGAAAATGGTGCGTACTTTTCTTTGTTCTTGCATTATCTCCACAGCTACGGGGTGTACCTATGTAAGTTTTTGTCTCAGTAACAGACGAGCAATTAAGGTGAATGTGCATCTAATTTAAATCGTCCTAGAATAAATGAAAATGTGCAATGCTAGATATGAGTACGCGTACAGAGAATAAAGGTAATAATATGGATATTGATCTGCTTAAAAAAAAAGCTGTCCTATGCAAAACTTGGGTTCGTGCCGTAAACTGCTTCTACTGCAGATATTGCATGTAGAGTCGGCTAACTAAGAACAAGGATTGTGTACTTCATACACCAGTATGAAGGTCGCGTGACGGGCTTACTTAAATCTAGGACGTCTGTTGAAGAATAATGTCCGAAGAACGATTCCATCCCCCGGCACAGCGTTATGGATAGTGTAGGTTAAATTGTGAACGAACGTTGAGTGGTATGCCCTGCCAAACGAAGGCTAGACATTCGCCAGTAATGAAATTAGAATTATATGGGTGAAACAGACTGCTCTTGCGGATCGCTGATGGTCAGAAAGAAAGCGCCGCAAGACAGTCTGTAAGCAACTACTACTATGTTTCACACATCAGGTGCACGCAACGCCGTGGAAGCTTTGCAAAAAGTTCGGCCAGCTAAACGTCTCACTTCGCGCGTCTTGTGGTCGCTCGCATGACAACTGAATAGCGCCGGTGCGCCCTCGAGTTCCCCAACTGCACCAGACGTCGTTTTGCATGGCAACCGGCATCTGATACATTGCAAGCTTTCTGCACCGTTTCGTAGTGGCTGCGCGACATTTCCACCTTTGGCCAAGCGACGATGACGTCCCCGTGTGACGTCTAGTGACGTCATGATCCTATTATAAATATTGACGATATGTGCCGTCAAACGGTCCAATAAAAATTCACAGTGTATTCACGGAGTGAATGATGATCAGTGGGGCGAAACGTCCGTTGGTCTGCCCATCCATCCATCCATCCGTCCGTCTATCATAGATACGAAATCATCCACCTGTCTGTCTGTCTGTCTGTATCTATCCGTCGTCCGTCAAGTTCTAAATCCTCAATACGAAAACCACTGATGCCATATAGTGACATTTTTTCCAAAGACAGACACACAACGCCATCTAGTGATATTTTTTCCAAAGACATACACACAACGCCATCTAGTAAGCAATTCTTAAAACTAACTGCAAGTGTCAAGTGTCTATACTACTACTACTACTACTACTACTACTACTACTACTACTACTACTACTACTACTACAAGCACTACTACTACAACTACTACTACTACTACACTGCGGGGAAGCCAACTTTTCAGGCAAACTTTAGCTCGGGAAATACGCAAACTGGGCACATCGTTCTAAGCTGTGACGTCCGAAAAAACTTGAGCCTTATCAGGGGTGATAAGAGCCTAAACTTTTTTCGCCAGTTTCGACCGTCCACTGCGAGGAAGCCAACCATTCAGGCAAACTTTAGCTCGAGAATTACGCAAACTGGGCACATCGTTCCAAGCTGTGACGTCAGACAAAACTTGAGCATTATCAGGGGTGATAAGAGCCTAAACTTTTTTCGCCAGTTTCGACCATCCACTGCGGGGAAGCCAACTTTTCAGGCAAGCTTTAGCTCGGGAAATACGCAAACTGGGCACATCGTTCCAAGCTGTGACGTCCGAAAAAACTTGAGCCTTATCAGGGGTGATAAGAGCCTAAACTTTTTTCGCCAGTTTCGACCATCCACTGCGGGGAAGCCAAGTTTTGAGGCATACTTTAACTCGGGAAATACGCAAACTGGGCACATCGTTCCAAGCCGTGACGTCAGACAAAACTTGAGCCTTATCAGGGGTGATAAGAGCCTAAACTTTTTTCGCTAGTTTTGACCGTCCACTGCGGGGAAGCCAACCATTCAGGCAAACTTTAGCTCGAGAATTACGCAAACTGGGTACATCGTTCTAAGCTGTGACGTCAGACAAAACTTGAGCCTTATCAGGGGTGATAAGAGCCTAAACTTTTTTCGCTAGTTTGGACCGTCCACTGCGGAGAAGCCAACCTTTCAGGCAAGCTTTAGGTCGGGAAATACGCAAACTGGGCACATCGTTCTAAGCTGTGACGTCCGAAAAAACTTGAGCCTTATCAGGGGTGATAAGAGCCTAAACTTTTTTCGCTAGTTTGGACCGTCCACTGCGGAGAAGCCAACCTTTCAGGCAAGCTTTAGGTCGGGAAATACGCAAACTGGGCACATCGTTCTAAGCTGTGACGTCAGACAAAACTTGAGCCTTATCAGGGGTGATAAGAGCCTAAACTTTTTTCGCTAGTTTGGACCGTCCACTGCGGAGAAGCCAACCTTTCAGGCAAGCTTTAGGTCGGGAAATACGCAAACTGGGCACATCGTTCTAAGCTGTGACGTCCGAAAAAACTTGAGCCTTATCAGGGGTGATAAGAGCCTAAACTTTTTTCGCTAGTTTTGACCGTCTACTGCGGGGAAGCCAACCTTTCAGGCAAGCTTTAGCTCGGGAAATACGCAAACTGGGCACATCGTTCCAAGCTGTGACGTCAGACAAAACTTGAGCCTTATCAGGGGTGATAAGGGCCTAAACTATTTTCGCTAGTTTCGACCATCTACTGCGGGGAAGCCAACTTTTCAGGCAAGCTTTAGCTCGGGAAATACGCAAACTGGGCACATCGTTCCGAACTGTGACGTTAGACAAAACTTGATCCTTATCAGGGGTGATAAAAGCCTAAACTTTTTTCGCTAGTTTAGACCATCCACTGTGAAGAAGCCAACCTTTCCGGCCAGCTTTAGCACGGGAAATACGAAAACTGGGCACATCGCAAACAGGGCACAATATTTTTTTATTTTTTTATTTGAGCATACTGCAGACTCAATCGACCCTTGTAGGAGTGGTTACAGAAAACATAAAAAAGCGTTGCAAAAAAGTCACAATCATGGACAGAAATGAATGGCGCACACTACTGCAACAATTGATTCCACAGTATATGTAATTGTACAATTCACAACACTATCAGGTAACATGTTCCACTGACTGATTGCCGACGGGAAGAGTGAATATTTGTGAATGTTAATGCGGCTTGAGGGTTGTCCGATTGTTTTACTGTGGTTATAGTTCTCGATGAGTGCGGAAAAGAATGACGCAATCAACTTAATGCAATAGTTCACCGATGTGAAGTGCTTCGCAGCATTTCATGGGCAGTAGGCCAGGGTGGATCTAGTAATCACTGGTTTTTCTCGCGGAGGCAATGCGAGATGCAGTCCTTCACCCATTCTTCATCCGCTGGTGGTCATATGGTGGAGTGGCGAAGATCAGCAACACCATGTCCTCACGTATTGAAGACAGAAGGACAGGAACTAGCGATGGGCTGTCTTGCAGGATGCATTCCCCAGAAGAGAAGCACGAGGCAGGAACCAGAACATGCATTCTTGTGGGCTAAGGAATGCCATGGCCACAGGAACGGGGTATCCGGACGATTGTCTTACCCACCCAAAAGACGCACTGCAGGTCAGACGCGAAAGGCAATGCAGGTTTGGACGAAGCATCCGCCGGATGATATATAAGGTCAAAAAGCTGCAAGGACACAAAGATGTCATGTTGCGTACAGCAAAGCGAGTTCACGGTAGCTCAAGATATTTGTTTCAAATGCTGAATTTAAACTTAGCCCATGGATGAAAAAAAAAAAACGCCAGGCCTACGCGGGACACGCAGCACAGTCACAGCAAACGCTAAAATAGCGGCCTTCCAGAGCCTTTTCTAAACACTTTTTGTGTAACTGCTACAATAATACTGCTGCGTACCCACTACGTCATACATAAACATAATTTTTGTGCATCCGCTACACACTTGTTAGGAATTCTGTGCAATTTTTTGAGCAGTGGCCGACGACGATGAAGAAATATGTCTAAAGAGGGTATATGCGCCACAATTAATAGGTAATCAAGGACAAGTTTTCTAATAAGTTGGACCATTGGACGACCTAGCCACTTGTTACTCTATTCACATTGTGTGATGCTTGGCTGTTCCTTTGATGTTCTAAAACTCTTATTACTCATATTAACGCGATTACTTTCCCGACATCAAGCCTCCCTAAGGCCAGTTCAGAAACGAGTTCCAAGCACTTCAGTATCGTACGTAGTATCGTACTTTACGTAGAAGAATTGGTATTCTACTTTTCAAAAAGTAGTGGTACGTTGTTTTCTATTTGTTCTATTCTAATGTATCAGCCAGGTATCACTTTTAGTCCGTTCAAGATTGTTATATCAGTTATGGTTGGCATATTGTGGTTTGATGAAGGTAGTACAGTGACAGTAATGTTGCTAGAGGCAATTAATTTACAAGAGGTTTGACGTGGGGTGTTTCGGCAGGAGTTAAGATATATCTTACACTTTTCTCACTGTCAGCAAATCAACATTCGATGTAAATTGAGCGGCAAGACTTTCGTGCACGAGTATACTCTGAACATATGTAGAAGTTCATTAAGCAAGGGAGGGGGGGGGGGGGCTATAAGCACTACAATCTTTTTATTGCTACATAGACTTGCTTTTGAGGCATATTTTGTACGTGTACGTGTTTTGCGTGAAATGAAGCGGTGTATTGTGAAATGTGTTAGGTATCCAGTGGTTGTAACTGGACCATGCAAGTTCGGCAGTACTAGGAAACTAAATGTGGAAGGATAATGCGAACACTTTCCACCCTTGCCAGCCTATAATGAGCTCACCTGCCAAGTTGGTGCCCCTAACAAAGCTCGCGGATCTCTGGTGGTGCGGCTTCTTCAGTGGTTCCCAGCTCTGCAGTCCATGAACCAGTTTTCGCCACTCCTTTGCAAAGCTGCATCGACATGTCTCGTAGTTACCACGCAGAAATAATTTTAAGATTCTAGCGACGGCAACAGGACGTGCATGCTGGCCTTGGAGCTCTTTATTTGGACGAGTTTCAAATGTACGTACACCTAAATTCACAGCGGAACATGCGTCTGCGTCGTACTCCCAGATCAATGCAGCCATTGTGGCCACCTAGTGCTTGCAGGACCATTGTATACAAGTGGAGTGGAACGCTGGTTTCAGTCTCTGTTATTTTTTCTCGTTTTCATTGGTGCTTGTGGAAGACGCCGCTCCTTTGCCTGCGGAAATGGACGTAGAATCACCAGGGCCTCCACCCATACCTTCCACGTCGTCTGTGGCCACTCTAAGAAAGCGCTCCGACCACCCAAGTGACGTCGACAGTGAGGTCACGCTGATATACTCTACGGCCAGTGATGAGAGCTATGATGAAGGGACTTTGTGCCCGTGGCAAGACGCAAGGTGAAGAGAAGGCTGCTTAAGACATCTCCTTCCCAAAGTAGGCCACCCCGAATATTCAAGAGCCACCGGTTCACACTATTTTCTTGGTCCCGCTGAATGCCGCTGACAGCATGAACCAACTTAATCGCCAAGTCACGTCTATGTCACTTGAGGCGCTCGTTCCGGGACAAATAACATATGTGAGAATCAATGGCCACAAGAACGTTCTGGCGATAGACGTTACGCAACGTACTTCTCTCGACGTAGTGACCAAGGTGAATGTGCTGGGGAGTATCAACGTACGTTCTTTCATACCAGATGGCAAGGACTCTGTGGCACGCGTTATCTACCCCTCGACACTTCTATCAGCGATATTGATTTTCCAATTCTAATCAAACCAGTGACGGAAGCTACTATAATCTTGCAAGCCCGCCGTCTTTGGGAACTCACGATGCGTGAAACTAGTTTTCAAGGGTGACAGTCTCCCAACTCAAGTAAGAGTTGGTCATTTTCGACACACAGTACGGCCGTTCGTGCCGAAACCTCTTCAGTGTCGGAAGTGCTGTAAAATAGGACACGTGAGTGCTGTTTGCACAAGTTCTGCTGTGTGCTCCCGATGCTCGGAGTCGCACAACACAGAAGGCTGCCAAGCAGAACATCGCAAATGCGGCAATCACCAAGGTCCTCACGAGGCGTCATCAAAGCAGTGCCCAAATGTGAAGAAGGAAATACAAGTACTGAGGCAGATGGCCAGAGACATTCCACCCACAGGGAGGCTGCTGCCAAAGTGCGACGTCGGCGTTCGCGTCATAGGAAAACTCATAGGACATCCTCTACCAAGGCCAGGGATACACCACTACCCCATATCACGCACTCACCACCACAAGCATCAACAAGTGCCAACAACAAGCATCCTCAGAAAGACGCAAGAAACATTGACCCTGACGCTGCCGTCAGTGACACCGCCAGTAG
This sequence comes from Rhipicephalus microplus, assembly GCF_013339725.1. Classification (NCBI taxonomy): domain Eukaryota; kingdom Metazoa; phylum Arthropoda; class Arachnida; order Ixodida; family Ixodidae; genus Rhipicephalus; species Rhipicephalus microplus. Next base: position 49,080,064 of record NC_051168.1, read on the forward strand.
ATCCGCAGCATCGCCCGCTGAAAGCTACTTCAGAGCGAGTAAGTCATGACAGTCAAAATAATGAAATAATAGACGTGATTAAGACCCTCATGAAGACAATTCAAGTACTGCTGAATAATATTCAGACTCCGGCTGCCCACAGCGCTCTTCAAATATTGGACGCTTTGAATCCGGTGCTATCAAATCTAGAGAAGCACCATGGCTCTTTCTCTGCAGCCCTTCCGTAAACAAGTGAAAGAGGCATCAATTTTCCAATGGAATGCCCGAGGTCTTAAATTCCGCATTTCGGATTTTCGACCCTATGTTTTCAAGAATCAGTTTACAATTATCGCAATTTGTGAACCACGTCTTCACAATGCTCTACGACTTTCTAAATACGAGGCTTTTAAATCTGCAACCCGTAACGAAAACAGTAAGGTCATTGTTTACATCAGGTGCGAACTCACATATATTGAGCATCCAGTAACACCGGACGACCGCAACCAATACGTGTGCCTGACAGTTAAGCGTAAGAACGTGAACTTCACGCTAGTGGCAGTATATATTTCGCCTTCAGGCCGCTTCCACCCAGCAATATTAAGAGCCATTATATCAGCGACACCTGGGCCATGGATTATTACCGGTGATTTTAACGCTCATCACCCGCTGTGGGGAAGCCAGAAGATGGACCGTCGGGGAAGAAATGTGTCCTCCTTTGCATCTGACCACCAACTATATTGTTTATATTGCTACCTGTAGGCTGCCACAAACCATAGTGCGAATGCGCGTGTGCGCCCGACGAGGAAGATGAGGCTCGCTGGCTGCTCGAGCTCGGAGCCAGACTGGCCAGTGCTGCAACCGCTCTTGCAAATATATTTTTCGAATATATTCGCAATACTTTGTCTCGTTACTCACGTAACATATTTGGTGGAGGTGGAACGATCCCCGTCCTCACCACGCAGCTCCGCAGTGGCCGCATCCTCCAGCTTTCCGCCATGGCTTCCAGTGACAACGCGTCCGCTTCATCATCTGCGGCTTCTCCGACAACCTTTGTCGCCGTCCAAACACCACGTGATCCCGGGACATTTTCTGCGCAACCTGGCCTCGACGTCGACAAATGGCTTCGCCTTTATGAACGGGTCAGTCAAACTCACCGTTGGGACCCTACCATGATGCTCGCTAATGTTCTCTTCTACTTGGACGGAACCCCGCGTGTCTGGTACGAGACAAATGAGTCCGAACTCACCAGCTGGGACACGTTCAAGGAGAAGCTACGTGACATCTTTGGGGACCCGACCGGTCGCCACGCAGCTGCACGACAGGAGCTGGCTACCCGTGTCCAGTCGCCAACTGAATCGTATGTGTCATACATCCAAGAAGTTCTCGCTCTTTGCCGAAAAGTGGACGAGGCGATGTCTGAGGCTGAAAAGGTTGGACACGTTTTGAAGGGGATCGCGGACGACGCCTTCAATTTGCTGGTGTACACTAACGTCTCGACCATCGACCGTGTAATTCAAGAATGCCGCCGTTTCGAAACAGCAAAAAGCCGTCGGGTGCGCCCTCCTTTTTCTCGGTTGCCAAACACGGCGGCTACGTCCACCTGCTCCGATTCTACCGTCACACCGCCCTTTGAGCAGAGTGTAACGCGTATCGTTCGACGGGAACTTGAAGCAGCAAGTCCAGCGCCGCTTCAGCCCACTTCTTTCGAACATACGATACCGACAACCCCTGCGATCTCCGTTATTCAGGCGGTCGTACGACAAGAATTCGCCAACCGCGGGTTCCCTGATGCTTGCCCCATCTCTTGCCCCTCCTCCAGACCAATTCCCACTAATGCACCTCGACGTGACCCATTTGTTGCTCCACGATCTCGCAACCCGGCGGAATGGCGAACTCCTGACGACAAACCGATCTGCTTCCGGTGCCACCGCGTTGGACATGTCTCCCGCTACTGCCGTGCCTCCTGGACGCCGCCACATAGGAGCCAGTTTTTCGCACCTTATAGCCCATATGAAGATCTTCGCCGGTATTCGTCCAGCCGTACCGCCCCTGCTTTCGACACGTCTAACAGCCGCCTTCCTGCTCGTTCTCCGTCCCCTCAACGCCGTCGTTCCCCGTCGCCCCAGCCACGCCGCCATCACTCGCCGCCTAACTTTTCATCGTACCCGACGGAAAACTAGACAGTGCAGCCCCTGGAGGTACTGCTGCATCATCCCTGTCTGAACCAAACCCTCCATTGACGCTTCATACGAACAAAAATCTTGTCGATGTACACGTGGACGGTATTTCTCTGTCGGCACTAGTCGATACTGGCGCTCATGTGTCCATCATCAGCGTTCATCTTTGTCGCCGCTTAAGAAAAGTACTCACGCCCCCTGCTACCGAAGCTGTACGTGTGGCCGATGGCGGCACTGTTCCTGTCATTGGCATGTGTACGGCTCGCATACGCATCGCCGACCGTTACATCCCTGTTCTATTCACGGTGCTCCAGAACTGTCCTCATGACCTCATCTTAGGGATGGACTTCCTGTCGACCCATTCTGCTCTCATCGACTGTTCCGCTGGTACTCTTTGCTTAGACCTTCCTCTTCAGCCGGATATTCACCCTGAACCTCAACACGGCCTTTCTGCCACAGACTTCCTCCGCTTACCGCCTAAAGCCCTCACATTCACCGAATTTGCCACGACCTCACCCGTATTGGATGGGAATTACATCGTCACGCCGATTCCTGATGTCCTACTGGCACGTGACGTCACCGTCCCTCACTGCATCGTAACTGTAGCCTCCAACCGGACCCGTCTACCCGTCATAAATTTCGGCTTCACAAAGCAAGTCCTCCCTGAAGGCATCCTAATTGCCACGTTGCGGTCCTTAGCCGATGATCACGTCACCACTTTCGCAGCCGACGCATGCCCCAATTTTCCTTGTCGCCCACTCGATGCCACATGCCTCGACATGTCAATACGTCCCATGATCGACCCTGACCTTCCCCCAGCGCAATCAGCCGCTCTCGCACGCCTTCTAGCTTCCTACCGTGACATCTTCGACCTTGACGACCGCCCACTCGGCCAAACTTCTCTTGTAAAGCACCGCATCAACACCGGTGATGCTGCTCCCATTCACCGTCGACCGTATCGCGTGTCCGCGTCGGAGCGCCAGATTATTCAAGCTGAAGTGAATAAGATGTTAACTAAAGGCATTATTGAGCCCTCATCAAGCCCATGGGCGTCACCCGTCGTCCTGGTTAAAAAGAAGGACAACACATGGCGTTTTTGCATCGATTACCGGCATCTAAATCGAATCACCAAAAAGGACGTGTATCCTTTACCACGTATTGATGACGCCCTCGATTGTCTCCACGGCGCACGCTACTTTTCATCCATCGACCTTCGTTCTGGTTATTGGCAGATTGCCGTAGACGAGAAAGACCAAGAAAAGACCGCCTTCATCACTCCAGATGGCCTATACCAATTCAAGGTTATGCCCTTCGGTCTATGCAATGCCCCCGCCACGTTCGAACGTATGATGGACTCTCTGCTACACGGGTTCAAATGGTCAACATGCCTGTGTTACCTAGACGACGTCCTCGTATTTGCACCTACGTTTGAGACCCACCTTGAGCGTCTGTCGGCCATTCTCGACGTCTTCCGCAAAGCTGGCCTCCAGTTGAACTCCTCGAAGTGTCACTTCGGCCGCCGACAGATTACCGTGCTGGGCCACCTTGTCGATGCTTCTGGTGTGAGACCGGACCCTGAGAAAATTCGTGCCGTCACGAGTTTCCCAGTACCCCAATCCGCCAAAGATGTCCGGAGCTTTGTGGGACTTTGCTCCTACTTTAGGCGGTTCGTGAAAGATTTTGCGGCAATCGCCCAACCACTTACCGATCTTTTGAAGAAAGGCGTTCCATTTTCGTGGGGGTCCACTCAAGCTGCCGCCTTCTCTCACCTCATAACACTTTTGACGACGCCCCCTATCCTCGCCCACTTTGACCCATCTGCCCGAACTGAGGTCCGAACTGATGCCAGTGGTCACGGTATCGGAGCCGTTCTCGCCCAATGCCAACAGGGACACGACCGCGTTATCGCGTATGCTAGCCGCCTCCTTACACCTGCAGAGCGTAACTATTCGATCACGGAGCGAGAATGCCTTGCTCGTGTCTGGGCGGTCTCAAAATTCCGTCCATATTTATATGGCACTCACTTTTCCGTCGTCACCGACCACCACGCGCTCTGCTGGCTTTCATCCTTAAGAGATCCTACAGGTCGACTTGGTCGCTGGGCTCTGCGACTGCAAGAATACACCTTTTCTGTGATATACAAGTCTGGACGCCTGCACCAGGACGCCGATTGCCTTTCTCGCTATCCAGTTGACCCATCGGCCACCATACCTGACAACGACGCCTGCGTGTGCTCCGTTTCTCAACTGAACCACATAGCCGACGAGCAACGCCGTGATGCAGCCCTACGAGCTATCATTGAGCGCCTCGACTCCTCCCCATCGAACCGATCCTATCGCTCGTTCGTACTCCAGAATGGCACATTATACCGGCATAACTTCCATCCAGACGGCCCATCTCTGCTGCTTGCCATACCCAAACACCTCCGCTTGGCTGTACTCCACGAACTTCATGACGTTCCTACTGCCGGTCACCTGGGTGTGTCCCGCACATACGACCGGATTCGCCGTCGCTTCTATTGGCCAGGTCTGGCACGGTCCGTCAGAAGATACGTCGCGGCGTGTGAGGAATGTCAGCGCCGCAAAACACCATCGACGCTTCCGGCTGGGCGCCTTCAACCACTCGATATTTCTACGGAACCTTTCTTTCGCGTCGGCTTGGACTTACTCGGCCCTTTTCCTCTGTCTTCTGCTGGCAACAGGTGGATAGCTGTGGCCACAGACTACGCCACACGCTACGCAATCACACGCGCCCTTCCAACAAGTTGCGCCACTGACGTCGCCGATTTTCTTCTACACGACGTGATCTTGCAACATGGTGCTCCACGCCAGCTGCTCACGGACCGAGGCCGCACATTTCTATCGAAAGTCATAGCGGACATCCTACGCTCTTGTGCAACACGCCACAAGCTCACTACGTCGTACCATCCGCAAACAAATGGCCTCACAGAACGCCTGAACCGAACCCTAACTGACATGCTTGCAAAGTACGTTTCCTCAGATCACTCTGACTGGGACATCGCTTTACCATACGTGACATTTGCCTACAATTCTTCGCGCCACGACACGGCTGGTTACTCCCCTTTTTTCTTGCTGTTCGGCCGCGAACCCACATTACCCCTCGATACGACGATTCCGTTACCAGCAGCTCCAACTTCACAATATGCTCTGGACGCCATCAGCCGGGCCGCCCACGCACGCGAAACCGCTCGTGCTCGCCTTCTGACCTCCCAAGCAAACCAACGGCGTCGGTACGACCAACGACACCGCGATGTGCACTTTTCGCCCGGTTCGTTGGTTCTGCTGTGGTCTCCGACCAGGCACGTTGGCCTGTCTGACAAGCTGCTCTCTCGGTACACAGGGCCCTACAGAGTGCTTCGTGAGGTGACTCCCGTCACTTATGAAATCACTCCTGCTGCCTCGCCGTCTTCATCCACCCCTAGGGCCACCGACATCGTACACGTCGCACGCCTGAAGCAGTACCACTCGCCCAATGATCTTGACATCTAGATGCGCCGAGACGGCGCCTTTGCCGACGGGGGTTATGCTACCTGTAGGCTGCCACAAACCATAGTGCGAATGCGCGTGTGCGCCCGACGAGGAAGATGAGGCTCGCTGGCTGCTCGAGCTCGGAGCCAGACTGGCCAGTGCTGCAACCGCTCTTGCAAATATATTTTTCGAATATATTCGCAATACTTTGTCTCGTTACTCACGTAACAATATGATGGTACACCTACGTTTTTACGGGGTCTGACATATAGTAGCTGCCTGGACCTAACTTTTGTGTCAAGTAGCCTAAGTACCAAGGTGCAGTGGTTTGCGGACAATGAAACGCATGGCAGTGACCACATCCCCACCTATATATTAAGATCAAGGGGTTACGTGACAAGATCAACAACATTGTCTATGAAAGACCATCCACGTCGAAAGCTGGTCAAAGCATCGGGGTATATATTATGTTCCAAGTACCACTCCAGGCGAGTCAGCGCCATTCTTTCCATCACCTTTCAACAGCAGAAAAGCCTAAAGAGATTATCAGCGGCACTTTTCCTAGATATTAAGGCTGCATATGACAATGTACTACATGAAACCATCCTGGACGCCTTGGACAGCATTGGATTGAGAGGCCGCGTTTACCAATTAATCTACAGCTATTTGAAGGACAGAACCTTCTTCATTCAGACAGAAGATGGTGCACCAAGGCACCATGATACCTTTCACGGCGTACAAGGTGGGGTTCTAAGCCCCATACTTTTCAACCTTGCGCTCATCGGCCTCGTTGACGTCCTGCCACACTCCGTACATCTGTCGATACACGCGGATGACATCTGCATCTGGGCATCAGGGGTCACGCGTCTACACGTACGAGCCAGGCTTCAGACAGCGGCTACACTGACGTCAAACTACCTTCAAGGACGAGGACTGGAGCTGTCATCTAAGAAATGCTCACTGGTTGCGTTTAAGCGCAAGACAATGACGCCATACCGCATCAGAATTAATGGACACACGATCAGCTATCAGAAGACCCACCGTTTCCTGGGAGTAATAATAGATCATGACTTGTCTTGGAGCCCTCATGTCGCTTACATGAAGGAGAAACTGACCATGATCACCCACGTCCTAAGGTTTCTTGCGCGAAAATCATGGGGTGCATCGGTACGAGCCATGCTTCAACTGTATGCTGCACTTTTTCTTGGCTTCATGCGCTACAGCCTACCTGTGCTTGGCAAGGCCCGCATAACAAACGTACGCGTCCTCCGGTCATTACAAGCTCAAGCACTGAGAATATGCCTCGGGCTCCCGAGATGTGCATCCTCAGCAGCGACTGTCACAATCGCTCATGAACACCCTATCACAACCTACATTCGTGTCGATGCTTTAAGAACACACATAAGAGATGCCACCAGGATTCAATCGTATCACCTCGCCTCCCTTCCAACTTCCAGGCCACGCTCTGCGTTCTGCTCTATTATTGCCCCACATCGCACGGTGATTCCCACGAACTTCACGCACGCAGCAAGACCGTCGTTACCATTGTGGTGTCTACATCCACTGGAAGCCCTGATAACCATCCCCGGAATGCAAAAGAAGAAAAATTTGTCAAATTTGGCTCTAAAACAAACAACAATTCTGTTTCTGCATGAGAAACACAGTGGACGCATTCACATTTACACGGATGGGTCGGTCACTTCAACAAGTTCAACAGGCGCAGTGGTAATTCCGGAGAAATCCATCACGATAAAGTTCAGGACCTTGCATCTGACATCATCCACGGCGGCAGAACTCGCCGCCTTTCGTGCCGCTCTGGAGTTCCTTAGTTAAAGAACCGCAGCAGACGTGGTCAATCTTCTCCGACTACAAAGCAGCCATCCAGGGCGTTGCCTCGCCATATTGTCATGGACCAAACGAACAGCTAATTGCTGAATTACGACTGCTTCATCACCGGGCTATAGTGAAACATGACATAGCGTATCAATGGATACCAGGCCACTGCAGCATTGATGGAAACGATCGTGCAGATGAAGCAGCCCGATCTGCTCATGATGATGCCCCTTGTGCAGCTATACCATTATCAAGAACGGGCGCCGCTGCAAGGCTTCGATCACTTGCACGATAACTGACACTCGCTCAGTGGAATTCACCGGCATTCACCAACGTCCGCCTTCATAATTTGGACCGACACCTACAGCTCCGTCTTCCATCAGGAATAACCAGAGCTGAGGAGACACTTTTGTGCCGTCTGTGCATTGGGATGGCTTTTACGAATGCTTATTCGTTTCGAATCTGAATGGCCAGCAGCCCGACATGTGACAACTGTGGCTGCGCAGAGACTTTCTCCCATCTTCTCTGCCAGTGTCCTCGCTTCAGCGTGCCAAGAAAAGAACTGTCGAAAGCTTTAGATAGAATAGACAATCGGCAATTACCGGAAGAAAAAGTATTAGGACACTGGCCGAGACCGTCCTCTGCACGCAAGGCATTGAGAGCGTTGTTGCGCTTTCTGCGGGCAAGTGGTCTTAGAGACAGACTGTAAGCAGCGTCGTGGATCGTCTGATGACCTTCTCTCTCCCTTTTTTTACAACGTTTCTTTTCTCTCATCTTTTATCCCCCTTACCCCCTTCCCCAGTACAGGGTAGCCAGCCGGTCTGAGAACTGGCTAACCTCCCTGTCCTTCCTCTTTCATTCCTCCTCCTCCTTGTATACAAGTGCCACGAAGAACGAGCATGTTTCAAGACAGCTGTTTGTTAACCAAGTCAAAGGTTGTGTGAAGTTAATTTTAAAAGCTGTTTCCCGTTATCTGAAAGGGCCACCACAGTCGCGAAACAATTCATGGTGTTTATCAAAAAACAAGTATCGGGTATATTGTAATGACCGGCTATATACACCAACCAGCAACCACCATTTTACTATGGCTCGTGTAGTGGCATGCGCTACATGGAGAAAAACCATCACGTTAGAGCAATGTTTCAGCTGCCGCGAATTGCTTAGTTGCAACGCCAATCAGAAGAATGCTAAAATATTTTGATACCATGCGCCGTCGGCTATTTAAGAGAACCATTAAGCGGAATTCACAGTAATGCAGGTGTTCGCAAAGGAACCATCTTTTTGCGTTATCGCTAACGAGTGCATCGGCGTTGCACTGTTGCCCGACTCCGAGTCAGTACACTTGTGTTTATAAAATTTCGCGGTTATCAAGTAGGTGCCTGACCAAATGCACTAATTTCGCCAGCTTTTTTGTGAACACACAAACATTAACCCACATAGCATAGACATTGATAGAAAATTGGTGTCATGGCATCTTCAATAAAGGTGTGCAGTGTAAATTGAAGAAAAACGAGAGAAAGGGAAGATTGGATACGATGCTGGTGTCGAGCTCAGTTTTTTTTTTCTTCCTGCTCAGTCGACACCGTGAACCTTGTTAAGTCATGCGCCAGTCCGCATAACGTTCCGCTCTGTTGAAGCATATTCCCATAGTCTTTCACTGTATTGCTCGAGGCACGAGACACTCACGCGAGGCAGTGTTGAGAGGATGCCAACCAAGAAGACCTGACGTCAGCAGGGAAACGCTGACAGCTCTTCTGCAAGTGCAAACGAAAAAATTAGTAAGTTATGCAGTTGACATACAAGTACGTTGGTAGTATACTGATTATGCACGATGTACTACACTAGGGTACTCTTGAACGTGTTGAGAATAGCCTATTCGACGATAATTTTTTCTTTAAGTTGTCACTCCCACCACACGTTCATCTTTACTGTGAAATATTACAAAATCGTGAGAGGGAAAGAAAGAGAGAACAAAAAACATCAGAAATGTAGGGAGGTTAACAAGACTAAGTCCAGTTTGCTACACTACGCGGGGGAGCAAACTGCTCCACTCGCACTGGACGGATCCTTAAAATTTTTGCGGCGTTGAATTCATGAAGCAATAAGTTCCTTTAGTGAATTAGTTCCATGGTTACTCGAAAAAGTGTTTCAGGGCCCCTTCAACGCATTTTGTTTCACAGGTTTCACGACGAAAACGAGTCCATTCGGCGACAATAGCGCGCGCTGGTACAATCTACTGTGTGCGTGTGTGTGTATGTAACAAAACATAATAGGTATGCACTTAGCGGTTGAAGGGCCCACTAGGGACAAGATTACGCAGTCGCGTTCAAGTTTTAAAGGCGAAGCTTAAGGGTCCCCCAGTTTTTTCTTCTTTTTTTTCAGGTATATAGCACCACTTGGAACGAAGACCAAGCTAGCCGAAAAATCAACTTATTAAATCATCATATATAGGTACTTTCTTCCAATAGTGCTCCAGAGACTCTGATCTACGCGAGAAAAACCCAGTGAGAGTTGACATGGCACGCACACTGCAAAGACAATGAAATGACTGGCAAAACCTACCGTAAGCAGCTGTGAAGTTTATCATAGTTATCTCTCATAGTTATTACAAGAGCCAATGGGAAGCATGATACTAAAAGCGAAGAATACTCGATGAAGGTCTCGTGCCTTTTACGGGTTGGCAGCAGCAGGGAATGTAACGTTGGCAGTTGTAAGGGCAAGAGGACAAAGAATTGATTGATTTGTGGGGTTTAACGTCCCAAAACCACGATATGATTATGAGAGACGCCGTAGTGGAGGGCTCCGGAAATTTTGACCACCTGGGGTTCTTTAACGTGCACCCAAATCTGAGCACACGGGCCTACGACATTTCCGCCTCAAGAGGACAAAGAAGACCACTACATTTATTTAAATTATTTTAATCTTTTAAATCCGAAAAACAAACGTAGCAGCCATGAAATACACCGTTAGTGGAGGGCTTTGGAATTTCTGACCTGCGGTCCTTTAACCTTCACTGAAATTTATTCGATCATTAGATCTTAAAATCAAACAAGATTTAACATTTACAAATTAAAGCGAACAAAAAAAGAAACATCACACTAGCACACAAGTGAACAATAAAGTGAAATAAACATAGAAACCATATACGAGTCGTTGATTGAGGCACGGCCATGATGTGCCAACTGAACTCGATGCCAACGCCGAAATGTTACAGGCTGACAAGGTAAGTCCGGGTGCCACACTGCATCCACTGACATCACATTTCCCAAAAGAAGAGAAAGTGGCACGGAATGGTGAACGGTGGCCGGGAGTGCAACAGCATTCGGATGCGTCTTACCTCCACGATGGAAACCTCTAACAGGTATACCTGTCTGCCCAGTGTTCGCTAAAGCCGAAGCTGTTGCACGCACTTCCGTCGTCGGAGGAAACTACCCGACCCTCACGAGCCTCACCGGGTTCACCTGCCATTTCGTTTGACACCGACGTTGAAGCTCGCAGAAACGACGATCCTTTGGTGGGCCCGGACAAGTTGCCGAAACTGCTTGAACATGTGCTGCTCGTCTGCAGTTACAAGTTCCGGCAGTGGCAAAAGTTAAGACCTGCAACATTATAAAAGAAGGTGGTTAGTGATGTTTTAAAAATGAAATACATATTTGCAAAGCGCGCTTTAGTGGGAGCTTTCTACCTTGCAAAAAAACAAACAAACAAAACTTATAGGGTAGAAATATCTTTACTAACTGCGTTAGTCGATACCCGCAGATGCTAGATACTAACAAGCTAACCGTGAAAGAGAGGGTGTGTGAACGCTGAGACTGAGCACAAACGCGGTTAATTCTGTCTTGCCCTCTTCTGGGTTCGTGATCACAGGCCCATCGTTCTTTTTTTTTTTTTTGTTTAGAATGAATTCTTGCTACCTTGCAAAAGCTTTTTTGATGCTGGCTAGTACAACAGAAAGCTTTACATCTTAATCATGATGTAAGTAAAATCAGGTGTTCACACTGAGCAGCCAGATAACGTTTGGTCTCGCGGGCGCGCTCCACGGTTAGCCGTCAGATGGCGCCACGGCCAAAGTAAACAATGAAGCAGTGCTGGCACATTGAAATTCCTCTGCCCGTCCAACGTTATCGTTCCTAGTGGCAGGACTAACACTCAAAGCGTTAAGTAATTTGTTATTTCAGATTAAAAGATAAAGCTTCACCAGGTTTAAGGATTTGTTAACACGAAAGTTTCTTGTGTAGGCTGTGAACGTCGTCAACACGGATCAATCGGGGAGTGCTCAAAGCTAAGTTACGCTCGCCTGCGCTTGTATTTTTGTCTTTTCACAGCATTTTCGATGCAGAGAAAAAAAATTAAAAAACGATGTTAGCCAGCGTGCTAGTCCTCCATCAAAATACCTCCCTGTGGTCAAAAATACAAGGAACTCCCACGTTCTTAGATGCAGGTGCATGTTCAACAGCCCCAGATGATCAAACTTATTCAGGAGCTCTCGACTATGGCGTCCCTCGTAATCAAATCGTGGTTTTGGCGCGTAAACCACCAGTAGTAATCATGACCCCTCTATCAAAAGAGCGTAGTTGCTGCACCACAAACGCAGCTCACGTGTATCACTGCTTTCAATTACACAGAAAACCGTTGGACCATAGTTGCACTTGTTCCATCTGAACGAGATATAAATAAATATTTAAAACGCACAATTATTCCATATCAGGCGCACAAGAGCAATGCAGTTGTACCGCGAAATATATAAACATTTGAACCACGCAAGTATTTTATAAACAGCACACTAAAGCAATGCGGTTGTTCGTGGCTAAATGTTACTATGATAATTCACATATTTATGCCAAGAATCACTTTCAGATGGCACGTTGAAGAGAGGCACGTGCTCCGCACAAGTCCGATAGCCAGAACGGGAGTTCAGTACAAAACACGTTCTACCCATTGCAGGAACATCTCAGTAGTTTCATGTCACTTCAGCGATAGAATAATATTTAACAGGCGCAAACGAAAAAGAAACCTGGCACCTGGCCGATATGGGCGGGAAAGCAGATGACAGTGTGGTGCTTCAGGGCACTCGGGTCCGCTCTGCGCAGGATACTCTAATTCGCCGTGAAATCCGCGACCTTATCACGATCGCTCCCATTCCACGAAATGTACACCCCGCCCTATCGGAAAAAAACGAATGGTGGGCATGGTGGAAACCACCACCCACCATTATAGTGGATTAATGTAGTGGGTGAATGGTGGGAAACACCCACCATGGCGCATGGTGGGTATGGTGGGTGCTGCAGTGCCGGCAACACTTGAGCGCAAAATGACGTCAGAATCACCGTGACGAGCTGCCACAAAAAATAAAAAAGAATTCTATAAAAACGGTATAAAAAAACACCCGTCCCGTAAAAAAAAAAAAACAAGGCGCCACGGAGGATCGAACGTGCAACCTGCGGATTCCCATTCGAATACGCTAACCACTGCTTTTTTTTTTCTTTATTTCCAGTGAACTTCACAAACGGCTTACTAAGATATATTACAATTCACTACATACAATACAAAAAAAACTTAAAACATAACTATAACACATCGCATCCTAGAATTCCTTCATGGTTAGTAGGGCTTCTACCCTTTCTACCCACAAAGGTACACATTCGTCTGTTCTTACTACCTCAAGTAATCTTGAGATGCTTTCCTTAAAATACTCTCTTGCTGGTCTTCTGTCTGGGTCACAATGAAATCCAGCCATTCTAGAGCGCCATATACTGTGCAAAGCAGTCATCATGATAAAATCGAAAGGTAATCCATCCTCGTTCTCTATTGCCAAATACCTGATACCATGAGGGTCTAACGGAAACTCTTTTTTGATTGTCCTTTGTAATACGTCCCAAAAATAAACTCCTTCCCAACAGTGCAGAAAAACATGGTCGATAGTTTCCGGTTTCTTACAGATCAGACAGTGAGATCCCCAAGGCATATAAAACCCACGCTCCTCTAGGAAGGTTCTTACAGGAAGTGTTCCAGTGTGTAATTTGAAAAAGAACGTTTTCGCACTTGGAGCTGCTGGCATTTTTTTTTTACTCGTTTAAGTACGTTCTGACCCTTGCGTGCTGTATATAGCGCTCTGTACAGTGGGACGGGGAGCATCGTGTCACATAAATCTTTGTACAGTTTTTTCTTTCCAACAGACCACAGGTAGTCAGTTGAAAACCGAACACACAAAAACCGCACGCTGGCCACAACTTCCTTCATGTATCCTTGCACAGCCCCTGTGGTAACATGAGTGCTCACAACAAACTCGGGCAACAGTCTACTTAGTCTTGTTTGACACACTGTTAGTAGGAAAGGATCTCTTGTCTCGCGAAAAAAGAAAAACCTATTTACTAACTGCTTGATAAACAGATGTCCTAGCCCAAGGCCTCCACACTTCACCCGTCTAAACAAATTCGTGCGGACTGCACCTTTCCCAGTTAGAACCCCACACAAATACTGCAAACACCCGATGTAATTTTTGCACATTGACCCGGGAACAGTACAGCACTTGCATCACATACCACAGCTTTGACACAAAAAACCAGTTGCATGCAGTAGCCCTTGCAAACATGGACAGATAGGTTGCATTCCACCTATTCGCTTTCTCTTTAATTTCTTTCGTTTGCTGTGTCCAATATTCATCAGTACTTTTGTATGACTCAAGCGGTACTCCGAGATATTTAACTGGCGTTCTTGTCCATTTAATTGCTGCAAACAATTCTGGTGTTGAAGGCCAATATCCATGCCAGAAGCCGAGGCATTTACCCCAGTTTATGTGGCTTCCTGTAACTTCGGCGAAAGATTTAGAAACTCTGATTGATTCTTCAATACCTACATAGGAAGTGCTACAAATAGCAACATCATCAGCGTATGCGAGTAGCTTGACCTCTGTAGATTGTACTCTAAACCCATTAATGATGTCATTCTGCAATATCGACCTACATAAAGTTTCAATATAGATGCAAAACAAAAGTGGACTAACAGGGCAACCTTGACGCACTGAGCGCTCAATTCTAATGGGGGGGCCCAATGTCTTGTTAATAATTAGTCTCGTACTACCATTCCGGTATGCCATGGCTACTCCGTCAATAATTATCTTACCAACATTAATGTGCTCCAATACTGCAAACAAAAGAGCGTGGGCAACGCAATCAAACGCTTTCTCCAGATCCAGCTGAAGTATGGCCACACGAGCTTGACTGGTATCAACACATTCCAGCACGGATCGCATTTTATGAACATTTGTAGCTATTGACCGCCCTTTGATTCCACACGTTTGGTGTGGACCAACGATATCTTTTATAACTGACTGAAGTCTAGCTGCCAAAATTTTCATTAATATTTTGTAGTCTACATTTGTCAGTGCGATTGGCCTGTACGCTGTGACGTGCCTGAGCTTTTCAACCTCGTCTGTTTTCGGAATCAGAACGGTACGCGATTCACCAAAGGATGGTGGTAATTTCTTTTCCTGATATGCCTCATTAAATACGCCCGCAAGTATTGAAGACAATTCACTTTTAAAACATTTGTACCACTTGGCACAAAGACCATCTGGTCCTGGGGATTTCCCGGGATTTAACTTATCAATCGCCCGTTCAACTTCAGATGCAGATATAGATAATTCCAAAGCGTTTTTCACTTCCTCATTCACTTGCGGCATGCGTCCTAAATATTCGTCTTTAAATCTTTCTAGGTTTACCTGTCTACACGCAAAAAGGGTTTCAAAATGACTTGAAAATACGGATAAAATGCTATCCGTATCGGTTACTTCGTGACCGTCCTTCTCTATTTTTTCGATATGATTCCGTCGAGCGTTCGTTTTCTCCACGCCTAACGCTCTTTTGGTCGGCGTCTCTCCAGCCGCTAATGCCTCAGCCCTAGCACGGACGAGAGCACCGCGGTAGCGTTCCTCGTCAAACAGAGCAAGTTTCTGCTTAATATTGCGTATGTCAATTTTATACTCTCCCGGTTGTTTGCACTCCAAGTCTATTAGTCTTTCCAAAGTCTTTCGGAGTTCTTTTTCTTTCTTTTTCCTTTCGTAACTCAATGCGCAAGACCGATCAATAGCTTTTATTTTTATTCGCTGCTTGAACTGTTCCCATTGTTCTGCAAGTTTAACTTCATCATCCATTTTTATTTCATTGATACAGTTCATAACCTGATCTAAGAAATACTCGTCAGTGATCAAAGTGGAATTCATCTTCCACAGCTCCCATGAGAAAGTTCCACCTTTTGTTTTCTCTCCCATATCACATTTAACTAAACAATGATCACTGAAGTGTATTGGGTAGACAGCATATGTCTTACAGTGGGCTATTAATTCAAGCGACACGTAAATGCGATCAAGACGCGCATGGCTATTCCCCTGAAAATGTGTGAAACGCACATCCCGCGTTCCCTCCATACAGCTGCCCACGTCTTCTAACTCGAATTCAGTAACTACGTCCGCTAGCGTCCTACTACTTTTATCGTAAATGGCGCGTCCGTTCGCTCGATCTCGCCCATTGAGGACGCAGTTAAAATCACCCAGTAATACATATTTCCTTTCCAAAGTGAAGTGCTGCTTTAGGCTGGAAAAAAACATTGCTCGCTCCTCGCAAATGGTTGGTGCATAAATACACACTATACGCCACTGACATTCATTGAATACTAAATCACAGGATACCAATCTACCAGACGGGCAAGAAAAGGTATCTTGCACTACCAGACCCGGTAACTTCTTAATGAACAAAACGCAGCCTGCAGACGTGCCTATTGCTTGACTTACAACTGCGTGGTAACGCGCCGTAAACCTCAGCACCATGCCCCGGGTCTCCTCCTCACCGTCTACTTTTGTTTCTTGTACAGCTAGTACATCCAGATCATGATCCACAAGTAGCCTGTAGACTTGGCTCTGTTTCCGCTTGGCGGCGAGACCTCGAACATTTAACGTTGCCACTCTAAGTTTCGGTGCAACAGCCATGTCTACACAGTGAAGAAGTTAGCCCGGGGCATGGTGCTTACCTTCGGCGTCTAGCATAGAGCTAGACATCTTCGGAGCCTCCAGGTGGACCCGTGCCACTGGAGGACAAAGGTGGCCAGTGATTGTCCGATATCGGGTTGGGACGCAGCCTTGTGCTGCTGCGTCTGAACGAAGTCGCCTTCGCAGGTGGCCCCTCTTCCTGCTTTTCGCTGGACGCCTCACGCCGTCCTGCAGACTGCTCGCGGGGTCTTTTGCTTGGCGCCCCACCACTGATACTCTCGCACGACACTGAGTGTTCGGTTAATTCCACCGGCTCAGGCTCCTTCGACGAGGTGCTTGTGAAGCCTTCTTCGGTTTGGCCGGCTGGCTCTTGAGTAACCACCTCCCCAGACGCTATGTCTGCTTTGGCTGTTGGTTTATCACCACCAGTCGGTGTAACTGTACCTGTTGAAGGTTCAGGGTTCACCGCGTCGCCTGCGCCTTTCGCCGCGTCTTCAGCCTCGGTCACGTCCATCACCAATTCTGCTGTGTCGTCACCTTCGGCTGATCCGATAGCCGATGCGTACGTGCGCATGCACGCATCTTCGCTGTGGCCGAACCGCCGACAACGCGAGCATCGGGGTACCTTACACTCTCTTCTAACATGGCCGGTACCTTGGCAGCGCAGACACTGCATTGGCCGACCAGGTGCAACCACAAGTGCCAGTTCACCAGCCACCCTGATTTGATGGGGGAGATCTTCAACCTTCACGCCACTCTTGAGCTTAAGAAGCACAGTCCGTGTGGTTGAACCCTTGTCGCTGACACCCTGAACACGTCAATGCTCCCTTGTGACTTGTACGACCTTCCCATAAGCCGCCAACGCCGTTCGCACGTCTTCATCGTTGACGCCGTACAGCAGCCAATGAAGACGCAGCCGCAGCTGCTGATCCTGGGGGTCTACGATGATGCAGCGTCGGCCCTTGACTTTCAACTCCTTCACATCCAGCAAGCGTTTCGTAGCGTCCGCGTTGTTCATGGTGACCGCCCAGACATGATTTATCTGGTAGGCCCCCAGTGCCAACACCTCCGGCAGCAGTCCTGTAGGTCCGAGCGCGTCTCGGAAATCTTCGACTCGATACGGTCTGCCGCGCACATCACCGTGTAAAAACACGGTGTTTTGCGCGACGCGTCCCTTGGGCAGTGGTGGCAAAATAATCTCATATCCTGCGTCTTGGTCTTCGGTCATCCTGTTACCGCGGCTAGTATGTGCCGCAAACGCCGCTCCTACGGAGCACATGATTCCTGCGTCCGACGCGCGTGAGTGCCGACGAAAGAATGATACGCTAACCACTGCGCCACACCAACATGACGGTGGTTGCGTGTTAAATACTTAGTTGGCGTACAAACTTAAGGTTCAACTTAAGTTATGTTTGTCGTCTACACAACATAGACAAGATCTACACCTGCTACTAAAAATTGCACATTTATTAAACACAAGCAACTGCGCCCTGTAACGATTGCCACTATGTTATTGGCACTAGTGCTATTTTTTTTTTTACAATTCACAACTTAAAGGAAAAAAAAACAAGTGGACTGGGGAGCAGCAACAGTTTACCGGCGGGGTCTGCCAAGTTTAATATCCGTTTCGCGCTCGTTCTAATCGGCGACATCTGCTCACGCTTTATGACGCTTCTAGGCTCATTTCATAGATACGCCCGCCTAATTTATTTGAGTGAGTATTGGGATGCTTTTCGCGCAATGTAGAGGGCGGTCGCGCCAGCGCAATGCTGTTGCTCTTTCGCTAAAGCAACAACTACATAACGGCTTGGCCAAAACGAATGCAGTGTACCGGAAACATTACGCTATCATAATGGTTCACCAAGCACACGAATTGCCACGTCTGAGTTCTCGTACAAAAGCTAGAGAAGTGCCGGCGAGTGCGACCGGCGGCTGTCGGTGAGAAGACACTAAATTACGTTCTCTGGGAGTGCTTTAATCGCGTCGCATCGATGTTTGTTGCTTCTTGAGCGAACAGCATACACAATGAAAAATGCTTCATTTAGGTTAATTGATGCCATATGGCTGCGCTGTATTGTCATACTTAACCGTCGTAATCGTGTATTCTGAAACCCGGAAGCACGGATAACACAATTGTACGGGCTCGGTCAGTAGGCCTAACCTTTGGTGGAAATGATGATGGTAGAACATGTAGTGTACAGATCCCAGCTTGGTACACTATATAATTTGCCCGCCATTATAAGCCCACCCATCATCTGCTTACTGCTTCCCAGCATTATCGCGATGGTGGGCAGAGCTTCTCAGCTTGGTACACCATGTGGCCCACCATAACAAGCAGCACCCATCATCTGCTTAGTGCTTCCCAGCATTATCGCAATGGTGGGAAGAGTTTCTCAGCTTGGTACACCATGTAGCCCACCATAATAAGCACCACCCACCATATGCTTAGGGCTTCCCAGCATTATCGCAATGGTGGGCAGAGTGTCCCATTATTGCCCACTATCTAGCCTCTGCTTTCCACCATCATTTCCACTTTACCCATCATCTGTACACCATACCACACAGTATGTCCCGGCATAACCACCATATTTTCCACTACGTCCCACCATAGCCATCATAATTTCCACCATGCCCACTATTATTTCCACCATGCCCCCTATTATTTCCACCATGCCCACTATTATTTCCACTACGCCCACCATGTTTTCCAGTATCCACCATGGCAATTTTTCCAATAGGGCGAATACAACAGAGGCACGCGCCGTACGCGGGTGACCGCCATTCTCAAGAAACATGGAAGCGGACAACGTCTGGTTCGTGGACGCCGCTGCTTATCACAACAACCGAGCCTTCACCGCGGTCGCGGTATCAGCCACGCAGCAGATTCTTAACTCGGCCACAATCTTCACCCGAAACCCCAAAGTAGCGGATCAAGCAGCTATAGCTAGAGTGTACTAGAGAGAGATAAAGATACAAGGAAAGGCAGGGGGGGGTAACCAGACGCACATGCGGTTTGCTACCCTTCACTGGGGAAGGGGTGAAGGGGAGAAAAGAGGTTGCAGATAGATAGGAAGGTACACACAATCACGAGCACATTCGGGGGAGCACACACAGTCTACGGGCGGTCGCTCAGGTTTGTTGTCTTTACGTAAAGTAGGAGTGCTTTAGTCGCTTTCTGCGCAATTGAGGCAGATGCCCAAGGTCCCAGAATCTTCTGCACACAGAATGGTCTAGAGTCAAGTGAATTCAAAACCATCCGAAGTTGGCATCGCTGCGTGTCGTAGCAAGCGCAGCTGCACAGGACGTGTTCAATGGTCTCTTCAGCTCCACAGTAGTCGCAAGTAGAGGTGTCTGTCATACCAGTGCGAAAGGAGTACACCTTCGTGAATGCAACACCCAACTAAAGGCGGCGGCATAACAGTGTCGCATCGGAGCGGGAAAGTTGTGATGGTAGCTGTATCTTGAGCGAAGGATCCAGTTCATATAAGTGACACCTTTGGAAGCTGGTAGACGACCAAAACGCGCGTGTAAGATCTCGAGCCAGCAAATAAAGTTGTCTTGCTGCATCAGTCCTTGATAGAGGAATCGGGACCACACGGGTTCCTTCATGGACTGAGCGGGCTGCATCATCGGCTAATAGATTTCCGGTAATAGCGATATGTCGAGGCAGCCATTGATATATAATATCATGCCCTCATGCTAGAGCTTCATGATGACAATGTCTTATTTCATTTACCAATTGTTCATGATTCCTCCTACACATGGCAAACTGCAATCTCTGAAGTGCTGCCTTCGAATCACAGAATATGACCCATTTTCCTGGACTCTCTTGAACGAGATATTGTAAAGCAGCTCTTATAGCAGCAAGCTCTGATGAGAAGTGTACTATAGCTATAGGTATCCCGAGAGCAAACGGGAACTCATCTACACCGACTCCAGACCAGCTATCAAAGCCTTCGAACGTGGAGTCATCTCCAACTAGGCGTTACCCGAGTGCGGACTCGAGTGCCCTGAAGCACCAAACTGTCATCTGGTCCCCCGCCCATCTCGGTCAGATGCTGGGTGCCCCATCCGACCTCAACGAGATCGCCCATGATGCAGCGCGCGCACTTACCGACCACGCCGCCACAGCGCAACCAAATCTCGCTGAGTTAGAGACCAATCGGAATGCACCCATTACGTACAACGACATAACAGAGCACTTTTACCTTGAACGCCGCGTTTTTCCACCCCCACATCCGAAACTTGACAGACCGCAGGCGCTAACCTTACGCCTATTACAGACACACACGTACCCAAACTTTGTCAAGCTTCACGCTTATATATCCTGATGCATACCCCAGCGACACGGCGACACTCGCACACATGCTCTGGGAGTGTAGAAACACTTTCCGACCCTACCTCAAACAATTGGGAGGGGTCTCTCAGGAGCTCATTACTCGCCAACCAGCATTGGGTCGTCCAGCTGGCCCACGAAGCGGCCACCTGGTACTCCCTGTCAGTCCTTACGTGGGAGACACCCGCTACGCGCGTCCTGCAGGACTGAAATAAAGTTTTTTCATTCCATTTCATTCAAAACAGCGTGGTCACACGTGCCAACAAAAGGATCTGCAGCATGCACGCTTATGCCGAGCGTGCCACTGAGACAGCTGAACCCGCTCGTCGTAGCGCCATCTAAGAAGACACCGCTGAAGCTGCTAGATAACTGATAACGGCCCGAACATTATCCGGAGGCACTGGGATTGCGTTTTTTTTTTCACGTTGCGAGGAGAGCATCCGCACCTGTATATTTCTACACCGTTATCTTAATGGACACAGTAAAAACGTCGCCAATGAAACGCATTCAGCTAGAGCCATTAATTCCTACCAACTCAATCTTTTAGTAAAGCTTACTGGCAGTAATTATTGTGAATGTTTACTTTCCACCAATTATAAACATTCGGGAATGAATTGCAAACGGAACAGTAAGTGGCACTAAGTTTGCATCAAGAGTACTATTTAGTCAGCATTACAATTTAGTTAGCAATTCATTTCCTAATGTTAATAACCATACTACTTTGTCGGTATAATTACCAACAGTAGCCAACCATTTACCTAAAGATACTTGAATGTTCATTTGATTTTTTCGTGCAGTTTCCATAGCCATATACCAAGTCTGTTCTCACAAAACTGTAGGCTGAGCCTGTTGGTTGGGATTCATGCTTAACGTGCTTACGGCGCGACACTAGACAAGGACAAAATGAAAGAGAAGTGAACAACACTGTGCTGAAGGCACCCTGTTTGTTTTTTTCCTTTTGTCCTTGCCTCGTGTTACGCCGTAAGCAAGTTACAAAGATCAAATTTGTTCTATCACAAGAGCCATATTTGAAAATAAAGCAGTAATGAATAAAACTAATTAAACGTGAGCTAAATATGAGACTGTCAATATAAACGTTTGCTGCAGTATCTAGTAGCTCGTTATGGTTGCTAATGAGTGTACTGCAATGAACTAAAGGCATGTTTCCAGCAGTATTCAGTATTGCAGTTGACTTGGTCAAGATGGAGAAAAGAATCTAAAACAAGTCTGGGAAATGAAACTAAAAAACAACCGCACATAGCGGTATCGGCATGTTGAAGCGTGACGTTTTAAATACTAATTATGCATAGTGTAAGTTCAAAAACTGTCGGTTTGGTAGGTGCCATCCTTAAATTTTGACGTTGCAGGCCAATTCGCTATAACCTCAGAGTCAGACAATCATTTAATGGTTAAGTTACCAACTTTTATTATTACTTTTTGAAGAGAAAAAAAGTACCCTGAAGTACGCAAAATGTTAAACAGACATGTGCTTGTGCGCAACTACTCGAGCACTTCCATGCGAAAACCAAGAGGTGCATTGCAGATTGTTCATTGCCTCACTGCACATGGCTTCACAGTGGTTTCAGAATAATCTTGTTTTTTCAACAACCTTGTTTATTCAAAAGAAACACTACGCTGTGCCCACTCCCTGAAATGTGCATAACATGGCTGCGGCAACGGCAACAGCAGTGCATGTGCTAGTACTATCTTGTCAACAGAACGAGTAAGACGCCAAGTCACTCCGGTAGTGTACCACTTTATGCACGCCTACACCGTTCGACATGCCCGTATTAAGCATTCAGAGAACGATGACTGATTCAAGACACAGGGTGAAATTTTTTGATCAATCAAACTTTGTTTTTTTTTCTTGTTTAGAACGATCATGGCCTTCCTTAACGGTATTTAGTGTCCCACACATTTTCGCGTGTTTTGACTGAGCCAAAAGGATCAGGTTTTCGAGAACTAACGAGCAGTAAAACCCTCTTCACTGAGACCGTACACAACCTGGGCTTTCTGCCTGAAGTAAACATTTGAAAAAGTTTCTCCGAGCTTAGAAGGTCTATAAAAAGTATTCTGGAAACACCGAAAGACGCATGGTGATTTTTTTTAACATGCATGGTATTTACTGAGTTCACTTGTCTTTGTGCGAGACACACGTGAACGGGGTTCTGTGCATTTATTTTGAGTTTAGTTGCGCCTTCGTTTTTGATGTGGCAGCAAAAGACATTCGGAGTGTTCGCTAACCAGACAGCGTTTAGAAAGGACAGCGTGTGTTTCACATCGAGCAAAGAGACTGGAAGCAATCGTGCTTGCACTTCAAGCAAGCTCTGTCCTCATGCCACGTCGTTGCAAAGACAAATTGTTACCTGCACTGATAACTTTCTTAACGCCGTTTGGTATATTGCCAAGGCGCAGCACTGTGATATGGTAGACGAGATGAACTGCCGTCGATAGTATTTGGTCAATAGATTCAAAGATATGACAAAACAAGCCAGGAAATCAAGAATAGAAGTAAAAAGATTTTTCGTGTTACCATTATGGCACGTTGCTATGAATTAAATTGTTCGGCACATCAACATTTTGAGAAAAAAAACGAAATAAACTTGTTTTTCTTCTAACTCAATATCTCGAAAACTCTTTACTTTTGCCCCATTATCAAAACGACTTCAAAAGGCAGAAGATAGATTTTTAACCACAATAAACTAGACATCAGGAGCTACTGAACTAGAATGGTGTACGTATCCGCAATAGTTATTTTTGGCAATTATGCTTGAACAATGAGAAAATCTACCTGGTGTGCTAAAAAATTTGAAGAAATGTAAAAAGTTAAACTACAATCGTAATTCTATAGTTCCGTTGAAAAAAGGATACACCGAGGAACAAAATGAAACAAACCAGGACACCGTATACATACAGTAGTTCCTGAGAAAATGGGTCTTAAAGAAGCCTGAAGATACATGGGTGGTATACTGTGTGCCCTTGAAGTACATTCGAAGGCGTGGCGACGACAACGGAAAGAGGGAAAGTATACTTACACGGGGCTCTTCATAGGAAGTCGGGCCCTGTGCGTGTGTCCACCTCTGTCCACTTCAAGTATGCTGAACTAACACGCTCAGTTTGCCATTCTTACGCTTAAGAAGCAAGGCGGGCCTTATTGTACAGGTGCTCTAAATGTAAAACATACACGCAAGCTGTGGCCAAGTCATGTGCAAAAGTGAATGGCAGCGCACTCAGTCAGAGAAATGGTTACTTTTAAACGGAAATGATGGCACTTTACCTTCGAACACACTTCATCCCCTTTTCTCTGATGGAGCGCGCTGGCCATTCACTTTTGTGTACCTTGGCTGGCGTGGTCCGCTTTACTTTTTGGAACTGTTTCACTCGTATAAATAGGAGTCATGTGCTTACTCGATGCAATGCTGGTTTACTCGATGCAATGCCGGTGGCACGTCCGCCATAAAGACACCGTCGGCGATGCTGCGGAAGATACGCCGGAGTGGCGCGGGGACTGTCAGTGCGTAAGCCAGCGCTCCTGGAATGGAAGCAAGATTTGTTAGGCGATGAAGCAGCGTGTAAGGGGAAAAAAAAAAAAACGCAGTCTCACGAGTAACACCAGAGCGCGAAGCCACGGCTGGCCCATACGCCAAGTCAAAGTTACAAAAGAAAAGAGGGCAAGAGTTACCGCGACAACAGGATTGAAAAAAAAAAAAAGGCCCCGTATCTGCATGTATTCTGCAAATGCCGTCGAACGACGATAGTATTGCGTGTGGAGAGAGTGAACAAAACATTTATTTGATGTTCTGCACAAGAAAATCGGTGAATGGTATTCTGGAGGCACTGCGTTAGAGTGCCTCTAGCGTGCAGCGGAGGCGAACGAACGCATCAAGCCACGTCACACGTGAGACATGAGCGCCATCTAATGGTTTTCTTGGAAAAGGCAGCGCGTGGCTCTGAGACGGGCGTGCGCGCCTGTCTCAGAGGTGATAAGGCGTAGAACGCAAGGTGACGGGTAGGTACCACCACCGTCTCGTCTTAGCAAAGCGTCGGAAACACTCGTCTTTTCGTGCAAGCGTTACATGGTCAGTGGAGCGTGATAAGCGCTACGGCCCTTAAAATTACTAATGTATGCTTTTTCTAGTAAAAGACGCACATGAAGAATATATCCGCGTTGTTATGGTGCCCCAGACATGCGCAATATTTGCTTTCTAATTGACAATTGCACATATATGAGCGCTGAATCTTGAGAAACATTGGTGGGCGCTGCGGATGTTGTCGACCGTTTCAAGTACATGGTGCCGTTAAATGTGGACAAATAGACAAATGTACAGACATACAGATAGACAGACCCAAATTTTTGCGTCGAAGGTCCCTAAAGAAAGGCTATCGTCTTCAAAAAATGGACGGCTAGGGCACTTGTAATTGCCCCCACCCCTCTCGAAGCTGGTCTCCGACGCGACGCGTTGTGCAGACTTTTCCGACAGTGTCCTGAAGTGCGGCAACAAACCGGTGAGGCATCGGGCTGCCATATCGCGGCCCGCGAAAACCACACTACGCACGAGGAAAGACAGGCACGAAATGGCGGTAGCTACACGGGCATTCCGAGTCGGGTACTCCTACCGCGAACACACTGCCCTGACAAAGTTACCTACCTCTAACCTTGAGTTAAGCCTGAAACCTGCATATGTTTGCCTCTGTCACGGGAAGTACCGACCCGAAGTGGAGGCATGGTTCAAGGAATTCGCTCGGTAGTTACACGCAACCTAGCTTAAACTTTGGTTGAACTGTGAAGATGCGGGTAAACTTCGGTGAACACCTTCCCCCTTCTAGCCGGCCTATGATATGGCGTTTACTCTCTTAGATGCCGAAGACGAAGCTTGCAGTGGTCCTCGATGAATTCCAGGCGACGGGGTTTCTTGTAGATGCTTTTCCAAAAGTCTGCAGCTAGGGCGCTTTGGTTCACTCACATGAAAAAAAAGTTGAAACGAGACTCTTACATACTGCTGCTACAGCACGCCTAAGTTAACACGGCGGATTTTTCCATCCCGTGGCACCGAAGAACTCATGACGTCCGCAACACATGCGACTGGCACCATATGCAAGCCATATGTGCAAAATGAAGGTTGACAGGTTGGCCGTTCGCGTACCCCCCTCCCCCCCTTTTTTTTTCACTAGCTGACAATGCGCCGATATGCGCCCATGCGTGGCCAACTATATATCTAAGCCATGGCGCCATTACGTCATGGGATCGTTCGTGGCCATCTTATCAGCGAGATCTGCGCGCGGCGTACCCCGGATAAAAAAAAAATTGGAGAAAAAATGTACAAAAATGTCAGAAGCACCTAAACTGCTAAACTGAAGTGGCCGTGAATTGCTTGATTGATATGTGGGGTTTAACGTCCGAAAACCACCATATGATTATGAGAAATGCCGTAGTGGAGGGCTCCGAAAATTTTGACCACCTGCGGTTCTTCATAGTGCACCCAAATCTGAGCACATAGGCCTCCAACATTTCTGCCTCCATCGAAAACGCAGCCGCCACAGCCGGGATTCGATCCCGCGACCTGCGGGTCAGCAGCCGAGTACCTTAGCCACTAGACCACCGCGGCGGGGCGTGAATTGCTTCCACGCAATCACCTTTGTGCGTGCACCTTGCGCTCTCGAATTGTGACCCAATTGCCGCCACGACTGTTACATACGACGAACGAGAGCAAATAATGGTGCTAGTCATATTTGTAGTGATCGCCTTAACACTACTCACCTTTTTTTTTCTTTCATCCGCTGCCATAAAAAACCGCAATCCGTACTTTTTTATTAGTAGCAGAACCCAGGTTTAACCATTGTGAAACATGACTACGGCACTCTGCTGATGTCCCGAAGGTCGTGAGTTCGATTCCGGTCGCGATGGTCGCATTTAGATCAAGGCGACATGCCAGAGGCCCGTGTACTGTGCGATATGCCAGAGCGCGTTAAACGCCGAATTCATATCATATTTCAAACCGCGCGTGTCTCAAGGTTCACAGAAAGACATTACACACTATACATAGATACAAAAAAAAGAAAGAGAAAAAAAAAGAAGCGTTTCACATCTAGCATGATACAGCTGTTCCAAACTGGTTGTAATTTGGTTACGGCCACCACCTCTGTATCCAAAGCGGCCATGGCGTGACAATCCGTAACTTGGAGGGGTGGCAGCTTCGGCTAGTTGGCATGACGTGACGATAGTTAAAAGTTATAGCGCGAGAACAAAACGACGACAAAGAGACAAAAAGGACACGAATGACACGAGCGCTAATAGCGCGAGAACATAACGACGACAAAGAGACAAGGACACGGGCGCTAATGAAAGTTAGCGCTCGTGTTCTTCGTGTCCTTCTCTCTTTGTCGTCGTTCTGTTTTCGCGCTATAACTATCGTCATGACAATCCAGGCGAGACGGCCATTACAGTCTTGATAATAGGAAGGGAGCACTGCAACTGAGGAGGGGGGGGGGGGGCACGAAATCAGCCCCATATTGACACATATTAGGGAGAGGTGGGGGCGCTGCGATGAACCTTCGCCCTCCCCGAGGGAGATAACTGAATCAGTTTCGCCAGTCCTCTGTAGTGCTGTTCCTACAATTATGACGTCGTACCGACATAACATAATAAGCAGTATCACCCTGAGAACCTTCAACCGTAAGCGCTTGCACCGAAGGGGGGTTGGAGGCATAACTGTTTACCCCATATCCTTACCCAGTCGCACCTGCGCCGTGATTTAAATGTAGGCTTATCGTCACGCAGGACAGTAGTGACCGAAGGCCCCTTGCATTGAATTCCACGAACTGTTACTTGCCACCCATTTTCACTCTCTGAAAGCCACAGACCAAAGGCCGGCTGTCGCTTCAATGAATATTTAGATTCTTCTTAACACCAAAGCTGTTTAGCAACGTCAGAGTCGGCCCATAAAACAGCCATCATCACGAACGGGCCGAAGAAATTGGGAAGGTCCCACAACTCACCACTTGTCCACTGAAAATGAACGGTTGGCCCAATAAAGGGCTGCAGCAATCAAACGAGGATGGTGTGCCGAAAACACCGCATGTGTACAACCAGCTAATACTTGAGAACGGGAAAGGCGCCTGCAATGAGACCCCGAAGCGATAAAAGGCCTACGCCAACGACGCCGTTCCTCTACATCCAGGACAGGTACGAACGTTTGGTTTTTATTCAACGCGATGTTTCCGTCTGAGATACAACCGTGTCCTGTCTGTGGCTGTCGGGGGTTTAATTCAAGCCTCTGCGCTGAGGAAGGAAGGAAGAAAGTTTAAGCGCAAAGACAGGGAGGTTAGCCAGTTCTTAGACCAGCTGGCTACCCTGTGCTGGGGAAAGGGGTGATGGGAATAAAAGATGTTAAAAAGAAATGTTGCGAAGAGAGAGAGAGAAATTACAAGAAAAAATTGCGACATAGGAAAGGCAACAAGAAAGAGCTGAGAATCGGCTTATAGATATGACCTAAATGATGTCTGGCAACAACCTAGAACCCGCGCCACCTAGAGGCGGCCATAGAGCCTTTAGAATCGCTGTTGCAAGACTTGCGTGGCTTAGTGAAAACGTCGCTTTTTTTTTATCCCTTGAGAATTACGTTGCACTTAGTTTTCGATCAATAGGAGTTAAAAGTATCCCCCCCCCCCCCCCCCAATGGCGAGCCGGCACGCCTATGCGCCCAACCATGCACGACGTTGAACGAACCCGCATCCAGCCAGCCACCCCCCCCCCCCCCCCACCCTGAAATTCGGATGGTGTGTGTGTGGGGGGCGGGGGCTGTTTTACCAAGAATAAATAATGAAAATAGGTGTTTCTTAGGGCATTCAACAAGTGCCCCTCCCCTCCGAATAAAATTTCTGGCTACGGGCCTAGTGTTGAACCTTCCACCTTCGACGTATAAAGGCCTCCGCGGTGTCATCAGTAGCGAAAATCCAGAAAAATAACAAGGAGGCACTCATATCAAACAATGGCGGCCATTTTGTTTTCAATAGAGGCTTTATTTTCATTTACATGTCAATTAAAATATGTTCAAAACAAAAATAAAAAAGTGAGCATGAAGTCATATCTTGAGTAACTGCACTGTTATACTCAGTATTCTTTGCGCCGGTTGAGTGGCTTTTGCGGTTTCCATAGTCTCACCCTGCTGGGGGGTATTGAACCACGTGCAGCTTTCTCGGTCATTTATAGAACACAGGTATGCGCTGAAAAAACGACTAGCATTTAAAAAATTGAATGCGCTATACTTAATTGTCCAGTAACTGAAATATATGATGTATCAAAGCTAAATCTCAAGGGGGGGGGGGACTTGCAAGTGTTGCCCCCCCCCCCCCCCCCCCCCACGCCTGAACCCAAAGGGAGTCCGGAACCGCGACCCCCCATGATTTACGCCAATGGGCGGCATAGTGACTATGGTTTTCGGCTACTCACCCGAAACACACGAGTTCGATTGCGGCCGCCGTGGTCGGATTTCGACGAAGGCTAAGTGCTAAACGCCTGTTTACTCTGCAATTTCAGCGTGCAGTAAAGAATCAGACAGCGCGCTCCACTACGGCGTCTTTCCTGTAGCTTGAATAGCTTTGGGAAGCTCATCTCTATAGACAAATTAACCAGATACCGATCTATATTATCTCGTATATCGAACATTCCAGGCATATACAGCATGCAGACCTCGAACTGCGAATTTGGTAACTCAAATGACGCGCTAAGAGAGAACGGACGTTGTGGCGGCGCACCAATCAGTTGGTGTTAAAGGCGACGGCGCGCCAACGTCTCGGTGTCACAGTGCCTTTCTTGTTCATCTTGCTGATATGCATTGAGAACTTTCCTTCCTCCGTGATTGAGAAGAAGCCGTAGCAAAGCAAGGAGATTATACTTAAACTTCTGGAGTGGCGGTCCCGCATATCCGCTCATGTATCAAAGTGAAGCTGAGGCGGCCATATTGCTCAGAACAGAAGGAGACGGCACTTGTCTTGTAGCACCGTAATCATGGAGGAAGGAAAAAACAACAGTTTCTTCCTCCATGGCCGTAAAGCTCTGGGCGCTTGCGGCTGTGCGCTTCGTTTGGATACAAAGGCACCTGTTTATTATTCTTATAAGGCGAGGGAACGTGGGAGCGACTTTATTGCACATCTGGTTTAGTTTTTCTTGGACACTTGGCATTTTAAGCGTGTTAAAAAATTGGCAGCGTATCCCCGGAGTGAATGATGGAGAGTGGGGCGAAGCATTCGTCCGTCCATTCGTTCTTGCTTCCATCCATCCATGCGTCCGTCTGTGTGACCATCCATGCGTCCATCCGCCCGTCCGTGCGTGCGTCGTTCGTGTGTCCGTCCCTGCGTCCGTTCATGCGTCCATCCATGCATCTGTCTGTGTGTCCGTTCGTCCATCTATTCAACACTCCAAGTACCATCATCTCGCATCTTTTCATCATATATTCCCCATATAGAAGCACCGCCATCCAGCGGACATTCCAAGGACTGAACGAGAGGAGGCACACGCACACTTTCTTACAGCTTGCGCTTCGTGTCTACTTCCCACTTTTAACCACCTCGAGTTCATAGTATATACTAGTTCACTGCATTCAAGGCACTGCGGTCCAGCGCTCGCTAAACCTTTCTAAAGAAAACCAAGGAGGTTACGCCCAGCGAGTATAACGTAGCAACCTTTTCCTGTCAGATAGTGCTCAATGTACATGCCAATGGCTGCTAATGGGAAATGAGAGACAGGATAATTTGGCGTTTACTTTCTTACGGCTCGCGCTTCGTATCTACTTCCCACCTTTAACTACCTTGAGTTCATTCATGGTATATACTAGTTCATTGTATTCATGGCACTGCGGCTCAACGCTCGCTAAACCTTTCTAAAACTAAGGAGGTTACACTCAGCGAGTATAACGTACCAACCCTTTCTTGTCAGATCGTGCTCAATGTACATGCCAATGGCTGCTAATGAGAGTCGCAGCGTGCGCGTTAACTAAAAGCCGAATGCTCCTGTCTTTCATTCGCCATAAGCAGCCATTGAAATGTACATTGAGCGTTATTTTTTGTTGTTCAACAACGCACAGAATAAATCTCTCACCAGCACCACCTTGGAGGTCAAAATGTTATACTTGTTACATACTGCAACAGCTACGAGGGACGAACAGGTGTCGCTATAAGGAGTTTCGCCCCTAAAACGCCAGGCCTGCATGGAACGCGCAGCTACTCCTAAGTGGTTCTAAGAGAGAAAGGAAGAGAAAAGTGAGCCCCGTAACTGCCTGCTTCAGCGAGCGACACCTCAACAGTAGCTCACAAGGGATGGGGGTGAGGAGGGATTAAGAGGGAAGGAATAAAGGTGTAAAAAAGAGAAAGAGGCGTGAAGTGGTAAGCCAGAGAGAGCGACGACAAATCGAAGGGATAGGAGAGGTAGGAAAGATGGAAACACGGTCACAGGAGTCCGAGGACGAGGAATTCTCTCGCAGGATTTCAAGCTGGATGGTCGTGCCCTCGCGATCTCCGACGCCAGCAAAGCTCCCGCCGACTGATTCGCCCTCCGCGGTCTCCTGACGCCCTGCAGCTCTCGCATTGTGGTGCCCCGCCCTTGGACTGCTTCGACCGGATCCCCACTTTCCTATCTCCTTCTAATTTCCGTCGCTTGTCTCTCTATTTCTTCATTTATTTCCTTCTATTCCTTTTATTCTTCTTCCCCCACCCCTATAAGGCACTGCGCCGTGCACCTATAGGCAAACAGAAATTAGGTGCCTTCTTCCTTTTCCTTACGAACCACCAACCAACCAACCACTTGCGACAGCTTGTCGGCGTCAGAAGATGGCGTAGAGCAAGTCCAGTCGGTCAGAGCTACACCGTCGTCGAAGGTCGTCGGCGTCAGGAGATGACGTAGGGCGAGTTCAGTCGGCCAGAGCTACGCTGACGTCGGAGATCGCGAGGGCACAACCGGTCGGCACGGAAACCAGCAAGCGAGTCCCCGAACGCGCAGCACGCAGTCACAGCGAGAGCTATAGAATAGTGGCCTTTCAGAGCCTTTTTTAAACACTCTTTGGGATGCTACAAGGACACTGCTGGGTGCCCACAGCGCCATAAATAATCGTAAATTTTGTGTTGTAGGCCAGCATTCACTCTGCTATCCTTCGTCAGTTTTTGGAGAAGTGTACGTGGTATATCCGCTATACCCACTTGTTCGAAGTTTTGTGCATTTTTTTAATGCAGTGGCTGATGACGATGAAGCAATATGCGTAAAGTAGTCATGTGCCACAGTTAATAGGTGATCAAGAACAAGTTTTCTAATGGGTGTGTGCATTGGACGGCCAAGTCGTTACGCAATTCGCATTGTGTGGCTGTTCCTTTGGTGTTATAGAATGCTTTAGTATTCATAATAACGCGATTCATTTCCCGACATCAAGCCTGCCTAAAACCAGTTTAGAGACGAGTTCCAAGCAGAGGCGCGGCTCAGTGGTAGTATACTAGCTGGGCTGGCACGTAGCGGACCCGGGTCAGAAAACTACTGTGTCATTGGCGTGCTGTTTATTATTATTATTATTATTATTATTATTATTATTATTATTATTATTATTATTATTAGTTCATAGGACTAGCGTGGCTCAGTGGTAGAGTGTTAGTCAGGCAAGCAGGAGACCCGGGTTAGAATCCCATTGTGTCATTGATATTTTTAATTTGCCTGGTTTTTTTTTTCGTTCGATACTGGTTACGAGCGGCGGCGGATTTTGCCAATCCTTCATCTGATAATATGTATTCTGCTCCATTATCTGGTCAATGAAATCCCGAGAAGCCTTAACATATTTCAAAACGCCCCATTGGTACTGCTACGATGCCTCACCCTTATTTTTCAGCTGTTGATTGTAGCTAGTTGGCGAGTAATTCAGTTTTTTTTTTTTTCGCTTGTATCTCTCCTTTGTGGGTGAAGTTTGGGGGTGGCGGGAGTTTGGGGGTGGCGGGATTGCATTTCACTGACTTTTCAGAGGAGCTCGTTTCCTTTTTCTCTTACCTAATTAAAGAGATGCATATCGCAACATCAGAAATTTTGGCATTTGGAGCGTAGTGCTCATGCAAATATAATAAACTCGAAATCCCAGAGTTGCAGTGCCGCTGCTACATTAACTACCTTTGAAAAACGAAGCGCTCGCTTGTATTAGGCACACTCACGTACTGGCTTTTGTAAGTGCGCACAGAAACGATGCAAAAACGGTAGCGCTGATGTTACAAACTTGCGTCTCGTTATTTACCCTGCCTCATCGAAGCAGCCTGCATCAGCACGTTGTACTGACCATGAGTCGTCATTCTTTTTCGGCGCTTCTCGTGTCAGAGCGCACTCTCTACATGTGCCGCGCAATAGGACGTCTTTGGAATCCTAAAACGTACGAATAGTTATTCAAAGTGTCTTTGAGCACCCGGATGCAAAAAAGAATATATGTACTCGCGAACGCAGTTGTAGTCGCAAAAACATGGGAGGAAAAGTGAGCGAGTGAAGCATGCCTACATAAACACCGAAAGCTGTGCCCAGTGTCCGCGTCACACGATTCGCGCAACCAAATGCAAACCCACGAGCCCATCATCGTCGTCTCAAAAAGTGATCACAGACGTGTTCAGAACCGTCTTGTTCAAATAGAGGCACCACACGCGACATTACTAGCACAAAAACAACACGAAAGACACGTCCGCTACAATGCGTACCTGTAAACGTTGCACTCATCCGCTTTCTGCCCTGAGCAATATGGCGGCGCGCCGGCTTCAGTCACGGAGCCCCCTCCGCTACTCTAGTAGTTTCAGTATAACCTTTTGTAGCAGACACGGAGGAAGGAAAAAGGTGTAGCAGATAACGGTGCAGGCGTTCTGTGACTGTGCGTGTCAACGTTGCCGTGTAGGTTTTCTCTGGAAGTGGCAGCCGCAGCTCTGAAGTGGCTCGTTGTGTTCGGGTCCAAACCATTTTAGGGCTCTGGGCTTGCGCGCCCACTTTGAGTGCTCTGCGCAGCTAACGTTCAGTTGTCTAACTGTTAGATAATTCAAGCTGCCAAAATGCCAGACTACTCTCGCATCTCTGTGCTTAAAGAGGTAACTTGTCAACGTGTTACGTGGTGGCTGGCGCGTGCTTTCGCACGCAGGTGACGCAGCACATCACATTCTCGCCCGCTATCTGTTTTCCCAGATTGACAGAAACGAAGCGTTGGTACAAGATTATCTTTATCAGTTGGATCAGATAGAGTCGAAACTGAGGCGTTCTGTGCTCTCGGACTCTGAGAGGTAGGTACGCGTTACACATCTAACTTATGATTGTATTTTATCTTGCTTCGTTCTTCCTCCTTGTTGCTTCATGGTCTCGGACCGAGATTTTGTAGCGATGCCTTGCATTCATGACTGGTGGATACCATTTAAAACGTCTTTGACAATACAAAATCGCTGCTCTGAGTGCGGCAAAACATGCTCATGTAAAACGTCTTTGACAATACAAAATCGCTGCTCTGAGTGCGGCAAAACATGCTCATGTTCCTTTGTTGAGAACCGCCATGTCGAATGCCAACTAGATATTTCGTTTGATCTGTTTTTTCTTTTTTTCTTTTTATTCCCTCTATTATCCACAGGGAGAAGCTGGAAGATGAGGTCAAGTCGCTGAAATCGCAGCTAGACACATTAGGTACGCCTTGGTTAATATCCATTTTACTTATTTAATCGTTAGAGTTTTCATTATTCATGATATTTAGCCTATGTTATTATATTACTGCTGGCGTGTGCGTTACAATTGCATGATCACCGTCAAAGCAAACTTGAATTACTGTGAAATATTTTTAAGACCGACAATGCATTCGTCCTGGCGTGCTCACCAGTTTTTGTCTACCTCCTTCCTGCTTTTATGAGAGACTGATGCAGCTGAATTGACACTTAAAAACAAATTAAACAGCTGTTCATATTTTTTTGTAATTGTGGGCGTGGACTGTTTTTGGGGGAGGTCTGATAAATCCCACGTAACTCTGATGAAGGAATCGTTCTTTGTATTTCTCACACACACAACTTTGTGCCAGTCAGAAGGATTAAGTACTTGTATGTTAATGAATTAATGACACTGCATGGCACCTAGTGAAGTGAGTTTTGCCACAATTAACTTGAAATGATATGATGGGGTTTGCTGCATTTCAATGTTCACCTCCCATAAGGAATCAAGTTTAAAGACATTAGATCATCGGTACGTTTTTTGGCAATTGGTAATAACTGCGATATTTGTAACAGAAGCAGTCAGTATGATCTGTCCTGTTGATGTTTTGATACTTGGTGATGTTGATGTGTTACAAGTATATCTGCATTGTTATCACCAGCCAAATGTTTCTCTCCTACACCAAAACTGCAACTGGCTGCAGTAAAACAGTCTCCAAACAACTAAACGTTGCAACGATTGTCCAACCTAATGCATCTACGTGCAGCAGGCCTTCAGGTTTACAAAGAGTGCGGAATGTTGCCGAATTTTTCCTTATAGTCTGCACTATCATATGTACAGGCTTATTGCTACAAGGTGACCGCAAATTTGCCTGTGTCATGATCTGGATTTGTTGTTTGCTTGTTTGGGGATCCCACAAAAACATAGCCCTAAGACTCGGGCTTGTTTCACAGGTTTGTCTGCTGCGAAGCTGATACTTTTGCAGGGTATTCAATTGAAACCTAACCGAGGCGACGCAAGGTCTTGTCCATTCATTGTTTTTTGGGGAAATGCAATGGGAATAGCTGTCATATCTCTTCAAGATTCATTGTCTGAGAAAGTATGGTAGCTTAGTCCCCATGATCAGTACAGGGGGTGCAAAAAGCTTGAGTGACGCCACTATAAGGTGTATCATGTACGTCTGGCTTTCATAAGCAGCTTTAGCATCATATTGAAATGTGTATTAAGTGCATAAATTGTGCTTTGAGAATGCATATATATACATCTATTCAGTCCATCGCACATCCAGCCGCACAAACTATTCAAAGCAGTATACCCTCTGCCAGCACTAACCGTCGCCCATCTTCGCTCCTATTTCGTGACATCCGCACGGGACTGGAACTGTCTGACTGCATTTATTGCACCACTCTAACCCTCATCAATTCAAGATTGCCCTCAAGTCGCCTTTCTTGTGTAATTAATACCCATCCCTCATGTAATACCCCAGCTGGGGCCTTTGAAGTATTCAAAAAGCCTCTTAAGCATATATATATATTGAAAATGAACATGACAAACGTATTAAACACAGTATTTTTACTAACGCTTCGGTAGAAGCGCATGCCTTGATAATAGTAAATTGTATATATATACTTACTCACAAACCCTGACGGTCCACCGGTCAAAACCGTTGCAAATTAAATTAAGCAACCGCCAAGTTGTGTGTGTGTGTGTGTGTGTGTGTGTATATATATATATATATATATATATATATATATATATATATATATATATATATATATATATATATATATATATATATATATATATATATATATATACACACACACACACACACACACACACACACACACACACACACACACACACACACACACACACACATATATATATATATATATATATATATATATATATATATATATATATATATATATATATACAGAGAGAGAGAGAGAGAGAGAATGGATAGAAACAGGCAAATGCCAACAAATCTTCTATTCTGAACCTTTGTATGTGTGATCTCTTGTTGTGCAAAAAACACGTGCTCCAGTTTCTAGAACTTTAAAAATGTGCTATTGCTCATAGAGAATAGATTTGGCTAATGGCAGGTGATTTGTCCTTGTTACTGCCTTCTTTTCATGCTTCTTGTTTTCGAGCTACAAAGTCATATCTCTGAAATATGTTAGAATGAGAAACCATGATGTTAATCACTTTTATTTTTTGTTTTGTTTTTGTAGAGCAAGAGCTCACTGGCCTGCGGAAAGAAAATCGTAAAAGCATGGCAATAGCTGCTTGCTTGTTCATACTGTTTCTATTGATTTATTATTTTCTAATTATAAAAACAATAACTGGATAATGCATCAAGTGCAACATGCCACTCATTCTAATCGACCAAGTTTTATATCCAATCTCTGTTTCCGAGAATAAAATGATTTATTTTTTACTACTAACCTGTTTCTTGTGCTTGCAGAACTCACACTGAATTCCAGTGTGCTGCTCGTATGCCGTTGCATGAAATAATCAAGTGAATGCTAGAGACATTTGAGCTAGAGAAAGCATAGAGTGTACTAATTGTTGTCTTTGCTTGTAATGTAGTAACTATGAGAAAAATTGATATCAATTTAAGTGCAGGAAGAAATCACCCTTTTGGTCTGTAAAATCCAAAACTCCAACCTACAGATACAAAGGTTGTGTGTTCAGCTCCGCTGTAAAACTCGCAAAGCTGACCAAAACAATTCGAAACATGGTATTTTTGCATAGATTACAGGCTTACCTTTTTGAGAGAAGTGCACGAATAATCTGTCAATCAAGTTCGACAAAACCTGAAAGAATATTAAGTAATACTAATTTCTAAAGGGAAAGACTTGCCTCTTTTTGAAAAAGATGCACCCCAAAACAATTTTATTTAGATTTTTGTGTATGTTCAAGAACACCAGATGATCTAAATTTTAAGGGTACTTTATGATACGATGTCCCTCATAATCATATCTTGCTTTTGGGACATGAAAACCTAACAATTATTACTGTTAAAAAACTCGTTAAAGATACACATTGGCTCCTTTTTGGAGAATCGTGCGTTCCAAGACATTTAGAAGACACTAATACAGAGGATTCACATGTACTTTTAAACAAAGTCACACATGTCGCAAGTCAGAACACATCAGAAAGGCTAATATGACTATTTTGATCCTCAGAGCGTAAGAAGCGTTTTGCAGTTATGCAGTGATGTAAACAGAGGGTGTCTACTTGATGTATTTATCAAATAACCTCCTTTGAATTGGTGATAAATAAATGGCATATCGTTGGTTGTATTTATAGGCTCTATTGTTTACTGTTTACCTGCTTTCATATGTAATGTATGACTAGTTAAAAATATCACACCGTCACGCCACCCTGTATGCCCCTCTGCAGCATGTGTGTTAAGCCCCAGTTGATAGAATGCTTGGCTTCTGAGCATCAACTCGCAGGTTTGAATCTCACCGTTAGCAATGTTTCTTCTTTCCACGTTTATCTGCTTGAGCATGTTCTGAAGGTGGAGCACTCGAGCCCTGATGGATGTCGCCTTTAGTAAATCGCAAGTTCAAGTCATTGGAGCCTTATACATACAGCTCGATACCACAGCCACTTGTTGAATCAAGAAAACAAAAAAGCAGGGCACTTTCCTTTAGTGTCGCAAGGTCAAAAGGAATATGAGAACTGGGTGGCCTTTATTGTTTCTCTTTATTTTCATTTTCCTTCTCCTCTGTGTCTTCATTTTTTATTTCTCCGTTTCCTTCTACTGCTTTCTCTTTCTATTGCCTTCTTCTCTTTCTTTCTATTTCTACTACCATCCAAATGTGCTTGTGGTAGTTTCCCCGAGAGTGCTTAAAAAAAATGCGCCCACCTTCCAAAAGGGAATTGTGAGAAAATGCAAATGCATTTCATTCATTCATTTTTACTAATGAGCCACCCGACAGTTTACCCGATCTTCCATTTTCCGCATATCCGCTGATGCAAAACATCACATTTGATTCATGCGGCATAGTCAAAGTCATTGAATCATTGAATAACTCATCATCCATGGCAGTAGACGGCATCAATGCTAAAGTGCTAAAAAATACTAAACATGTGTGTAGCCCGTTTTTGTCGCTCATATTTCAGGAATCACTCGACAGCGGTTCAGTTCCACATGACTGGCAGGTGGGCAAGGTCATCCCAGTCTTCAAGAAAGGAAGCCGAGCATCACCGAGTAACTACCGTCCGATTTCTATAACAAGCGTCTCTTGTAAAGTAATGGAGCATATCATATACTCACATACTGCTAACTTCTTAACATCTAAATTTCTTTCACCCAAGTCAGCATGGTTTTCGCAAACATTAGTCCTGTGACACTCAACTTGCTCTTTTTCTGCATGATCTACACGTAAACCTAGACCGTAACATTCCGACTGACACAATATTCTTAGACTTCGAAAAGGCATTCGACAAGGTCCCCCATGGTCGTCTTTTATTAAAATTATCCCGTCTTAACATCCACCCCTGTGTTTTAAACTGGATACGAGGATTTTTAACCAACCGTCAGCAATTTGTTTATGCTAACTCACGCTCTTCATCTCTAACACCCGTTCTTTCAGGCGTACCGCAAGGTACCGTACTTGGTCCCCTCCTCTTCTTGATATACATTATTGACCTCCCCTGTAATATTTCTTCTCACATCCGTCTATTCGCAGATGATTGTGTTGTTTACCGCGCAATTAATAACCCCTCTGATCATTCCATACTAACGTGACCTCACCCGCATACAGAACTGGTGTAACACTTGGCTCATGTCCTTGAATGTAACTAAAACTGTGATAATGTCTATTCACCGTCGTCAACATCACGTTGTTTATAACTGCAGCATCAATAACAACCAGATTACTACAGTCGATTCATTTAAATATCTTGGTGTGTACATCTCGCGTGACCTAACTTGGACCTGTCATATTGACCACATAATCAATTCTGCTAATCGTACTTTAGGGTATATACGCCGTAACCTTTCGCTCGCTCCTCCTTCTATTAAAAAAGTTGCCTTCGAAACCTTTGTCCGGCCGAAGCTAGAATATGCTAACGCGATTTTCGACCCTCACCACAATAACCTCACTTACGCCCTCGAATCTGTCCAGAACCGTGCGGCGCGGTTTATACTGTCTAACTATTCATACACATCAAGCATCTCGGCACTAAAAGCAGAGATTAACTTATCCGATCTGGCTAAGCGCCGCAAAATCGCACGTCTTAACCTTTATCATAAATTCTTCCATTCTTTGCCTTTAGATAATCCATACATCAGAAGAGCCCACCGCATTTCCCGCATCAGTCACTGTAACGCAGTATATTTACCACAAGCCCATACTGTGACTTTTCATCAATCGTTTTTCCTGCGCACAGCCCAAGACTGGAATGACCTGCCCACCGAAGTCACCACCATCATCGACACCCAAGCATTTAAACGGCTCATCGAAACTATCCCATCTTAACTACCATTATATTGTTAGCCTTTGTAATACCCACTCCCTCATGTAATATCCCAACCGGGACCTTTGAGGTAATAAAATGAATGAATGAATTTCTTGCGACGAGAGAGGGTGCCGTTGTTGTCAGACAGTTGGCTTCACAGACTTCTGCCATCACCTTGAAAAGCGCCCAGTTAGCAAAACGGTCGAGATTGAGGAGCGAGTGGACGTGAGAGTAGCGCACCAGCGTTCTTGGCTCGGCGTTGGTATTCCACAGCGTTGTCTCGAGCACACATTTCCAGATGTTCGTGAGAGGAGCCTAGCCAGCCAACGGTCGAGAGTGAGGCGCAAGCGGACGGGAGAGTGGGGCGCTGGGAGGAGAGAGAGTGAACTGCGAGAGGAGCGGTGAAGCACTATACCTACTCTCCCTTAGACTCCCTCACACCACACGCTCCAAGTGCTATGGGCAAGGATAAGGGCGCGCACCTACAGCTGTTGCTAAGGGAGAGAGCGTGAGAGCAAAGAGATAACACCTGCTGGCGCGCAGTTGTCATTGCGGACAACGCCGGATGGCTGACATAGCCCGACTAAAAAATGCATTCACATTTAAAAGACCCTGCCGCTCTTCCAGCTTTCGCTGCGACTGTCCTGCAGGTTCTGTGCAGGCCTGGCAGTTTTTTTTCTGTTTTTGATATAGCCAACCTGTTGATGCAAGTGACATTACATTCTTAACCAACCCATAAGGTAAAGATAAGATGTGTGTCTGTGAGAATGGAAATCCACATGACATAAACACCCAAAAACATTTCCACCTTTATTCAGCTCTTTTTTTCCACTCAGTCCCATAACAGTTACAAAGTCCTATATGGAAGCAAACAGGCTTGGCTTGCAAGCCGCCATTGCACACAACAAACAACCACAATGAATGCATATATGTACATATAGACACATTTATAGTCATGTATTTATGTATAATATGTATATAACATTTTATATATATATATATATATGTATATTTCAATATGAATTATCACATGTGAAGTGTCGTTGAATCTTGGACGCGGGACAGTTATGGTCGGGTGCATAAAAGCGCGGCCTAGCATTTGTTTGTTTCTCAAAGACAAAAAAAAAAAGAACAAGGTAGTTGCAGACGTGAAATGCGTGTTTGGCACACACTGGTGTTCGAACACATAGTGCGAGTACCTATTAGGGTAATGTTGAGTTTCGTTTAAAAGGATGATTGGAGCAACTAGCGGCGCACACAAAAAGAGCATTTGAAGGGACAACAGCATTGCACATGAACCTCAATGTAATGAAGTCCACCTGGCTCAAAACTGCCTAATCATATCAGAAAATTTGTTAATATG
Organism: Rhipicephalus microplus; assembly: GCF_013339725.1. Lineage (NCBI taxonomy): Eukaryota > Metazoa > Arthropoda > Arachnida > Ixodida > Ixodidae > Rhipicephalus > Rhipicephalus microplus. The sequence continues at coordinate 49,121,382 of NC_051168.1, forward strand.
ATAATCCTAATGATATTTTAATGGACATGACTGCATTATTATGCTTCATTATAACCAACAATATGTTATAACCGATACTTCATTACATTGAGGTTGGAATGCTATCTCTTTTACTGTACACACATTGAAGCAGGCAGACATAAGCGTACCTGGTCACCAGAGCTACATGCTTCCTTGAGCAAACAACAAACATCTGTACCGACCTTTTGTCACCAGCCATGCAGTTGGGCTGTTGAGAGTTTTTTACGATTCTTAAACGATACTCGCAACACTCGATAAGTGCTTTAAGGTGTGCACCGAAAATATTAGTATTACTAAAACCAAGGTGCACTTTCCTTCAGCGGAAGCTCGCATTTTTTTTTTTTTCAGTACTAATCTTTGTCATAAAGGTAATAGAGATATGGCGCGTCCAGAGCAAAAAGATTGTTGAGATATTCTAGAGGTGAAAGCATTTGCCCTAGCCACTGCATGAATGCATCGTGGACATCACTATCACAATGTTACAGAATGATATGCTGGTTTCACAGCAAATGGCACGTGGGATAAATACATAACAAAGAGTGCTGCTGGCTAACACTGATGAAGCTCAAAGGTAGCTTTGGTAAGAAAAGTTTGAATGTGGGGAACACGACGGTTTTATTCAGCGGAGCGGCTGAGTAAGCTATCACAACGAGTGTAGCTGAATCGAACGTAGTGTCCTATTAAATTATTTTAAAACAGTTTTTAAGCATTTGCAGATATCCCTGTCCCACAATCATTCTGTTTGGGACAAACAGTGGCAATCTATTTTAAAAAGTGACCTTCAGTCACCGAGGGACACAGCGGAAACACGGCAGTCTTTAACTGATGAAAAAAAAGTGTCTTCATTTGGCTTCACTCTTGCATAAAAATTTAACAGTGAGACATCACGCTTAGGCTTTTTGATGCAGCAACCTACATTAAATAGTGCTGCTACATTCGTAAAATTGTGACTGACACTCGAGAGTTGTCCAATGCGGCAGCCACACTGCAAATGGTGAGTGAAAAAAGGAGAGTTGCACGAATACCATTTGGAGCCTAAAGCATGGAGAAATTGGAGCTGTAGCTGTGGTACAAAACACTTCAAAGGTAAAGATCACGATTGAAGGCCCTTGATTGATTTAAAATCAGCTTGTCAATTAAGATTCTCTTACACGGCTCCTACCTTATAAATTCCACATCCTTTCCAAAGTCTTCAAATCAGGTGTTATAACTTGCGGACTGACATTTCTTGAACTGATTAACAGATCAAGACAGCTTTACCACACAAGACATGACAAGAAGAAGCACGACGAACAATGTCGGTGTGCTTTTCGTCTTGACCCGCATTGTAGCACTGTTTTCGTCTGATCATGAAACAGTGAGCTGAACATAAATCCTTGCTAATATGAGAACCACCAGTTTGGTTTGAAGTTCAATTGTGACATATAAGTGCTTTACACAAATAATAGTGTTCATTCTTGAAACATTTCGGCGTGCACACCGTAGACGGAAAGGCGAAAGGCGAGAAGACGAACAGGCTCCTGTTTGTCTGTTTTTCTTCTCGCCTTTCGTATTTCCGTTCACTGTGTGCTCGCCAAAAGGTTTCCAAGAATGTCCTCAAACTAACACGCCCAACTTTCCATACTATTATAGGAGTGTTCATATTAGGGCTTACAAGCTATGTACATAAGAAGGATTCTTGATGTGCATGAGTGTTTTGTATTTTAGGTAATACAGCTATGTCAATATTTTTTGCTAGTGTTCCAACCATAATGTATGTGGGTGAGCATCGCAAGTAATTGATAACGAAGACTGTCCAAGTGGATGATAAGCCATGTCGATCACTTGAATTCACTTCAGTTTTTGGTACTGTGACATTCCTACATTGAGGTTCTCACCAAATAGAATAAACAACGGGCTGGGCAAACGTACAGTATGCATCAATACTGGGAGCAACCATGTCAGGTTTACTCAAACTCTGGTGAACCAAAGTTTAAGTATAATTTAGAGCTTGCTTTCCTGTTGTTAATACAATAGCTTTGTGAAAAAAATGCTATTTTCTTAGGTTCTTTGCAACGTTTCAGAATGTGTTCGTATCGCTCCATTCTGAATCTTTGCCATAACGTGTAGCTCAATGCAAAACTGCTCAGTGCCCTGGTCTGCTAAAAATGTACATTGATGCAGTTCGGTGAAACAGAGTAACACCAACAAGGTAGCAAGTTATACGATACAGCAGATGGTTTGGAGAATAGGCAACCGTCAGATGAACTTAGTGCACCAACATCAAGAAAACAAAAAACAGTTACACACGACACACAACCATTCAAACATGGGGTGATGGCAGATCTGTTTGCAGTGGCGACAGACCAAGCACAAGGAGGGAGAGAAGATTGCTCCAACTCACACTGCGCAAACAATCACAGGCTGTATATCCTGAGCTACAAACACGTTCCACGTACACGGCACAAGCGATACCTCACTCATATAGCAGAAGTATAATCTACAAGAAAAGAATTGGCGTCTCCTTGTGTTTTGACGTGAACATGTCCAGTGCTGTGGTCGATCTGACTAAAATGCTTACGAGCTGTACTAAACAAGCAATGTTTGTGACTTATTTGAGGCAGCTCGAGTAAGCGGCACTCAAAACATATCTGCTTAAGAGGAATTCACATTTAACTACTGCTGTGTCACAGGATGCACTGAAGAAAACCGACAATACATGTAGCCGTAAGTTTTGCTGTGATTTTTCTTCGCTTTAGCCAGGCCTTACTGCCGAGAAATTCTCTCACGTGATTCCTGTTGGTGAGTGTTTATGCCTGGCAAGGTAACAGGAAAGCTGCTACATAATGTGCAGGGGAAGCACGAGTAAACGAAAAATCTGCTTCACCTTAAAATTGAAGGGCAAGCACGCAGCATTTATTTAACGCCAGCTCTGACAACAGAACCGCAGCAGGCATCGAGTATGTGCATTGGTAAAATCTCAGAGCCCCGCCTTTGTCATGTCCTAAATCTCTTGGTAGTTTTAAGGCATTTATATCATAGGCAACAGTTCCTCGGTTAGCTCTGAAAGTTTCCGGGCAAAGCTTTACTGCATTGTGAACCCTGCAAAACCATTTTAAATCCACATTAACCGGCAAATAGTACATCAAGCTTAACAGGTATACAACTGTCGTCGGTCTTAATGTTTATTTGGGTTTATTAAACGATAAAATATTGAATTCTTCATCAAGGTGACTTTCATATAAAACTGACTTGGCCTTTTCCCACTTTTGACAACTTACCCACAGTGCCTGCGTCATCAAGCACGAAATCACAGATTTCACAGCTTACATAGTGAGTGTGAGAGCTTTTTCTGTAAATCCAGACATAAATTGCAAAGTTCAGTTTACATTTGCTTTAACTTGCAGCATCACAACTTCATTCCTCAAACCAGCAATTAGTCATAGCGTTATTATGACAACGATATGCTCCATTGCACAGCATGTTTTCTGAAGTGCTATTGTGCTTTAGAAAATGCAGTAGTGCGGTGTTGCCAAACATTCTCTGCTTGGGCTTCATTTCCAGGCAAACCAACTAGCTGCTCTTAGAAGGCATTCCATGTTTGCAGCTTCAAATGTGTGAACCATCAATGTCCTAGTCTTCCTTAACTGTCCCTTAACACAGTTGTTGCTGAATACATTTTAAGCATTCCACTCACAGCATTTATTTTGTGCATATCTATTTCATTGCTATAAATCAGATTTATCTCATAGAAAACCGTCCTCAACTTGGCAAGTCCTTTCATGCAGCGAGACTGACACCATGACGATCACACGCCTGTCCTCTTTATTCTTCCCTCCGTGTAAAACTGGAAAAAAAAAAGGAACAAAACAAAAAGTGTGTTTAAATGCCTGCGTGTGCTGTTGGGGCTTCGCTTGTTTGCAGGACCAATCTCCACTCATATGCAATTTTCAAAAAATCACACGTATACGGAAAACACAAAATAAAAATGCTACGGAGTTCAGGCTCTTCTTTAAATAAGTAATTTTGTTAATGCAGCCAGTTTAATCTCAATGATGAGATTCCAGGTAATACTTTAGGAATAATACATTATCAGAGTGCAGCTCTTAGGCAATCATTCTTGCGTTGAGTGGCGTCAGTGTGACCGATAGAACAAACGAGGACAAATTAGAGTGAACGTCGAGTGCAGCAGAATATGAAAGACGGCACGTGCCAGGAGGAGGGAATGACAGTGATGCAGTGGGGGGGGGGGTAGGGGCGATCTTTGCTTCCCTCTTATGTCTCTATCTGTACCCTCTCTCACTTGAGTGCTTGTAGCCAACCTCCTATTGCTAATTAGGACGAATGAGTGAAACCACCTCGAGCACACATCAACAGTATTTATGCTACGAAGGGATTTTTCTGCTACTAAAAACAAAACGTGGTGACCACGTCCCCCTCTCTGGTGTTGCTTTAGATGACCGACCCCTTCCCCCTCTCCCTAAAATGAGTGGCTGGACTCGCCTCCTGCAGTGATGAGATCAGGTTCTGCAGCAGCCACCTACGGCGCCACTGTAGTGCGCATCATTGTGCGTCAGCTCTTGTCGATTGAACGTGCCTGCGCACTGCCTTTCGTGGTCTCCTGCTTAGCGAGCAATTGCACTATGCTCTGTCAAGGCTGTTGATGTGAAATGGGATGCACAAAGTTGTCTGTCTCTCTCACTTTACTCGTGGCATTCCCTTCTTAATGTAAGCCATGATGTTAAGGCAAAGAGCACCACCAAATGTAACATGGGCGCAGAGCTGGGGTATTGATGCCAATATAGCTGCTGCCCAAGCGGCGACAAGAGACATCATCTTCTTCTCATCCGAGCGAGCTTTCTCGTGCTCTTTCGCCGCAACATTATCATCACCATCAGCCCACTACAGGACAAAGGACTCTCCCATGTTTTGCCGGTCGACTCGGTCCTGTGCTTGTTGCTGCTGCCACTTTATACCCGCAAACTTCCTAATCTCAATCGGCCCACCTAACTCGTTCTGTCTCCTCTTCACCCACTTATCTTCTCTTTGAATCCAGTTTGTGATCCTTAATAACCAGCAGTTATCTTGCCGTTGCGCTACATGCTCTGCCCATGCCCATGCAGGGGCAGATCCAGCCACGCACTTATCGTAAAATCAAAACACCTAACAGCTGTACTCAGAATTTGCATTAGGCAGTTATCATAATCATCAGGTTTCTGACAGCAATCTTTCTGTTAGAAGCAATGTCTTTTGAAAGAATTAAATGTGATGTTCTTTGACCTTCTGCAAGCTCTGCAATAGTAATTTCATTTGATTATTACATTAAGACCTGCTTAACTCAAGCAATTCTTTACTATGTCGACGTGCATTGTTTCAACAATGGAGAAATGACATTAATGTATCCCCAATTGATTTGATATATAAATTTTTGGTCATAGCGGCTGTAGGATCCTTATGAAAACTAAGACATTATTGGCAGCTTGAGCTGCCTAGTAAGTGTACATACCATATCGTGGTGCGGCCTACCTCAAACTGTGGGAAATGGTGTTCTAATCAAGAGTTGAATATCTCTACCATTGGCTGCCAAACTTAAACAAGGTAAAACACTAGCATTACGGCCAAAAGGTCCTACTTGGTGCTGCTATGCTTGCTGTGATCAAGGTCGCATTGATAGAAGTCTTTTTGGACAAATGGCCAATTTTATTTTTGCCGTATTTGCGTAAAGATTGTGTAATTGGTGGAGTACATTACTTGCTATAGTGCTTATATGCGTAGTGAATGCATCACCTCAGATAATGTCTCTTGACGAGTGAACTGAGTGGCAAGAGCAGTGCTAAACTGATTGTACTATAAGGATAAAAATACCAGCAACAATGAGAATGAGTAGTTGTTCTAGCTTCGTGGCAAAAGATGGGATCGCCATCTTTCCACTTATAAAATTTTAGGATCTAGTTTTGCAGAGCCGCTGAAGATGCACAGTTCCAAGTAATCCTGGACAATAATAAGCATTTAATGCATTTGAACATACTAGCTGTTCAATGAATCTATTAAAAAATTCATATACAAATGATCAGTTCAACTGAAAATAAATGAGTTCAATTATGTGACCTGAGTTATGTACATCTGAGTGTCCTACCAAAGCAATGTTTGTTACTGCTTGTCAAAGGATCAACAAACATGCTGAAGCACTTCGGTTGTTGCAGAAAAACTCGTAACACCCTTAATAAAGAGCTTCAAATTCACATTGCAAAAATGTGCTAGCTAAACCACAATGGAGATGGCAATATTGTTTGTGATGTTCATCAGACATCTTTTTCCAAGAGCATCTACACGGGCTCAACATTGGCAACAGTTGTTAAAGAAACCTAATCCACATTGCAACCAAGAGTTGAAGCCCTCTGTTTACATAGACTTGTCAGACCTTGCCAGAAGGGCCGAAATTTTCAGGCAGACCATTTTAGCTTCGAAATCATACAATGCTTCATGGTAGCACTGACAACTAGTATCGTGCTAACAGTAGTGCATACCTTAGTGCCCTCAAAGTTACAAGTCTTTGCAGTTTGACACTTACTCAACTTTTCGTCAAAATGAGATAGACTAGCAAGTTTGCGAAAGCTTTGTTCTCAAGGCATCATTGGAACACAAAGGTAATGGGAAAGCTCAACATGACACAGCACCTGCTGACCCTTTTATGCTTGCACCACGCAATGTCCCTCATCTATCTCACACTGTCTCATCTCGAAGTTTGGGCAGTGATATAAATCAACAGCATTAGTGCATTGTGTACCTTAAATATTTATGTCGAATATTATACTTGAATAGCTAAAGTTTTTGGGACTATGTTTCCTTTTGAAATCCTGGCTCTAGACATTTCGTCAAGCATTAAAAAGTACCGCACCGGCAGAAGTGTTGCAGATGCATTGTGTTGCTTAAACAGTGATTCATCCGTCAATGCTGTGCTGAGGCAGCACTAGGACTGCACCTGAATCTTCCTCAGCATTTAGCATGTAGATGCACAGAAATGCATGTAGATTTTTTGAGATATGCGCTCCTCTTCCTCACACCACAGATGCAGCTGTGGCTATGCCTGTAGTTTTCTCGTTTGTTTCTGCACGTGCCTATGAACTGCCCCTTGTTCCTATGAACATGTGGCCAGTCACGGCAGGTCCTCTGGTGAGGAGGAGGATGGTGGTGGCCGAGCCTTGATGTGGCGCACCTGTGGTGGTGGAGCCTCGTCGATCTGCTGCGTGTACTTGGGTCCGAGGCCATGGTGCAGCCGCACTTTCTCGGGGTCATTGGTCATCTCATCGCTCTTGAGCAGGAAGAAGACGCCCACGTTCAGCTGCGGAATGTCGTAGAGCACGTTGAGCAGGAGCATCATGGCTGTCAGGCCCACCAGCAGGTATCCTGCGAAGAGGACAGATGAGAGATATTGACACTGCGGTCGTGACTGTGAAGAAGGCAGGAAGTCAGTGTGCAAAACTGAACTCATCATTGGGTGAGCTTGAGTCGAAAGAATGAAAAGCAATGCACGCTGTACACAGATGGCGGCAATAAAAGTCGTCGGCTGTCAGTACTGTGATTTGGAGCGACATGCACCGACTCTTAGACATGCATCACAATTCATTACAGCATTATCACTGATTCTCGCAAAACATTTGAAACGTGCTCAAACTATGCATCAAGCATGAAATGTTTGTCAAAGAGTTGGCGTCATTCGAAAATAATCATGCAAGCTAAAGCATCACCCATGCTGAGTAATAAAGTGCTTCGCAAGAAAGTGAGAAAGGCTGTCCCCGTGAATTGAAGCAAGCAAGTAAGCGCATAAATATATTCTGTCATTGTAACAGTGGCTAGAAGTCATCACAGGTGACATGCATAAGAAGGAAAGGCTTCAGGGCTATACAGAACATTAACTTCTTACTCTTTACCACCGTGATAGAGCGTGGCACTCTAGATTGAATAATTGACCAAATGAAGACATTATTGATAGTTACAAATGAACTGTCACGTAGGGTTCGAGGGGAAAGGGGGCTGAGCTAACCACACTTCAATGCATTGCACTACGTTCAAATTTTTTATACTTGCATTGGAAAAAAACAAATTATGCTGTCCTTTGGAAGCTGGCCTAACTTTAGCTGTTATGCCATGGCCCATCGCCAACAATGTTCAACCTGTTCAATGTTCAAAGTCTATACTTTTGTTTGACCCCACCAATGTTAATGTTGTAAAGTATGGGGCCTAAGGCAAAACTTAGAAAACACTTATATTGCAGATGGGAAAGTCTGCTCTCAGAATAATAATTCTCCTCTGTTAATTATCTTAGTAGCATTCTGCTTAAGGACCTTGTTATTCCTTTTTAGTTAGTTATTTGTTTAGTTTACAATATACAATACAGAAAGTTTCTATATCCAACACTGCAATTATTTTCCCATCTGTTAGAACGAGTCAGTGAGTAACTTCAACTTAAATTTGCATTATTGTAACAATGTCTACAGTAAATGATAATTAGAATTCTCTGATGCTATGACGTAGAACACTCTGTACAAGAAAAGAAAACCAAAAAGAAACTCTGAGCTTGCTATCAAACGCTTTTTTCTTCCCGAGTCAAATGTAATACCTGTTCGTTCATTTAGCTTTGTGCCAGAAAGAGTGTGTACATGCACGGTCATAGGAATCGTGAGAATTGTTGCTTATAGTCATTTTAAAGCCGCAATAAGTGCATTTGCTCGGAGCATACGCAAGGTTGAGGCAATTACATGTGAACCAAACACGAAATAGCACAATAAGGAGAGTTTGCCACCAACCATTCCGGCCAGCACTCACCTACTACAGCCACTTTGTAAAGAGGCCTGTAAGGCTGCTCGTAGCTGTCTCCGGGTGTGAAATCACCGAGGCCAATGGTTGTGAGGGATATGAAACAGTAGTAGAGCGAGTCCACGTAGTCCCATTCTGGCTCCAGAGATGAGAAGATGGCCGCAGGCACCAGGAAGAAAAAGACCACCACCAACAGCTATAAGAGAGGAAACCAGCGCATTGCCACACGAATGCAGTTCAAATGCAGATATAATAATTGGATGCAATTAAGGAAACATTCTTCCTGCTGATTGACATGCTACAAAAGTATATCTGACTGTAGTGTACACTAAATACAGTTAAGTCAATGTATCAGAGGCAGGGGCAGCTTCAAGATTTTTTTTTTACGGTGGGACGGGGGGAGGGGGGGCATGACAAGTGAGTTTCTTCTGGGAGGCAGGGAACACATTAGAATCAATCAGAATCAGTTTTACTGTAATTAGTACATAGTGATGATATGCAGTGCACTTTGTCTGTAGCTTTTGAGGTGGCAAAGAGGGGGCAGGCGAAAATTCTGAGAGTACTCCAGCCCCTCCCACATCCAGTGCCGGTGCAGCCCCTATTCAAAGGTGGTAGAATCATCAATTTACTACTTCATTGCATCTAAACTTCGTTACATTGAAATTTGCCTTTTACAGCAGAGCTGTGGGACGAGTGGTCTCTAATGCGTGTTTGCCACCTGTATGTCTTCCTAACTTTTAGTAGGTCAGTGTGATGACTAGTTGGATTTGCCCAATTTTGTGGCAGATTTCTACAGGAGAGGGCAAGCCCATCCAGTTATAACTGATTTGATTGATATGTGGAGTTTAACCTCGCAATACCACCATATAATTATGAGAGATGCCGTGGTGGAGGGCTCCTGAAATTTCGACCACCTGAGCACACGGGCCTACAACACTCTTGCCTCCATCTAAAATGCAGCTGCGGCAGCCGGGATTCAATCCCGCGACCTGCGGGTCGGCAGCCGAACACCTTAGCCACCAGACCACTGCGGCGGGCACTCCCTAGCCGGGGGGGGGGGGGGGGGGGGGTTGCCCTTGCTACTATCAAGGGGTGGGAAAGAGACAGGTGGTAGCTATGGTTAGAGCCTAGACAAGCCAGGACCAACTAGACACAGTATAGTAAGCTTGAACAATTATGATCGTCAACCAGCTATCCCACCAACATTCTTTGAGGCGGACCCTTCGCGTCAGCCAATATATCGCGAAGGTAACGACAGAGCCATTTCGTTGGGCTTACCCCCATCGACTCCACGGCAACTAATGCTCCTTACTTAATTGACATGCGATGATAACATTTACATGAAATCGGGAGATGACGCACTGCACACGCTGGACAGAATACAGTACTATGGCAGGTAATAAATAGTAGAGTAGTGCGCGTGCCACTGTTATCGTGCCGCTGTAGTGTACTAGACTATGTATTCACATGATTGTAAGTAAAGTTGAATTTAGGTCGACTCCACTAAGATTGTATGGTTAAGAAAGAACACAGAACGCATTTTATAAATAAAAATTTATTTACGATGTTGTTGGAAAAAAAAATAAACTCGAATTTCAATGTGTAAAGGTGCCTTCACGGCAGTGCTTACAAAGCAATGCGGCAAAACTACTTCGGGGGCAACACGCGCGGATCATTCTTGGAAAGAAAAATTTCGCACATCGTTCCTGAAGGCGGAGCCTGTACAAAACAAAATGCGGTGTATGCTACAAGAAGAGCCTGAACGCAGACATATTGTCGTAACCACGCCACCGCGTGCCCGATTTCTCGTCTGTCGCTAAGATCCGATAGCGAGTCGACCTCCCATGCGGAGCAATGCGCACGTTGTGTATTGTATATTTTTATTTATTTATTTAAATACCTTAAGAGCCCAGAGGGCATTACATAAGGGGGGATACATACAAGAGGTTACTATAGCATCAGTAAAACAACATGTCAGGGAGTAATACTAGTAATCAAACTGACCGATAGCCCAAACAACATTACTAATAACACAATAAGCAAAAAACACAGTAAGCAGCTCACCATAACAGGAAACATATTTCAAGAAATAGCAATAAACATTCTCTAAGCATGCGTTACACATTAAATGTCAATGGTGGTTACAAATTATTGTCAACTTCTAAGTAAGTTAGTACTGCAGACTGGAAAAGGGAGGGTTCTGTAATAGCGACGATGTTTGAGGGCAGCGCGTTCCACTCGTTAATGGATAACAGCAGAGGTGAAAATTGGTATTTCTTAGTGCGTGAATATATCGGATTGACCTTATGTGCATGACCAACGCGATCAGAAACGTAGGGAGCCGGGTGAATGAATGATCGGGAAAATGACGAGTCACTAAGATATAATCTATGGAAAAAACATAGGCGGGACAACTTTCTGCGCGTGGCAAGCAATGGAAGGTTCAGAGAACGCTTAAGACATGTTACGCTTTGGTGGCGAGAATGGCAGGAGGTGATAAACCGAGCTGCTTTATTTTGTACTGATTCTAGCATATCAGATAACATTGCCGTGTGTGGATGCCAGATGGTTGACGCATACTCTAGTGAAGGCCTGATCAGAGCTTGATATGCGTGAAGTTTAGTTACACTAGCGTGAAGCTATATATTACACTGTAATGTGACGAATCAGCCGCACGCTTTTCTCCGTGCCGTTCCGCAGGCGACGAACTTGAACGCCGAGTGATGCCTTTGCCCGCGAAGGCGCTTCTGGAAAACGCGCTGCTCCGCTTTGGTGGCCGCTCTCCTTTGCGCGGCGAGAAAAAAAAAAAATGCGTACGCAAAAAAACGAGTCGACGCTGTCCACGGTCACCAGAAGTAGTTTCAATTTATTACCTCGGACTCCCCAGCGGTGGCAGTGAAACTTAGTTAAACCGAAATTGTGGATAGACTCGCTTCGTTACATTGAGGTTGAAAGTACGCGGTGTTATGAAATAAAAACAAAAAAAAAAAGATACGAATGCTTCGTGCTTCGTTATATCCAGAAGTTCATTATATGAGAGAATATATATATATATATATATATATATATATATATATATATATATATATATATATATATATATATATATATATAACTGAACAGCACGTGATAAGAACCGTATGTGGACGTACACAGACAGTTGGTTTCGTTCTCAGTGTTGACAGTGGTTCTTCCTCTTTTTTACTTTCTTTCTTTTCATCTTTTTCTTTTTCGTCTTTTTTCTCCCCCCTTTTTGTTTTTTTTTTTCTTTTTTAGTTTCCTCTCACTCTCGCAAACATGTTTCATGGCGAGAGGGACGCGGCAGCAACGAAGTTTGGAAGTTCATGTCAGTATTACTCATCCCCTGATGAAGGGAGGACCCCTCCCGAAACTGTTGGGAAAAAATATATTTATCCTTGTTCACAACGCTCCCGTTGTGCCATATCCCATATTATATATATATATATATATATATATATATATATATATATATATATATATATATATATATATATATATTTAGCGGTATAGGGCTTATGTTAGATGCGACTTCGTTGTGATGAAATTGGGACCACCTGGAGTTCTTTGACAGGCAATTACATCACGGGTCTCAAGTGATTTCGCCTCCATCGAAATTGTGGTTCGCCGCGCCAAGGATTCGACCCCGTGACCTTCGGGTCAGTAGTCGCACACCATGACCACCGTGGCGGTTGGCCGGCTACGCCAATGGTTTTCAGGTGTGATCGCTACCACCCGATAAATATGCAATTTGAACGGGTCGCTGAGTTCGGTTTATAAAGAAATGTATATGTGGCATGACTCACCGTGCAATCATTAACTAGGCAATCATTTATGTTTTAATAACAATCATAATTACGGTAAAATACACTATATCATATTCAAAGAAAAGCGGCGCACAAAAAAGACGGAGACAAAGAAGAGAACCACACACAGCGCTGCGGTTCTCTTCTTTGTCTCCGTCTTTTTTGTGCGCCGCTTTTCTTTGAATATGAATACACACCAACTCGCCCAACTTTCTATTCTGTTACACTATATCATTTGCGATCGCCTCGAGTTTGGTCTCCAGAACTCCGTCATCAAATTATGTCAGTTTCACGCATTTATATTAAGAATATCACACCACGCTTGTCGCTACTAAAGTGTAAAGTGCATGCGGTGAGCAGAGAAGCGTTCGTACACCGACAATGAAGAGGTGGAGGACGCGGATGTTGAATGCCTGGTAGAGGTGGCCGAGGCGCGAGTTGAGGAACTGCAGTATGTAGGTGACGGGGATCAGGAGTCGCTCGACGAACGCCGACAGCAGGATCAGGGTCAGCGGGATGCCGATCAGCCCGTACACGATGCAGAAGATCTTGCCACCCGTCGACAGCGGGGTGATGTTGCCGTAGCCTGCGCCATGTAAACGTACTCTGGTTTATTCATACACTCTGCAGCCCGTGAGGGCTATGGCAGGAGTGGGTGTACAGTGAGCGTGATATTGTGGTGAACTCTAAGTGTGCCACGGCACACCAGGTGGCGCTGCCAGCACGTCGCGGATAAAGCCTCTGAATATTTTAGTTGGAGATAAGGTCCCTAAAGAAAACTAAGGTAGCGCCAACTGCGCCCCTTCGCTTTTGCTTACTCTTTGGATGGATGGGTGCCACCAGGCTCGCAAGAAAAAAAACAAAAATCGCAAAGATATTTTTCTCTTATGTTGGCCCATTGCCTTATCTACTTCGATTAAATTGATCTTGTTATGAAAGCAGCTGCATCAGCACCCCTACAGCGTCTAGCAAGAACTTACGGACACAGACACACCCTCTCCTGGCGAACAGGGGAGGGTAATCTGGTGCAGCGCAAAGCCCCTAGAAATTTTAGGGTCTTTAGTGCAGTGCCTCCTCCTCACCGTTGTCGTCGTACAGACAAAATGGCGCTAGCGCTATAACAAGCTACAGTATACTAGAAGCTAGTACACTGTAAACAAGCCTACCAATCACGAAGGAGAGGAAGAGCCTGCACGGCGATAAGCATGACGCTACTTTAGTCGCCGACCGACATTCCTCTTCCTCTATCTCCGCGCCTCTGTTGGCGGTGCACAGGGTGCATCTCCCCCAAATGAAGATGCACTCAGCGCTGGCAGCTTCTCTTTCACTGCCTTGACATGACTGGCAAGGGTTGTCAATATAGTGTCAGTAGTCAGTATGATGCGTAACGTGCGAAATTCACTGGCAAACCTGAAGTCTGTGACCATAGTACGCTCATTAATCTATGCTCGTGCTGTGGCATGCGTAGAAAAGCACTGTCCACAATTCCAAAAAAGTGCGCTCCCCCCCCCTCTTCCACCCCCTCTAGACGCCCATGTCATGGTACCAATTCGCAGTTAGTTGGCTTGTAACTGGAGCCATTCGCTTTCATTGGTGGGACCAGTAAGATCCCAAGTGGGCCCAATTACTTTCAGTACAACAGCTTATGGTACCTGCTGGTAGCTGACTTTTAACTGGAGCCGTTCGCTTGCATTACTGGGACCAGATTGTTTTCAGCTGGAACCAGTTGGCCCAAGTGAACGCTGAAACTATTGTTTACACTATATTTAGATTCTCGGTTAGAAATTTTCACTTTGGCAACGGCGTTCAGGTAACTGGTACGCTCGGAGTGTACATACACGACGGGAGCCTAGGGAAATCAACTTCGGGTAATACTTTTGGAGGGCCACTACTTTATCTGACGCGTTATTTTCGCTTGGTACTCACGCAAATGGCTATGCTCACTTAAAAGTGTGGCAGCTTGGGCTAGTTGGTATGGCATGACGATAGTTATAGCGCGAGAACAAAACGAGGACACAGAGACAAGACATGTACATCGGGTCCTTCTTGTCTCTGTGTCGTCGTTTTGTTCTCGCGCTATAACTATCGTCATCGCTATGCTCACGTTTGCGTGGCATGAGGCGCGAAAGGTAGGTGCGGTCGTCGCTTACCGATGGTGGTTATGATGGTGCTCGAGAAGAAGAATGAGTGTCCAAAACTCCAGTTCGGGTCCGAAGTAACGTTCTTGACTGGCGACACCCGGTTCTCGTGGGCGCGAACGATCTCAACGATGAAGCTCTCCAAAGCCTCATCTGCGTACAGAGAGAGCTCGACATTATGCACCGTCCATGGATTACACTTGTGGGTAGTCAAGAAAACTCATTATGAGTTAATTAACCAGTGATAAACTTACGACTCAAATAAAAATTTGTCTTCACCAACTTCTCCGTCTTTGTCTCTCGTACATGCGTTCGTATGTACAAGATTCACGTCATGCAGTTGTGCACTTCCCACACTGACACCTGATCTTGATTGAATATTGTTTGTACGCGAAATAAAAGAAATCACAAAACTTTCAACATAACCTTCGTAACGAAGCACTCGTTTGCCACGCCGTCGTTTGAGCCATGCCCGGCCGTACACAACCAAATAGTATCACACACTACAAAAAGATTGAAAGTTGGGCGAGTGGGACGCTTGCATTATGAAAGGAAAAAAACACACAAAAAAATTGGAAAAGCGGAAGGAACTTAGAACGCAAAAAGAGCGTTGACTCACATGTGAATTTGTAAGAACAAACTTATCAAATATGAACTGGGAACAAGCAAAAGATAATATAGCGAACACATGTAGCAAAGGAATGGCTAGCGAAGAGTACTCTCAGGATACGCCATTTCCTGTTTTAGAGTCATTGCTTGGTTTATGTTGTTTTTTACGTTGCTTTATTTCATTATATTTAGCACTAGTTAATATCATCGGAGAACAGACAAATACAATGAGTATGACTTCTGTTCCTCAGTGATTTTGTATTATTTCGTGGCACCGTATCGTAAGCAGTTAAAATACGTCCTATAGTATAGGGAAGTGCTGCTGCTGGGCAACGTTCTATTGCCGAAGAATGATCCTGCGCAAAACATCCACTACATGGAGGACGTTTGAGCTCCTAGGCTCAAACGTTGTGCATGACATCGCTGTTCTCGTTCGTTGCACCGCTTTGCTCTAACATCCTCAGCGGTCGCCATAATGCAGTCGAGTTTCGTTCGTGTTTGATACCCCAGCAGAAGCTCCGCTGGATACTTGCCCTCCTTCACTGGCGTGCGGCGGCAACGGAGTAGAGGTCTTGATATTCGAGTTTGCAGCGGAATTTCTTCGTTTTTCCGCATGCCTTCCTTTAACGTTCCTAAGGCTCGCTCCATTGAACCATTTGGTGGGAATGATAAGGCGCTGACGTCAAGTGTTTTACTTTGTTCTTAGCGTGCGCCCATAAGCGTGCGCATCCTTACCCTTCGGGGGGGGGGGGGGGGAAGGCAAGATCGTCTTAGCGACCTCCCTCGGTATTATGTCAATGTATAGGGCTGACTTTGCCCCCCCCCCCCCCCCCCGTCTTACTTCACTAGGTGGGGCGGCCGCCACGTCACAGGTCTGCGTGGTCAGGTGGCCAGCTGCATTAACCTTGCCGCCGGAACTGTTGCTGTCTAGCTCGGTGCCTTTAAGGTGCGTTTACACTAGAACGACATGACACTGACACGATGACACGAGGCAGACGTCCCGCCGGCAAAGTCGTCTGACCGCCTGGCCATACTAGGCCGACGAAGACGCCTTAAAAGGCAGCATGTCGTCGTAATGTAACATAATGACTGACCAAAAACACCAGCAAAACGCATTCACAGACGTTTCGTCGGGAGATCTGCGGCTGACCGAAAATTCGCCCATGGCTTTGCTTCAAACGACCACGAAGGGGGAAACCTTGAGCGAGATAACAATGGCCCGTCCGAGGATTCTACGACGTTTGAATAGACATCTTGCACACCCCACGGAAATCTTTCCTTCACTTCCCTTTTGTGTCTCCCCACCCCCGATCATCGACGCCATGGATTGTGGCGGGGGCTGCGCCGCGTAGCCGAAGAGAGACAATGGCAGAGCAGGGAGCACGGCTGAAAATGGTGCGCAGGTGTGCACGTTTAGTCGGTATATCCCTTGTGCCTCCAGTGTGACTATAGAATTGGCCAACGGAAGGCTGTAAGCACGACAAGGCGCAAACGGAGTCTTCCAGAGACCATTGGCGGACTGTTTGTGTCGTTGCAATGTAAATAAGACGACGACAAGACTAAGTATGTTCCCAAAGACAGTCAGCAGACCAAAATTGGTGTCGTCTCTCTCTAGTGTAAACGCGCCCTAATTGGCCAATGAAAGACTGAGCACGACAAGGCGCAGACGGAGTCTACCAAAGACTATCGGTGGACTGATTGTGTCGTTGCAGTCTACATAGGACGACGACCGGACAAAAGACACCCCCCAAACACAGTCGGCAGACCAAAGTCGGTGTCCAGTCTTTCTAGTGCAAACGAGCCTTAACTACGATTAACTAATTAGCTAACTTAACTAATTAACTAACTTAACTACGCGCCTTAAAAACGTTTATCCTGCACATGTGAAAACGAGGTCTCCGGTTCAAAACAAGGTGCAAAAGTTTGGTGCCTTGAAGCCCTGACCACACGTACGCGTTACGGCGCTTCAGCGCAGTGGTGAAGACTCGGCGCCACGCCCTCTCCCAACGGAGAGAGAGGACGCGCGGCTAAACAAGCCTGCATGTAGTTTCTCTCTCTCAAAGAAAGAAAGCGTGGCGCCAAGTCTACACCCCACGCACTGACGCGCAATAACGCGCGCGTGTGGTTAGCCTGCACCGAACACTGAGCTGCGCGCATGGGCGCGCCGTAACATTGGTTGTGTAAACAAGCTTTTCTCCTCAAACACGCGCCCGTTTCGACAAACGGGTTGCGCTTTCGGAGTCGTCTGCAGGCGAATCAATCGTAACTTGATATTGGTGCGGGTTGCGACGGCGGCGGTATACCGGACGCGTAGTATTGTGTAGCTCCCGAGGCAACCACGCGTTTGGGTGACAGGACGCGCACACTTGTATCGAGTTATCATCGATCGCGCCCTGCACTCGAAAACTGCCTAATTCAAAAGTGCAACCTCGAAAAATATGCCAGTGTGCGAGATACGCACGTTGAAAAAAAAAAAAAACACGACTGCAGAGGGGCTGGTGAAGACATGCACCGCTGCCGTGTCGTTGAATATAATAACAAGTAAAAAAAAGAAAACTAATGTGGACGCCAAAAGCGGTTGCTACCGAGGAATATGCGTATACATAGTATGCATTGGGGAGGGGGGGGGTCGGTATTTAAGGCAGTGAGCAACAATATCTGTGTCCCAAGTTGGCGCTGCTCTACATATCACGGTGCCAAAGAGTCTTAACGCGACTGCTATCTTATACATAGGTCAAGTCTCCATATATCTCTTGGCTGTTGCGAATACAACAACAACAGCAACAACAACAACAACAACAACAACAACAACAACAACAATAATAATAATAATAATAATAATAATAATAATAATAATATCATGGGTTCTATGAGCCAAAACCATCGTATCATTATGAGGCACCGCATTCTTGAACGTATACACCTAAATCCAAGTGCACAGGCAGGAAATTCTGTTGTGCCATATACGAAGAAAGTACGACAAAAGAAACAGTGAAATCAGAGACGTCATCATTAAAAATCTCAGTGCAAAATTTAAAAGCGATACTTTTGATACTGTTTTTCTCACGCAGCATATATACGCATGATGGCGAAATCAAAGACATTAGAGTTTTTAGAGCACAGATTATTAGTCGAAACCGATTCATAGTTTGTCTAACTGTGAAATGTCATATTGAACAAACTCGGCGCAATGCGGTGTTCCCACTGTAGCAACAATATCTGGGGTTTTATGGCCCAAAACCAGATATGACTACGGGGCACGACGCGGTGGAGCGCTCCGGAAATTTCGACCGCCTAGTGTTGTTTAACGTGCGCCCGCATCGCACAGTACACGGGTCACTAAGCATTTTGCCACCACCGAAATGCGACCGCCGGGATCGAACCCGCGACCTTCGCGTCAGCAGCCGAACAGCGTAGCTTTGTACTTCCCGCTGCGCGGCATTCCCACATTCGCGCGCTACTCCACTACGCGCTTGCACGCAAGAACACAGTTTACAAACAGCGCAAAGTGGGATCCTATCGGAGGGAGGAGGAGGAAGGTAAGAAATGAAAGGCAGGGAGGTCAACCAGACGCACGTCCGGTTTGCTACCCTGCACTGGGGGAAGGAATGAGGCGATTAAAGGAGAAGAGAGAGAGAAGTGAAGGGCAACGTGTGTGTAGATGCGACCTTGTCCATTGCACGCTCATAAGCAGTCGCGTAGTCCGGTCGTTTTTAGAAAACTTAGCAATGCCCGCGTCGCTTTGCTGGCCTGCGACGCGTAGAGCCATGAACCAAGGATGTTCTCTTGGGAAAACGGTCTACTGTCTAGTGTCTCTAACGTTTCGCGCAGCAAGTTGCGTTCGCTCGCAAAACGTTCACATGAACACAGTAGATGTTCTATGGTCTCGTCAGTGTCGCACGATTCACATCGGGAGCCTAACGGAGTGCATATTGTAGCGCATGGGCGTCGGTAGGGGAACTAAGCCCCCCTAAAGCCAGAGCAGAATTTGTACAACCCGAGCCCCGCCCCCCAAGATATATCAACTTCCCACTCCTTTCAAAGCTGCAGAGGTGCAAGATGGCTTTGCACCCCCGTATGTGTTTAGAAAGAGTTCTTTACATTCGAGTACTTTGTAATCTACTATGGAAGAGCATATAGCCGTCCCGTTACGCTTGGCGCAAACTACCATGATTTTTCAATAGATAAAAGTCCAAACACTAAGTGAATGCTGGCGATGGGACGAAGCAAAGTGCACATGGTGATGAATCGTAGCCTTCTACTTTGTTCTGGTTAGCAGTCTTTTACTTTGTTCTTGTTAACCTTTTGTTTTGCTATATGGTTTAATTTATGGGCGGGAAAATGTCGGTGTTTATTTCGGTGTTGTGGCTTTTTTTTCTGCATGTTCCACGGCTTTTTGATAACTTTTTTGTTGGGCACAGATGTTTCCGTTTCTACATCTGCTGTAGACAGTTCATGGACGGAGGGACATTGTGCGGTCTTATAAGGTGCTTCACGCCCTTAATGTACTGCCAACTCTCATGTCATAGCGTCACACCGAAAAAAAAAAACTAACCAATACGCGAAACGTCTTTCACTTTTAACGAGGGCGTTTTCAATTAAAACACCGCCCCCCCCCCCCCCCAAAAAAAAAAAAAAGACAGCGTGGGTGCAGGCTTGCGTTCTCCAGGAATGCTCAATTATTGAAAGCTAGATTCGCGACTGCTAAGCCCGACAGCGAAAAGGGGGACAGGCATCCGTGTCGTCCTCTCGTTGCGATGGAGTTTTCTCATCGGGATTAAGAGTTTCCAAGAAACTTCGGCAGCGATGCAAATGAGGCCGTCGATGAGGATAGCCTCTGCAGCGTTCCGTGTCGCCATTCGCGCAAGCCCGAAATCTCGAGCGCTCTCCCACACGGGCTCTGGCACCGTATTACAGACGAGGCATTTCGGATTCGATCCCGCTGCTTCACTGTGCTGTGTGTTTTATCATTGCCTTTTTTAGGGGGTTCGATTTTCTCGCTTTTATAAACATTCGGACGCAATCGCTATATGTTCAGATAACTGGGGAGGGCCGAAGCATGTAGGGAATCTTCCTTGTAGCGCGCGTAAAGGACAGGGAAAAAAAAATGAAGGCACATGTAGACAAGACATAGCGCTTGGTCTTGTCTATGTCCTGTCCTTTATACGAGCGCTACGAGGAAGCTTACTGACGATGTCAACGAACCCGCATCGAATCCCTCATGTAGGGAAGACTGCTCCACTAACGTCGTCGGGCGTTTGTTCGACTAAAGTTGCTACGCCGACATGCCTGTTTTTGTCATCGAATGTGGTTATACAGGGACAAAGAGATATCGCATCCACTGTGCATTGTTGATTGATCGATATGTGGAGTTTAACGTCCCAAAACCACCATATGATTATGAGAGACGCCGTAGTGGAGGGCTACGGAAGTTTCGACCACCTATAGGGTTCTTTAACGTGCACCCAAATCTATATAAGCACACGGGCCTATACAACATTTCCGCCTCCATCGGAAATGCAGCCGCCGCAGCGGGGATTCGAACCCGCGACCTGCGGGTCAGCAGCCGAGTACCTTGACCACTAGACCACCACGGCGGGGCCACTTAACATTGTTCCCAGTCCTGAGTTTGTCGTATACATATAACGTCTCGCAATACTGGTGAACTATAAAGATTATTGGCAATGCGCCTAATCTTGCGCTGATGACTTGCACTGATGTCACTGAAAGCGCCACCGCGTTGGGGCACCAGAGTGCGGTGACGTGGCGTTTCCGATGTGACATTCATCTTATTAAAACATGGCGTGCATGCTTTTTCATGTTATTCATGCACAGAGACGTTCCTGCCACCATGTCGTTTTCACATAGAAACAACTTGTTTCTCACCCAAGCCCGTTGAGCCCCAGTTCTTTCCAGAAGTTGCATCCATGATGTGACGTGCAAGCCATCTATTGATTGTAGATAACGATCATCGTTATTCGTTAATGATATATATATTTATAACTATATTTACTAAATAACGCAACAGATATTGTCTACTGTACAAGTTTGTTTTTTTATCAGCTGCAACCCCCTTCCTCCTTTCCCCCCGGTTTGTTGTCCGGACCTCAGCGCGCCGGCTTAATGCAACTCAACTCTGATCCTGTAAAGGTTGCCGACCCTTGCTCCACAGCAACGAAGACAAATGCAGGCACGCTGGATATCGGTGGATGGATGTCAGTTGCCACGAAATAAGCAAACGCAAGCATCGAGAGTGGTGACCTTTTAGACGCGACCCGGTTCTCCACAGCGCACAGTACGTGAACACACTTCTTGATGCAGTCGGTCGATCTGCCTTGAGCGAGCTTCGCGAATAATTCGTGACTCCGCGGGTTTGTCGTAAAGTATATGCAATTGAGGACGACGCAGCGAGCTACGGAAAAGGAAAATTATAGGCGTAATGTTAAGGGACAAGAAGAAGACCAAGTGGGTCAGGGAACAAACGCGTGCTATAGGAATAATTTGATCGACATAAAAAAAAAAGAAATGGGCATGTAGCGAGAAGGGGAGATAACCGCTGGTCATTAATTTGAAAGGTCGTTGCTTCGGATCCTGCCGACGGAACGGATGATTTCTCGAGTACGCTTCAATTTCTATCAATTTGCGCCGAAACCAGTACACTACAGTTTAGAATAACAACAAATAATGCCCCCGATGCCTTGCTTGGCTTAATTGTCTGTTTGTTTTGTCATTAATGAAGAGTAATGAATTGAACTTCAAGAGAAGGCAAGCGTGACAAAAGAGGGGGGGGGGGGGTAGATGGCTCGGGGAAAAGGAAGCTTTCCTTCCCCTGACGACACCAATGGTTGTGGTAGTTACATTATTATTATTATTATTATTATTATTATTATTATTATTATTATTATTATTATTATTATTAATATTAGTAGTAGTAGTAGTAGTAGTAGTAGTAGTAGTAGTTGTAGTTGTAGTAGTAGTAGTACACTCCTAATCACGCCCTGTGCGTGAAGTTCTAGGTATAGCCAGGACACCACAACTTTTCCATGAAGTTTCCCAGCTATGACTGACACTTTATCCAGGACCTGATCAACGGTGCCACAGTAGTATTTATTAGTATAGCAGTAGCAGCAGTAGGAGTCAAGTAGGTCACGCGAGCAGGAATCGAGAGATTGAGGGGAGGGGGGGGGGTGGCTCTGACTAAAGTAAACACATCTCTTGAGCCCGAACTGTTGAGGTGCAAACAGACTGCCCGCTTTGCATGCGCCCGCCCCGATTTACGTTTATTTGCTGGGCCGGGCAACGCAACAACCTCTGACATTTGGCGAGGCGCTCTCCCATCCGCGCGACCCTGCATCCGGGTACAGGAAAAGAAGAGCTCGACCTTTCTAGGAATTCCGGGAGATGTCTCGTCCCTCCGTTCTATCTTCGCCTTGTTTCTTTCCTTTTTTTTCTTTAGTGGTATAACGTACAATCCTCTTTGTAAGGCATTTCACAGTGAGCCGGGGATCATCTTGCAAGATCGCGAGAACACTGCTTCCGCGTATTCACCCGGACAATGCGTTGAGAGGAGAGCGGGAGCGTGTGAAAAACAGCGCGAGCAAACCAGCCCGCGTCTCGACTTCGCGTATAAACAATAGAGAGTTTTAGTACTGCGTACGCTGCGTACGTGGCGGCGTTGCGTACGTAAGGACGCCACGTTCTGCGTAGTGCGCGTGCGCAGACCGCAACGCGCACGTATCGCGTTACGTACGCAGCCGCTACGCACTGACGCATGAGATGCGTGCGTGCGTACGTATGAGGTGATCGCGCCGCTCTCGAACAAGTTCGCGACAGCGCGAGACTTCGTTTTGCAAAATGGCGGCATCGAAGGCAAGCACCGACCGGCTCTGTGGCTTAAAATATGGCCATAATCTGGCTATAACATTTGGATTGGCTCACATTGGCTGTCAACAACACGTGCTTCTATTTTGATCTACCAGATGGCGCAACACGCTTCTCGCTCGTTACGTACGCGGGTACTACGGCGTACTAAAAGCCAATTAGTGGCAAAGGACGCCACGTAACGCAAGGCGCTTGCGTGATGCGTACGTAGCACCATTCCGAAGTACTAAAACTCTCTATTGCTTCCTACACGTCCCGACGCAGCGTCTTCGGCCAGGAAAGATAAAAAAATAAAAAGAAAAAAAGAAAACGCGAGAACAGCCGGTTTCATGCGGCGGCATTTATGAATCCGCATAGCGTGGCGAAGCAGCTGGACCCCGCAGCTTAGCCGTACGCGATGCAGAACGCGTAATCGAAGGCGGAAGACAGTGTAATCCTTCCGGAACCGGTTTTTCGTCTCTTACGCGCAGCTGGTCGGAGCAACTCGGGATGAAGATAAAAAAGGAAGAGAGAGAGAGGGGTGATTAAGGCACGGCCGAGGAAAGTAGGCCAGAGCTTCCGCCGCGCGCTTTCCGCCTTCTCCTCAATCTCTTTATTATAAACTTTCGCTTCCGGTAGGACGACGGAGGTTGCGTGTATTGCGCTTGCAAGCGGCAGCTATAGACTTGGTTCAGTGAGACCGGGTTGGAAGAAAGAACCCGGCCAGACAGTTTCGAAGAACTACTAACGTCTCTATGTCAGACGCAACCGTGAATCCAACGAACAGTAAGACCAGGGAAACCATAAAGGACGTTAATTATTGTCTTTAGCTATTGTCTACTCATTGTGACATAAATGGAAATAGACTGAAGTGGACGAAAAATCACTGCTCAATTTAGGGGAGGAGAGGAGGGGGGTCACTTCAAGTAAAAACAGTGTGCGGGGGAGGGGGAGGATGGTCCTGACTTTCTAGCTTTTACTAGTTCCTATTGTCACAATAACCCAATCGCAGCATAAATACTCTTAAGTTATGCTCAAAAGAATCCCAGTATATTTGTTCTTACCGGTTTCCTAATTGTTATGTTGTTCTCTGTTGTGACTTCAAAAAAAATGTAACTTTGTAATTGTGGCGAACGAAATGAACTTCAATCTTCAAATTTTATAAATTCACAGGAGGAAGAATAAACATTTATTGAAACGGCATACTAAGATTTCCGAGGTAAAGCCCTTATTCCAGGGCCCCACTGGCCCGAGCGGCTAGCTCGGCCTGGTCCAAGGTTGCCCTGTGTCTTCCCAGGTCCTGTCGGGTGAGTCGCACCTCCCACGACCTTTGAAATTCGTTTCGTGTGATGAGGGGTGAAAGACCAACAAAGGCCCTCTGCTCGTCTTTGTTGGCAAGTCCAAGTGATGTGCTGAAGTGTCGGTGTGTCACCGCACCAAGGGGCAGCGGTCAGCAAATTGGAATGGCCGGATTTCGCTAAGTGTGTGCATGTTGGGATATGTGTTCGTCTGTAATCATCTCCAATCCCTGGATTGCCAGCGGGTGAGTTTACGGTGGGGTGGCGCCATCGTCTGCCGGGCCAGTCTTTGGCTCTCAAGGCCATCTCACGGGAGTGTAGGTGTGAAATGATCCGCCCGAGTCGGCATGTCACAGAAAACAAATTACGGGCTACCACACTTTATATAGAGGAACATTTTTCTGCACTAAGGCTTGGAGTTCATCGAGTGAACAGTGCGAAAATGTATTGGATGCAACAAAGGGAGGAGGCTGGCACCTAATTTGGGTGGAGGGGGGAGGCTATCAGTTTTATCGACAACCCCTTCTGGATCCGCCACATGTCCGTGTAGTTCTGACCGATAGTTTCTACCTTCAAGGTTTCAGCAATCAGCCTTTCGCTTACGAGTCGTTTAACCGATAGCGTAAATCTTCGAAAATTATGCTGTAGGCCCGTGTGCTCAGATTTGGGTGCAAATTTCCGGAGCCCTCCACTCCGGCGTCTCTCATAATCATATGGTAAATTCGGAAGTGTGGCAGCTTGGGCTAGTTGGTATGGCATGACGATAGTTATAGCGCGAGAACAAAACGACGACACAGAGACAAGAAGGACACGAAAGACACGTGTCCTTCTTGTCTCTGTGTCGTCGTTTTGTTCTCGCGCTATAACTATCGTCAGCTAGATTCGGAACGTTAAACCCCACACATCAATAAATCAATCAAATCCTCGAAAGTTTAAGACAAACAACCATCACATGACGAAACGCTAGATTTGCTAGTAAACTAATAGTATGCTCTTTTGAGACATCACTTGTGCTGATTTTACGCCTTCAACATTAATAGAAAAAGCTTTTTTTTAGAAAAGGTAGGGGGGGGGGGGGGCTTCGTAAATTAGTATGTATTCGGTGCACATGACTCAAACTATTTTCTTCGCAAGTATTCCCTGCGCGAAAGCGTCCAGGCGAAATGATGCCATAGCAAAATATGCGTTCGGAGGGCATGCAGGCTGATGGGCTAATGTAGGTAGTACACCCAACAGCAAAAGTTTGCGGGACACTAGCTACAACAAAGGCGAATTTCTCCTCTAGTGCGTGATGTTTTTTTAGTTTAGTTGGTGACTGCGTAGGATGCAACATTAACCAACTACAAGATGAAATACTTTTTGGAGGTTATGTTGCCAAAGCGAAAATGCGGTCTTCACCGTTTCTGCCGTTGGGTGCACATATGTGTACGAAGTAGCGCAAATAACCACATGCACTGCGAAAGAGCAAGTTAGTGCTTGCTAAACGTGTTACTCCTGGCGCAAAGCTAAAAAACATGAAAAAAGGACCGAGGAAAGAGACGGAGGGGCGCTTTTCATTTACGGCAAGAGCTGGAAATCAGGAAAACTTCCACGTATGCGTGGTGCCGTGAAACAGCGAACGTCAACATGTGAACACGTAAGCCGTTCTCTAATAAAGGATGTTTCAGACTGTCACAGTTTAATTGATGTGTCACTGACGCAGGCGCACCCACTCTTTCGAACATAAAACGCTTCTAATTCGTTAGTTCTCTCTCACCGTTTGGTTTCTGCCCTTTCCGACAACCTCTAAGGGACGCCGAAGAGAAACAATGACTTGTTTAGATTGATAAATCGTACTATGAGAAGATTTATGTGAAAAGTTTCACTATACTAAGGTCATTATTAGCGCAGAAAATCAAGGCTGAAATTCCATTTTTAAATATCGCGAAGATATCTCCGCGTTACGTCACGAATTTCAAAATGTATTTTTTTTTATTTTCCCGACATGGGCTCGATGATATTTTGTGAAACTTCGTGTGTTAGGAGAACGGCACCCACAGACGACATCATTTTCACCCATTATAAACTACGCAGGACCCAGTAGACGCCTTCAAAATCTGCGACGCCGTGTTGTTTGATGAGGGAATGGCGAGGAGGCATCTCCTCCCACATTTTCTTTTCGCGCGTTTTTTTTTTTTTTCGGCTTACACCAAGTGTCATCTCCGAATGGTGTTTTCGGGGCACTGAAATCATACTTTACTATAATACGCGAAAAATCGTTTTCCTCTCGAGTGTCCCTTTTAAAGCGGCCTAAAATTTGACCCAGAAGTACGTGTTCAGCAAAATCAGGCGCCAACTCGCTCAAGAACAAGTTGAAGTTGGCGCTGCACCCCCCGTGTGCTTGCGCCGTCCGAGTGGTTCTTTGACTGCGTGAATATAATACGCGTTCCCCGGGCGGCACTGAAAGAGGGGCCTAAATTTGGATCCGCGCGTCTCGGTTAGCCTTTGGAAACGAGGATACAGGTGTCCGAGCAACACGGAAAACAGGTCACCGGCGTACGCGAGGAGCAGCGCGTCTTCTTTTTTCCTATTTTCGTCACAAAAGAAGGCATAAGGAGCGCAAACACGGACGCGAGAGAGAAACGCGTGCCGCTGTGATTTGACCCGCAGGTCGCGGGATCGAATCCCGGCCGTGGCGGCCGCATTTAGATGAAGGCGAAGTACCAGAGGCCCGTGTGCTTAAATTTAGCAGCACGTTAAAGAACCACACGTAGCCGAAATTTCTGGAGCCCTCCACTGCGGTGTCCCTAATAGTCATGTTGTGGTTTTGGGACGTAAAATCCCAACAATTATTATTATTATTACTGTAAGCGGTCATACCGCGCGGTCACGCAAAACCATTCTTGCTGTTTGTGATGTTTTGGTTCTTCTGTTTTATATTCTTCAAATGTCTTTACCCAGAAAACTCACTTTCCATAGCTAGGTGTTATCGGTCTGGCCGGTTCATTTGACACATCGACGCTGTTTGACATAGCGTGGATTGACTGTAGACGCATACCTGCAAGCATGTATTTGTTGCACTACCTCCATCCCCTCTTACTCCTAACGTAAGCTCCACTGAAGCACATTGTGAATTTTGAGTGAATGATCCAGCAAACTATCAGCCAGTTAACAATGACTACCCGAGTTTCACTTGCCACGATATGTTTGTGAGGTATGATCAGCCAGAGGCGCAACCAGATATGATCAGCCAGAGGCGCAGCCAGATATTTTTTCCGGGGGTGGGGGTCAACTACCCCTTGTCTGTGTTCATGCGTGTGTTTTTACATGTCCGTGTAAATTTTTCTTTAGCATAAAAGTCCGCAGCACAAGCAATATACAACTCAGCACAACGGTAAAAACTTAAGACATGCAAACTTGAAAATTTTTCGGGGGCTGTTTCGAAACCCTCTTCAGGCAGCGCCATGCTGTCAGCCAATTAATATAGGTCAGCGAGCCAGTACAAGTCGTCATGCTGTCATTAATTGTTGATTGAAAACCAACAAGAAATGCATAACGGTTATGCAAATGTATACTGCAGTCCTAAACGTCGCGACTCAGTTTCTTCCGCTCTATATGCAAGCCTAGCCCCGCCGCGGTGGTCTAGTGGCTAAGGTACTCGGCTGCTGACCCGCACGTCGCGGGTTCGTATCCCGGCTGCGGCGGCTGCATTTCCGATGGAGGCGGAAATGTTGTAGGCCCGTGTGCTCAGATTTGGGTGCACGTTAAAGAACCCCAGGTGGTCGAAATTTCCGGAGCCCTCCACTACGGCGTCTCTCATAATCATATGGTGGTTTTGAGACGTTAAACCCCACATATCAATCAATCAATATGCAAGCCTAAGTGCACGCGCTGTACTGGTGAGCAATGCAGAGAATAAGCGGCGCTGTGGGCGTGTTGTGTTGTCTGACCCGCATGTTCGCTGGGCGTAATCGGCAGGCGCGCGGTTGCTTGAAGTCATCATAACCGTGGCTACGAAGCGTGCAAGGCCGGGCGCACTGTAGTCTCGGAAAAGTAGGCCTGCTTGCAGCAATGGGTCATTAGACGGTCGTCTGGCCTTCGCAGAAGCCATGCAGGCGACTTCATTACGTTTCCTGTTGTTTTTTGATGAAGCGCACACTGAAACTGTGGAAGTTGCGAAACGCATGCTTGCCCTATACGCTGCCCGTACAAGTTTGTGCTCTATAGGGAGGAGGAAGCAACAAAAGGGAGAAGGCAGGGAGGTTAACCAGAAAGACAACCGGTTGGCTACCCTACACTGGGGGATTAGGGAAGGGGACAAGAAAGACGAGAAAGAGGGAAGAGAGGGAAAAAAAAGGTTTGTGCTCTATACGTTGCAATAAAGTGGGCACTAAAGTGAAAGAGTGAATCCGTTCAGACTGATGAACTATTTGAAAGCTTTGCTGTCAGTAATTTAAACGTCAGAGATTTAGCTGTCCCTTCGGGGGAGGGGGGGAGGGGGGAGGTTTCGTCGCAGCACCCCTCCCCCTCGACTTCCTTTTATGCCAATGCACGGAGCTGACATTGCGCCCACCACCGTAGTCGTAGCACCTTCTTACTATTTTGCCAATGTATCAGGGACGTATAGTCAGGTTAGGGGTGGTTCAACTCCACCCCCCGAAAATTTTCAATCTCGCTTCCGTGCACTCGCACACATACCAACGGACGTACATACAAAAATCATACTTGAGAACCCCTCCCCCAGAAAAAAATTTCACCAAGGCTCCTGCATTATATGGGGATCACTTTGCGCCCCCGCTCTTACGTGACCATGGGAACGTACGCATCTGTTCAGCAATAATATAACTGTTGTGGCATTATGTCCGAAAACGACCATATGGGGACGCCCTAGCGGAGGGCTCCGGAAATTCTGACCGTCTCAACAGCGGCCACCGCGGATAAGATTGGCTACCGCTGCCTTCGGGTTAGCAATCGAGCACCGTAATCACTAGACCACCTCGACGGGTATGGGTTATCAATCGAAGAGAAAATTAAGGTCAAAGTATAAATCTTTCAATTCTGCGTGGCGATCTCTGCAAACGTGAACATCAATGCGACCTTAAGATGCTTTGCCTCGCCCACCGATGACTCTTGTGATGCAGAAGAGAACGTTCCTCTCCAAATTTACAGAGAGATAAAAACCCATTACCAACACTTCCACAGCCAGTTTCCTCCGGCCTGCAAAGGACTCAGGTAGGTGGACGAGAGTATTAATCTCCGTCTATTTACCAAAACGCTTTGACTCTTCCTTTTCCGGCCTCTGCCAGTACTGTGCGGAGGTGGCTGACACCTACCACATGATATGGGCATGCCAGCTCAATCATTATTTACCCACGAACCCAAATCCAACCAGAGAGGACTGGGAGGCGGCCCTGCTCGGTTGCCAAAACTTTCCGGCCCAAGAAGCCATGGCCCAGCGTGCCAGGACAGCGGCCAAGACCAATGGGGTCCCTGACTAGGGAATATACGAAGCTGACGCACTAGAGGCTGGTTTCTCCGGCAACCTTTCCGCATTTAATAAATGTTTACCACCACCACCCCCTAAAATCTCTCGATTAACTTATATTTTACATACACTGTCAGTAAACTTCACTACTGTGGCCACCCTCGTGCCATGCACGGAAGATGCGTACCTCGGACTTTTCTTGAGCTCGAGGGGGCACGCCTCATGCACGCGCACATTTCATTACCCGCATAACATCGTTATGGCGCACAAAAAGAACGAGTATACAAATTAAGGCAGCTTAGACGGAGTGGTGCCAAGCCTGAACGAAGTGCGGAGCCTTGTTTGTTTTCCTCGGTTTTCTCTATCTTTCCTACTTTATTTGTGGTTTTCTTTCAAAGTTTTTTCTATATTTTTCTATTTCTCTCTATCTATTTCATATTCTTCTTCCTACTTTAATGCCACCGAGGCCTTTAAGTGCTGTGCACTCAATAGGGACGCAGACACCTGACGACGCACAACGCTATCGCAGAGTGAAATGACATACCAACAAGCACACATCGCCAGCCTCTCTTATTTCATTATCTTCAGCGTGTCAACATTGTGAATCCCCCCCCCCGCCCCCCGGTATCCACACATTGTACGAGACGAAAGTCGAAGCCATTGTCGCTGACCTCGTGTTGCGGCACCAAAATGAGGTGACGCGTTTGCCTTATACGTAAATACACGGGTTAACTCTACTTTGCAACGACGCGTGCGGGCCGTTTGGAAGATGGTAATCCCTTCGGTCCACACAACCAGCCGCAGCTCGAGGCAGTTCAACGAAAGCCATCCTTCAGATTCCCGGCGAGATAAAGCATCTGTCGCGGTCCGCAGAAACGACCACCGAAAACAGGAGCGAGCTAGTCCGGGCCATGTGCAGTACGAGGTTGCATTGATTACATGCGCGTGCCCGTACGACCACGCGAACGTTAGCTCGACCGCCGGGTATACGGCGACTCGTAAAAAACTGACAGGCCGGCTAAAGTATAAGCGGGACGCCAGCAGTGGTACGCCGACAGAGCACGTGACCGCGCAGCTCTCGGTCGGACTATGCGAACCACGATGACCGCTCGTGTTCTTAATTGCGCGCATCTATGAGCCAGTGGTATAATGAAAAAGGGTGAGCTTCGGATTCAAGCGTAAATGGAAACGATGGGGTCGCGATAAATGTGAACGACGGCGTTAAGTGCATCGTGCCGGCCATCATGCATAATAAGCGTAACGTTCTAGACGGGCTGCCTGCGATGTCCCAGAAATGGGTGTATACGCTACATCTCGCATAATCATAACACCCTATAGGCTGGCGAACTCCATTCCGATGAACGTGCACTGTTGGATCATTGAGATAACGCCCAAGGTCTGCGCGGAAATCGGTACTATACAGCGCACGATTTGTGAACGCGTACGAGTGAACAATGTACGCAAGCTTCGCTGTATTATAAGCACCAAACCACGATCTATACTTAGCAAAAAAGAACAGACAATAATTTTATAAATATTGGTGTTGTTGCTCTGAATAAGATCATTCATCCCGAAAACCGTAAAAAAATATCGCGATGCCTTGGAAAGCACTAAATGTATTTTAATGCTGCCACCTTAAAAAAAAATATTACTTCTGGTTTCGATATTGAGCGGTCGTTTCACAGTGGGCGTGTCAACACAGTCTGACGTACCACACGTCTAAGGGAGTAACTTCGCGACGTGCTACAGCATGCAGCTCTGTCGTATGCGGTCAGTTGTACGTGAATAGCGCAGAGTGAACTGCCAGCCAGCGACTCTGAAAGCAATGTATATATATATATATATATATATAATATATATATATATATAATATATATATATATATATATACCCCGACGTGGTGGTCTAGTGGCTAAGGTACTCAGCTGCTGACCCGCAGGTCGCGGGTTCGAATCCCGGCTGCGGCGGCTGCATTTCCGATGGAGGCGGGACAGTTGTAGGCCCGTGGGCTCAGATTTGGGTGCACGTTAAAGAACCCCAAGTGGTCGAAATTTCCGGAGCCCTCCACTATATGGCGTCTCTTATAATCATATGGTGGTTTTGGGACATTAAACCTCACATATCAATCGATCTCGTGTTTTCGCACTATATTAGCCAGAGTTACGTGACGTAACGCCACACAGGGTCATAAAAGAGTGTGCCACACTCGCCGCCATGGCTACAGATGGCGCTGAGTGACACTCCTACGTTTAAAGTCATATATATATACCCAATAAAGTGGCTGGGGGGATAGCCGCCGTGGTAGCTTAGTGGTAGAGCACCGAACGCGTTATTCGAAGGTCGCAGGTTCGGTTGCTGCTCACGGCAAGTTTTCTTTTCACCCACATTTCTTTCTTCACATTACTATACAATTCGGTCCAATAACTTCCCCTATACTTTCCTTTGCATTATTGTCTGTTATATATATATATATATATATATATATATATATATATATATATATATATATATATATATATATATATATATGTGTGTGTGTGTGTGTGTGTGTGTGTGTGTGTGTGTGTGTGTGTGTGTGTGTGTGTGTGTGTGTGTGACGCTATGATGAATGGGAGACGTGGCCTGGCTCATACGCCATGTTTATTCCATTCTCACTTCTTCCTTCTTGGCTTCTACTTCTAACTCTCTTATTATATATATATATATATATATATATATATATATATATATATATATATATATATATATATATATATATATATATATATATATATATATATATATATATATAGGAGCGTCAGTCTTTGGTGTGTGTGTGTGAGGTGGCGAGGAGGTGTCTAGGCATGTAAACAAAGCCACAATGCAGGTTTTCGAGTAAACATTCATTGATTGGTACGTCGTGGTGCCTGCGTCCGCTCGTTTTACGCCTTCTCTATTACGCTGCAGGGCACACAAATCAATAACCTCGCAGTTAATCAGCAGGGCGCGACTACGAGACACGACGAAAGCGTTTGATTAGCCAGGCTCCGTATTCTAACCGGCTGTGCCCTTTACGCGGCGAACGCCGTAAAGAGCTAACCCGACGTCGAAACTGCACGAGCCGTGCAGTCCCCTCCGGCTATAAAGGCCGAAAGAGGGCCCCCAAAGTGAAATTATTCGGGCGAATAAGGGCAAACGAAGATTACGATGACGACCCAGCACAATCCCAGTGGCGGTGCTTTCTTTTTTGGAACAACTCGTCGCTCCCACGGCCGTATGAGATTCCGTTTTACGGCGCCATGGGAATCTCCGAAGCTCTTTTCCGTCCCTGCTGGGCTCAGAACGCGCATGCGCGCTGGCGAGACATGCACGGCGAAGAGTGATTTACCCAGAACACGATCACTGCGGGTTGGTGTTAAAAAAAAATTCAGCCCTGAGGCGTGCGTTTTAAGGGACACTAAATTGAAACAATGAATGAGTTGGCAAATTATGTGGCAAAGAAGGAAAGAGTGGCAAATCATTCTTTGAAATCTCTGCTGTCTGAAATCTCTACTGTCGTCAATTTCACCATCATATATCTTCGTTAGACACTACCAAACAAATACAACAGTGAACTAGGTCAAGCGAAACTCAGTGAAGAACAAATTCTTGCATTTAACTATATATAGTGCAGTAATTGTAAGGTAAGTTGAAAATAATTAAAGTGGACATCATGTAGCATCATCCTTTCCTGTCCGCGGGATCCGAGCCCACAAACTTCGAATTACGCGTACGATGCGCTACAAATTGAGCTGCGACGAAGTCCGCCGCGGTGCACGTGGATCAGTGGTTATTGTGTTCGGCTGCTCACCCGAAGGTCGCGGGTTCAATTCTGGTGTGCGATATATATATATATATATATAAGAGATAGAAGAGTATACCTAAGGACTCGTTTTTCCGTGTTTTGACACAATATTAATGAGATCTAACAGACAATAACGCCAAGGAATGTATAGCGGAAGTCTCATAACTTCTCCTATACATTCCTTGGCGTTATTGTCTGTTAGATCTCATTAATGTTCTTATATATATATATATATATATATATATATATATATATATATATATATATATATATATATAATCACGGATACCTATTAAGTCACCCACAGGCCTTCTTATAGAGCGAACTGCACGGTTGTCCATTTGCGCAGGTGTTTGTTGCACATGCACACGATGGCACGTGCACAGAATTTCCTAAAATAACTAGAGGGGTCTCTAGCGCTGCGATCGTTCAGCGACCATGGGAATGATGGGTAGTACACGGAATTTCGATGACATTGCATTGCTGAGTAACTCAGGGGACGAATTGCAACTCATGATTACGGAGTTATACAAGGAGAGCAGAAAGGTGGGTCTTAAAATTAATCTGCAGAAAACGAAAGTAATGTACAACAACCTCGGAAAAGAGCAGCGCTTCGAGAGAGGTAATAGTGCACTTCAAGTTGTAAAAGACTATGTCTACTTAGGGCAGGTAATAACCGCAGAGCCGAACCACGAGAGTGAAGTAACTAGAAGAATAAGGATGGGGTGGAGCACATTTGGCAAGCACTCTCAAATTATGACAGGTAGATTGCCACTATGCCTCAAGAGGAGGGTATATAACAGCTGTATCTTGCCGGTACTTAGCTAAGGAGCAGAAACCTGGAGACTTACAAAGAGGGTTCAGCTTAAATTGAGGACGACGCAGCGAGCAATGGAAAGAAAAATGGTAGGTGTAACCTTAAGAGACAAGACGAGAGCATAGTGGATTAGAGAACAAACATGGGCCGGGCATGTAGCGCGTAGACAGGATAACCGCTGGTCATTAAGGGTAACTAACTGGATTCCCAGAGAAGGCAAGCGGGTTAGGGGGAGACAAAAAGTTAGGCGGGCAGATGAGATTAAGAAGTTTGCGGGTATAAATTGGCAGCAGCAAGAACAGGACCGGATTAACTGGCGGAACATGGGAGAGGCCTTTGTCCTGCAGTGGACGTAGTCAGGCTGCTACTGCTGCTGTTGCTGATGATGATGACACAGAATTTGCCTAGTCTACGCACTTGTGGCTTCGTTTAGCGCTCTGTTCCGGTTTTGTTTGGAAGGAAAGAATGAACTGTTTTGAACTTTGCTCCCCGATTTGAAATAGTAAGCCTAAAAGATTATGGTGGCGAAGCTCAACAATAATTGTGGCATGACAAAAAAGCTCCAAGCCATGCGGGCACAAACGAAGCTAAAGGTAAGAAGATTAGACAAGTCCCTGTACTACCCATCATTCGCATGCTCGCTGAAGCGCCGTGCGTTGCAGCTCCCGTAGACATTAGCGCCAGAGTTCCTTCTAGTGTATATTTAGGAATCTCTATGGACACGTGCGCAGATTGGCGACTGTTTCACGCGTGCGTCGAGACCTTGGACCGAGCTTATATCGGGAGCGGCGACGAGGCGTCTCTCGCGATGTCGGTGCGATATCAGCGCAAGAGCGAAGACCAGGAAGTCACGAGGAGCAATTCAAGATATTTCGCTTTCTAGTTCTTTCTTTGTTACACTTTTACGAGACGAGCGCCCGTATCGGCACGATACCATGGCAACGCAGAACTACGTGACATTTTGGAAATGTCTATATCACTCGCACCAAAACAAAATAAAAAAATGGCAGCATGTCCACGGAGTGAATGATGGAGAGTGGGGCGAAGCATCCGTCCGTCCATTCGTTCTTGCTTCCGTCCGTCCATGCGTCCGTCTGTGTGACCGTCCATGCGTCCATCCGCCCGTCCGTGCGTGCGTCTGTTCGTGCGTCCGCACGCCCATCCGTGCGTTCGTCCATGCATCCGCCCCTGCGTCCGTTCATGCGTCCATCCATGCATCTGTCTGTGTGTCCGTTCGTCCACCTATTCAACACTCCAAGTACTACCATCTCGCATCTTTTCATCATATATTCCTCATATGGAAGCACCGTCATCCGGCGGACATTCCAAGGACTGAACGAGAGGAGGCACACGCACACTTTTTTACGGCTTGCGCTTTGTGTCTACTTCCCACCTTCAACCACCTCGAGTTCATGGTATATACTAGTTCACTGTATTCATGGCACTGCGGCCCAACGCTCGCTAAACCTTTCTAAAACCAAGGAGGTTATGCCCAGCGAGTATAACGTAGCAACCCTTTCTTGTCAGATAGTGCTCAAAGTACATGCCAATGGCTGCTAAGGGGTAATGAGAGACAGGAGAATTCGGCTTTTAGTTAACGCGCACGCTACGAATTTTTTATTGTTCAACAACGTACAGAAGAAATCTCTCACCGGCACCACCTTGGAGGTCAAAATGTAAGACTGGTTACACACTACTACTACGACTACGAGGGACGGACAGGTGCCGCTATAAGAAGCTTCGCCCCTAAAATTGTGGCGAAGGGCCACGTATGGAAGGGTGTTTCAGCTCCACCATGATCATGAAACCTGAGGAGGGGCGAAGTATGCTGTGTGCGCCGGTGTTTCCCACAACACAATATTTGCTGTGTGTGTTTGGAAAAAGTTAACAATTTTGACGAGATCGAAAGAAAAAAAAGAAAGAAACAGTGTGGCGGTCCATGGGCCTTTAGCGCTTTACCGTATTGTGTACCGCTTGAGTCGCACAACGTTTTAGATATGGTTCAAAAGTGGCGATTCAAGTAGATGACTTTTCCGTAGAGACTCACGTTTTTGCCTCTGGCTTTAAGTAAGGAACTTGAGCGCCTTGGTAAATTTAGTCGTGGATTGTGGCACCGCTGTCAAGCCAAACATAATGATCGAAGCGGCAATGAAGGACCTTTAACTCATACTATGCATAGTATGAACCGGTGCCGAGCAGCGGAATTCACCTAAATTTTCCGGTGCGTACCCGTTTATGATAGACCACTACGACGAGATGACACGGCACCGGGAACATAATGTGCTTCGCCCCTGATACGGGGATCTATAAGGTATACGTAAAAAGCACGTCGAAGCAATGTCGTGTGCGCAACGAACGAGCCGATTAACTGCCGTTCATGAGGGCGTCCGGCCGTCTAAGTGAACAAGCACGCCTAAAATTTAGTTACATCGCATTAAGAACTACTTTGTTCTTCAGTCGGAACAATTAGTGGCACAAAGGCAAGGTCGAATAACGGTCGTCTTGTTTCAAAAAGGCCTGAATAATGGAACAGGTTCATTCGGTTATTTCCGTGCATCTCATACAACACGAGAACCGTTCCCAAGCGCTACATCTTCTGGAGCGAAGTTGAGCGCTGTCCGACTCATTCGAACGGTGCCGAATCCCCGAACCCCCATCGCGCACGCGCACCTACACGACGGTGTAGAATGTTTCAACTATGTCGGGCGAGTCGGTGCATTATAGTCTGCAAGGTACACGGTGGTGTAACGAAAGAACTTAAAGACAAAAGCAAGAAAGTCACAGCTTTGCCGCAAAGGCGAAGCAATGATTGCGACAGCAACAAATTGGAATACCATGCGAAGAATGGCAATCACATTGAAACGCGTGCCCCGCGTTGCTTGCGCAGAAATGACGCACGAAACGTACTCACAAGTACAGATGAACGCGAGTAAGTGTCTCAGTTCTAACTTCGCTGTGAAAAGCACGTTATTTTCGCAAACAGAGACTGTGCAGCGAGTGCAGTGACCTTTGTGCGCCCCGTAACTACAACAGAATCGTTCCGGTGAAAGCCCAAAGCGTACGATTCTTCCCACCGCCAGACAACCACGCGCACTAGTGAGATGCTACCCCCCACACCTCTCTCCGCGGGGTAAAGTACGCGTCCTCTCGAGATACGGCCATTGCCAGTGGTAAGTGGGAGATATCGATTGCTGTTTCAACGTTGAAGCAGGTGATCCTTCGTGGCTCTGTGGCTAACGCCACGCACTCGGAAGCTGGAGGTCAGATGTTCGATTCCGCGCGCCGGAGTCTTTTAGTGGCGAAGCTTCTTAGGGCGTGGGTCTGTCGCTCCTCCGTATGTATGGAGCAGTACGTAGCCACTGGTGGCACATACCCACTCTAGAAGGGTATGTGCCACAGGGGATGCGAGGTAGGAGATGACGGTACTTGGAGTGTTCACTAGATGGACGCATGGACGGACGCACGGACGGACTAGCAGACGGACGTGCGGACGGATGGACGGACGAACGAACGGACGCATGAATGGACGCACGGATGGTCGCGCGGATGGTCGCGCGGACTGATGGAAGCAAGAACGAACGGACAGACGGAAGCACGGACACTTCGCCCCACTCATCATCATTCACTCCGTGGATATGCTGTGATTTTTTTTCTGGAGTATTTTTCTTTCTCGCGTTTTCATGTATATAGATACGTGTACATATAGGGTGAATGACGGCGGTAACCGACGCCGACGGCAAAATCTAGCCTATAGAGTGTCCATATATTTGTTATGACAGTAAAAGACAAAATTCGCGCATCTGTGGCGAGCTTGTGAACTCGGGTGCTGGGCTGGATATAATTACCGTCGGGCTCGGCGATAAAGGACATCCTGCTGATAGCAGGCAGTGCTACGAATATGGAAGTTAAATCTCGAAGTCGTTTTTATCCACCGCGGTGGAGCAGTGGCCGGCAAGTGAACTTGCCGAAACACTGTTTCCAGGGGCGTTCTTTCTCGGAAAACTATACTGATCGCTTTAAGCCTATCCGTGCCTCTCAACTTTGGTCTCATTTGGTACTCAAGTTCTGTAAGAAAACGATGCGCGCCGTCATAGCAAACGTGGTTGAGGCAAATACGACGTGTCTTACTCGCGATTGTTGATAATTTTCGCATTGCTTCGGATATTCTGGGTTCGATGTTTGCTCATTATGTGCGTGTGTCAGTTGCCAAAGTCGAAGCTGCTTTTAAAGATGGACACTTTCACACTACGTGTATGTGTTTTTTATACAAAAGGTTCATTTTTCTTTGTGCCGATCGAGTTTCGTCTTACTGAGAAATCAGTCAACTTTCTTCTCTTCAGAATACATGAACAAATTTACGAAAAAACGATAAACAAATTTTATGAATGGCCGCATCGCCCAAGCTGCCAGCGGACCTGAAAGAAGGCACGAGCGCATTCCGCTTCCATGCGGAAAGGAAAGCAACCCTCCTCCTCTCGATCTTTCATTCTTTCTCTCCATTTGGTGACCTCACCAGTGACGTCATAAAATAATTTTTCGGTTCGTAATTTATTTCTAATAGGATGTCCGGCAACCGTCAGTGGAAAAAGCGGCGTTGCGCTGCTTTCAGGAGTACAGGGGAGGCATAGGAAGTTTCTGCCCCTTGGTTTTGGCACGTCAAACACCAGATATTGTTAAGCCTTGCAGTCGCTCGAGGCAAATGAATAGACGGTTGCAAGGTCACAAGCGTTGTACAAAAAAAAAAAAAAAAAAACTTCCGGCCACCTCATTTACCGGCTCCTAAGGTCGAAACTGAAAGCCCGTTTTCAATTTCTTTTCAAGCGTAAAGAAACTCTTTCGTTTTTCACATAAAAGAAGCGTGTGTAAAGTACAAGGAAATGTTTTAAAATTTTTATGTAGCTCAAAAGAACATTTATTTATATATATTTCGCCAAAAAAGCAGAAGGAAACTGCAGGAAATCAGCGGGCTATTTTCTAAAGCTCTTATGATCCACCAATGCTATTAAAGCACATCGGTGGAAAAAACCGGAAGTCATCAAAGGGCTGCGTTTGTAAACCTTGAAAAAGTCAATTCGGTCATTCTAGCGACGCAGGCGGCGCCATGTAGCCGTGCTCCGAAGCTGTCACGCGGTGATAAAACTGCGACGCAGTTCGATGTCTCAGTAGTCATGAACCAATGAACGCGTCTTCACGCT
This sequence comes from Rhipicephalus microplus, assembly GCF_013339725.1. Taxonomy (NCBI): domain Eukaryota; kingdom Metazoa; phylum Arthropoda; class Arachnida; order Ixodida; family Ixodidae; genus Rhipicephalus; species Rhipicephalus microplus. Next base: position 49,161,227 of record NC_051168.1, read on the forward strand.
CTGCGACGCTGACGTAAACGCTCGCGACATCACCGCCTCGTCCGCCATTTCGACCTTCCGCTACGCCACCTATAGTCGCTGGAATGGCCGAATAGGAGCGGAGCATTTGCCATTTTCTCAAGCGCCCCCTGTATACTTATTCCATTGAGAAACTGGCGCTTGCTGTCTGACGTCGGTGAGATGCGCTTCTTGCCACGGGGTGGCGCCATAGAATAAAGAACCAGTTGCCGCCTCATGCCGGCGCCACGCTTCATAGTTTGCTAACACTATACAGTGAGCCACGATTGCGCACAGGAATCGCAGCGGGACCAATTGATCGTGTTTCATCACGCACGCTAGAGGTCCCGACGCGTGCTGAGGTCACTTTTCCCTTTGCATGCCCTGCATCCCTGCTTAGCTTCCATCACGCTCGCCGGGACGCGAAAAAAAACGCTGCCTCCCGTCCCGACGCTTTCAGTCACGTGACCACGACCTGTTTAGCCGAAAGCACTCCCGGCTGCGTTAGAAAGCTGATGCGTTGCGTTACTGTTGGTTCCGTTACTGCTACGTTGCGTAACCGTATACGATAATACCAGCAAGATCCAAGCATATATCACTCAGCCGCCATATTATTTAGACAGCAACGAAGCCTGTATCGTATTTGTTTCTGATGCTGTATTGTTTAAGCTGTCTACCATGGCGGGCACGTGAGAACCGCAGAGAGACTTACAACTGCTGCCGTCCGCGTCTGCTTTGCCGGCTACGCGAGTATAGGAAAACACCCATGGGGACACTACCTATGGCGCGCAAAGCGCGCAAAGGGGGCAAAGTTTCGATTTCTCACGACTTTCATACGGTTGTGGGGCGAAGCAGTTCACGCTATTTGCCGACAAGCGAGTTTCGACACTCTCCCTGCCTATATCGACCTTTGCTGCACGGGGACGGAAAATACAGCCGAACACCTCACAAAGCGACGGCAGCACAAACCTCGCTCTTCTGCTTCCCGATAGCAAATCGCGCTGTCGCATACACCCAGTGACCTTGCCAACAACGGAACCAATCGAACGTAGTGCCGGGGTGATAAACCGAAACACAAAAGCGCGCCTACAAGTGGTGTTCACTGCGCGCTATCTGACGTCGGCTGTTTCCAGGGGTTTCCACGAACGCATGCCCGATGAGGCTGCGCTTCACGTGAGTGAGAAAATGCATTCGGCCGCCTCTGTTACATTCGCCGGAGAGTTTTCTTGGCGTATAATCAAAGACTACGCCGCCCGATCACGCGAACCAACAGCTAGTGTGAATGTAGTGCACCAACTGCGTGCTCTTTTTTCCCACAGGAAGTTCTTGAATAGAATACGCGACACACGCCAGTAAAATATTAAGCTTTTTTTTTCGTTTCACTTGACACGTTGTCATTTTCGTGCTATTTTCGGAGCACAGTAAACGTTTCACCACTGCTTCGGACAATAGAGATATTGGGGGGGGGGAAGGGTGCTATCCTATCACTTCCTGCAAAGTCGTTTGTGCCTCGTGGCGCTCATGTGTCTCGTGGGTAGGCCACTTTAAATTTAACAGCCGCGCGGCAGGTGGCGGTGTGCTCGCGCGGGTTTACCATCGTCATCATTATGGTTAGCGCGGTAGCACCGGCAATGCCGCCCGGCAGCGAGGCCAGGAGGCCGCACAAGAAACATTAGGGAGTCAGGTTGTGGCCGCCTGCCCAAGACAAAACTTCCCCTTCACACGACCCTGGGGGGGTCGAAGTGCCGGGACAGACGTACCGATGGTGATCGGTTGATGAGTTACGAGAGGCTCTGGGACAAAGCGCTTCGCGCCGCGTCTCCTTCTTACTTGACAACGGCACTTTGGCGTTGGGGCGGTGATTGCGATAGACATCCCCTGCAGGAGGTCCACGGGGAGCGGCGACTACGGGTCGTGTCCCGTGGATCCCTTGTGGACAGCCGAACATCGGCGACGCCGCCTTTGAGTTATATACATTGTGTCTGTCGTTATGTTATTTGTGTATTGTTTTGAAATACTGTATATGGTTCTTTTAGCGTGTCACTAGTGACGTATTTGATTCGGCTGGCGACATCGTCGCCAGTCGATCAGTTGATTTAGTTACACTGCGTCTGCTCTCTCTGTGCGTTCAAAGTGCGCGCCTCTCTCAGCGAGATCTGCACAATCTCCACGGGGACTTTTGTGGCTTACATAGTTCCTAATCGCTAAAGGTGTTAGCGGGCCTCTAGCATGTTGCCCCCATCGAAACGCGGTCGTCATGAACGGGATTTGATCACGTGCCATCCGGTTCAGCAGTCGCCCAACGCGACGCACACAAGTATTCTAAATGCGGAGCATTTGTTAGTCGCACGACGTCGCGCTTCGGCGTCGACGGTGGCGCCGTCCCCAACACAACTGAGCATGCTCGCGTCTCGTGAACGCCTTGGTCTCGCGCTAGCCCAGAAAGACAACCGCAACACTATCACTCCCCTCTCTCGCCTCGCAAGGTTGACGCAGACAACGTCCGCTAGGGAAAACAACAACAACAACAACAACAACAACAACAACAACAACAACAACAACAACAACAACAACAACAACAACAACAACAACAAAACGACTGGTCGTGCTGCACAACCGTTCACTGGCCACCCTAGATCCCGCGTTCTGAATTCAGTTAAGGGCGTCTTTAGCTTGCTTTTGTTTATATATAGTTGAATGCAACGCTTTGCCTTCATTCAATTAATAAGAATAATGAGACGAAATAACAATTAGACATTTCCACACCATACACAATGACACAAAATTCACGCGATAACCCCCCCCCCCCCCCCCACCCTCTACGACGCATTTACTCGAGTTCCCCCCGGGCGAAGATGCGGGCGGCAATTTTTTTTCCTAGCATCTCGCATCCGCACGCGTTAGTTAGATTGGACGTGGCGTCGCTCGCGATGCTGTAATAACGAAGAAACGACTTGCCTGAATGGCTTTAGTAGACAGAAGGCTAAACGACTTTAGTTGAGAGAGAATAAACGGTCCCTGTTTGGGAGATAGCTCGAGAGTTAACGATCAAGTGGCTGACGAGAAAGCGGAGTCCACGGTGTCCGCAATGGCTGTTTCGCAAAACACCGTATTCGCTTCGCTAGCTTAGTGACGAGTTCACTGCGTTGCCGGTCACGAGGCTCGATCACGGCCGTGGGGCTCGTATTTCGATGAGGCGAAATTAAAAAAAAAAAGAAAGAAGCATAAACTGTTTCAATCGAGAAATTCCAGATAGTGTGCGAGTCGACTATGAAGTCGAAAAGCCTTAAACGGCTCATGAAAAGGGTTCCTTGGTGAAAGGCCGGCACGTGATAGAAAAAGTCACATGACCATCAACGCGCCTCGTGGCTCAAAACGCCTGAGCTAGGCGCTCGCGTGATACAGCAAGTGCATAGTAAATTAGCTACACCGAATGAATTTCGCACTAGATTCCTCTTAGACGAAAGCATAGGTGACCCTGCGAGTTAGTTTTCTTTCTTCGATGGTACGGCATTACAGAGGCAGGTATATTAGCACTACATCATCATCATCATCAGCCTGACTACGTACACTGCAGGACAAAGGCCTCTCCCATGTTCCGCCAGTCAACTCGGTCCTGTGTTTGCTCCTGCCAATTTATACCGGCAAACTTCTTAATATCATCTGCCCACCTAACCTTCTGTCTCCCCCTAACGCGCTTGCCTTAGCACTACAACAGTGAACAAAAACAATAACGTTAAGGCTATTAAAAAAACTGCCCCCACCTCCTCGAAGGGAGTGGTGGTTTTGGGACGTTAAACCCCACGAATCAATCAATCGAAGGGAGTCGTGAAGAAATGCGAATGCACTTCTTAAGCCGAGAGAACAAGGCGCAGTAATTTTAATGGCGTAAATTAATGACGGGACGAGGATTTGTACCGAACTCATTTACTTCACGTTCATCCGCCAGCGAACGGTCGAGAGTGAGGCGCGCGTTTCACTCCATTTATATATATACGTATGAGCAAGCGGATGGGAGAGTGGGGCGCAGGGAAAAAATGACAGCATATTCACGGAGTGAATGATGGATAGTGGGGCGAAGCATCCGTCCGTCCATTCGTTCTTGCTTCCGTCCATCTATGCGTGCGTCTGTGTGGCCGCCCGTGCGTCCATCCGCCCGTACGTGCGTGCGTCTGTTCTTGCATCCACACGTCCATCTGTGCGTTCGTTCATGCATCCGCTCCTGCGTCCGTCCATGCGTCCATCCGTCCGTGCAGCCATCCGTGCGTCCGCCCATGCATCTGTCTGTGTGTCCGTCCGTCCACCTATTCAACACTCCAAGTACCACCATCTCGCCTCTTTTCATCATATATTCTGCATATGCACCGCCATCCAGCGGACATTCCAAGGACTGAACCAGAGGAGGCACACGCACACTTTCTTACGGCTTGCGCTTCGTGTCTACTTCCCACCTTTAACCACTTCGAGTTCATGGTATATACTAGTTCACTGTATTCATGGCACTGCGGCCCAACGCTCGCTAAGCCTTTCTAAAACCTAGGAGGTTACGCCCAGCGAGTATAACGCAGCAACCCTTTCTTGTCTTCTGAGCGTTGTTGAACAATAAAAAATTCGCAGCGTGCGCGTTAACTAAAAGCCGATTTCTCCTGTCTCCCATTCCCCCTTAGCAGCCATTGGCATGTACATTGAGCACTATCTTTTATTGTTCACTTTCACCGGCACCACCTTGGAGGTAAAATGTTATACTTGTTTCACACTACTACCACGCCTACGAGGGACGAACGGGTGCCGCTATAAGTAGCTTCGCCCCAAAAAAGAGAGCTAACGGCGAGAGGACGAGCGGGGCAGCACTGAACCTACCCTCTCCTACACTCCCTCCACACACGCGGGAGCTCCGTTGAGCTCTCACGATGCGAGCGCCATTTTCCCTTGGCTGGGGATTTTATACTCCTGTTTTTTTTTGTTTATTGCCAAGCCGCTATACACGCGGCGACCCATTATAAAGGGAAATACACCACATCTTCATCATCAACGACAGCGCAGCATCGGTATGGTGGCTGGGTGGAATCTGAAGAACTCCCGACGTTAAAAATAGCGGGATTGCAAGCAGGTTTGAATCGTGCTCGATACCAGACACACGGTTTTCCGCAGCGACGAACGGGCAGCTGCCACGTTTGAACACGTGATATAATGGCCTTCTACTTTACACTTCACCGTCGCCGACGGCCAGGCCGGAGAGTTGCTCGGAGGATTGCAAGCTGAACGGTTGTGCCGCTCGCGATCTCCGATGCCAGCGTAGCTCTCGCCGACTGGTTCGCCCTCCGCGACCGTCCTGACGCCGTGAAGCCCTCGCCGTGTGGTTCCCCGTCCTCGGACTTCTTCTAACAGGCTCTCAACTTTCCTATCTCCCTCTTTTTCTAGTCGCTTGTCTCTCTTATTTTTTTATCTAGCTATACCTTTCCTATATTCCTTTGTATCCCCCTCCTCCCATCCCCTACAAGGCGCTGAGCAGTGCTCCCGCAAGGGCTGCAGAAAATAGTGCCTTCTGCCTTTACCGAGCAACCACGAATTTGCCACCACCGCTGCCGGGTTGGAGGCCAGCAAAGCGGGTGCAGCGCATTAGTCCACGCCGCCCGTTTCTCGCCGTAGGCTGCAGTATATTGTGGGGCAACGTCCGCCACACGCCACATCGCGGCTGCGCCTAGGGTACAGTGTACGCTTCTTAGTACACTCTACCTAGGGACCATAACTTATAATAAAAGCCGTGGTTTAATTGGTGTGGTGGCGCCATCTAGTTTCGCTTAGATAAACTAGCTGAAGAAAATCGTCTATAAATCAATAAAAATTATTGTTATTCGTCCCTCAGTTGCGTTTCGGCGTCGCCAATCGCTACTAGGGGCGATAGCTACTCGTTGACGCAAACATATTGACATGAGTAAATTCGATGCCAGTGCTCCTTTAAAGCGTGAACCTCCAAGCGCGCTTCCCATTTCTGAGGCAATGCGTGATCTAGAAGAGTGACGGAAGCGACTGACAGATGCCGCCACCGATGCCGCCGCAGCTTTGAAGACTCGAGCGTGCGCTGTTCAAATAAGCATCTGGGTAATCTTGGGAAAGTGGAATAAATGGTCGAACATTTACGTTTGCTCGGCACACGGGGTTTTCATACGCTTTGGGCCCAGCCAAAAAAAAAAAATGAAGAAGAAACCCGATGTGGTCACCGTGTAACCACCGCTCTAGCAACCGCAGCGGTGGCCATGTTGATAGAGCGTCCGCCTCCGATGCGGGAGGCACCGGGTTCGACTCCCAGTGCCGGCCGGACACCCACCGGCTTTGCTTAATGGGTAGAGGGGTACACCGACCTGGCGCTCGGTTGATCAGGTGAATACCACCTCGTAAGGTGGCCCCATAAGGTCCTCTAAAGGGTACATACCTGGGTCGCCTTATACCACCACAGCCTTGCATACCTAACTAGAGCATCACGCATGAGCAGTGGGAGGTAGATTATGTCTGCCGCCGGGCACCTACCGGTAAAATAGGTACAAGCGCTCCTCCGCGGCTGGGTGCTCTGCTTAAGAAGGGAGGTAACATAGGCGCTTGGGAGAGGGTACCGTGTGGTTACGGCGGTGTTTACCCTTCTTTTTCTTTTTTTTCGAGCAACTTTTGGTGCACAGCAGGGAAACATACCGCCGCTGTAACTTGCACGAACTTCTTGCTGTTTTTGCGACAAATCACACTCTCTCACATGTGGTAGAGTAGTTTGAATTGAGAGCGCACAAAATAGACGTGGACAGGATAGACAGGGACAAGCACTTGTGCCTGTCTGTCCTTTCCACGTGGTGCGCTCTCAATACAAACAATTATATATCACCAACTCGCCCAATCAACCGTATTGACAAGTTATAGTAGTGGCTAAAAAGATACAAAAGATCTGTCTTCCTAGTACTACCTTTTTTAATATGCAGGTCATCTGCCTGGCTTGGTCCTTGGTAGGTGTTCTGTGGCGCTCCTCTCTACTCATTCCCCGCTACTCCGCCCACACCACCTGTTCCGGTTGCTAGGGGCTAGGATAAGCGCGCGCGCCCGCAGCTGTTGCTATGAGAAATGGAGTGAGAGCGGAGAGGAGATAACACCTGCAGGCCCGCGGACACCGACGGACGCCTGACGAAACCCGACTAAGAAACGCATTCATTCGCGCATATATATATATATATATATATATATATATATATATATATATATATATATATATTATATATATATATATAGAGAGAGAGAGAGAGAGAGAGAGAGAGAGAGAGAGAGCATCGAACGCGTTATTCGAAGGTCGTAGGTCGATTCCTGCTCACGGCTGGTTATTTTTTCATCCACTTTTCTTTCTTCTTATTTACATTCGATTGGTTCTAATAACTTCCCCTGTACATTCCTTGGCATACTGTCTGTTAGATCTCATTATATTGTGTTAAAACACGGAAAAACGAGCCCTTAGGTATACACTTCTTTCCCTTACTTTATATATATATATATATATATATATATATATATATATATATATATATATATATATATATAAAGTCACTGATGACGAGTGGGCGAAGCTCCGAGAGATCATTAGCCCCCGTAAACTGCCCACTCGATCATGCAAAGCCATGACAACACGTGTGCACAGTATATACAAAGTTGTATATTAATGCCAATGCGCACGGTGTGGACATATTCATGTGGATATCCACAGGGATATCTATTAAATATTCATGTGGTTATCCATATAGATATAGACATCCATATGAATATGGCTATGGGTATATTCAAATGCATATGGTTATTGATAGAAATATCCATATGGATATTTATCTATACGAATATCCATAGCGTGTCACGCCGACAGACGGGGGACATGGCTCAACCACAAGGAGCTTCGTTCCTAAAAAAGCCAGCTCCGCTACGCGGACAGCAATAAAACAGCGAAGCTGGTAGCGCATTTCTATGTTTTGCTAGTCTTCCGGTGATGTTGTATCACTGCTCATTATCGACAACTTTTTGTTTTATCTTTCACGTGGTAGTAGAGTGTAGATACCACCGTTTGAAGCTATAACGTGTCACGCGACAGCGGTGTGACTAACGCGTAAGCCATTTGTTGCGGTAACTGCTGCCTTCTTCTTTTTTTAGTGAAACTTCTGTGTGGTGGGATTTACGTAGTTTTTTATGGCCCACACCCGTTTGACACTCGTTTGTTGGGCTTACGGTTGCCTTTCACATTTAGTGGACCAGCGTTGAATAGCGAGCTTTAGCCAGTGTCTGTGGCGCATACCCGTTCATGATGCCCACGAGCGTAACCACGGATGCCAGACATGAAAGGAGCGACCAGGAATAACTGCGATGTTAAAACTGCATAACTTGCAGTGCCCAGTAAGGAGATTTCAGGAGCCCCGATGATGCCAGAGTTCACGTTGTTGACACCACTCACACCTAGACTAACACGGTACAGTACAGAACGTGCCGACCCCAAAGATTCTGTCAGCAAATGTCTTGCAAGCAGCAAAGGCCCCAGAAGCAAAGAAAACCAGGACAGTGGGACTACAAAGAGCAGACGGAGGGAAACCGGACAAGAGCAATCGAGCAGCCATATCTCGGCACACGCGTCGGTACGAAGGACTTCCGCGACTCGCAGGAAATTAGACCATCGCGGACGGTTACACAAACAAAACAAGTGCGTAAGAAGAACGATGGGCACAGTCGGCGTTCGCTGCGGCGTCTCACAAGTTACGTGCAGTGCGGCGAAAGCTGCGGGTTCGTATCAGGTAGTCAAGGAGGAAACAACTACAAGAAGGGCTCTTCAGCTGTTCGCCTAGGACGACCTTCCGCATAGTATACCGATAGAGCTTACGAAAAAAAGAAAAGCAAGGGGCGCATGACCTTTCTGTGACACATAACGAGAATCTGTTATTCACGTATTATTTTTAAAAAATTTTAAGGAGTCGTATATTTCTCGATACAGGAAGGCAATACATATCCGCGCGCACGCGTGATCTCAACGTACAACTGATGCAATAAAAACAAGGTACTTCGACAACGACGGCCACAAAATTAAGTTCGAATCCAAGAGCACAAAGGCCGATCCATTTTAGTAGCTGTACTACATTCAAAAGGGCGTGTGAGGCCTTCAGCACCCGCATTACACTAGCGCAAGAGAACTTCGAGTATCTTTTCACTGATACGTATTAAGTATGTGTAGCGCAAAGAAATTAAGACAAGGGAAGATGCATATAAGCTGGCACCGACTTCCCACGATACTCGCCCCACCACGGTGGTCTAGTAGCCAAGGTACTCGGCTGCTGACCCGCAGGTCGCGGAATCGAATCCCGGCTGCGGCGGCTGCATTTCCCATGGAGGCGGAAATGCTGTAGCCCCGCGTGCTCAGATTCGGGTGCACGTTAAAGAACTCCAGGTGGTCCGAATTTCCGGAGCCCTCCACTACGGCGTCTCTCATAATCATATGGTGGTTTTGGGACGTTAAATCCCGCATATCAATCAAATCAATTCCCACGATACTTATTGAGCAGCGTCCGCCGTCCTGGTGTACAGCGGTTAGGGTGCTCGGCTGCTGACCTGAAGGTCGCGGGTTCGATATTGGCTACGGTGGTCCCTTTTCGATGGAAGCACAATGGTAGAGGCCCGTGCATGTACTGTGCGATATCAGTGCATGTTGAAGACCAGATTCTCATAATTTCCGGAGCCCTCCACTGCGGCATCTTGCAATCATATCTCGGTTTTGGGACGCATTGAAGAACGCACTACTCGAGATTCAATATGATGGCGAAACAAAAACTGCATTTCTTTGAAAAGCACCAAGCGAGATTGTTTACATGAGCGCATGTTATCAACTACTCGAGGCGCGTCATGGGCAACCATACAAGCTGCTTGGTAGGCCGTGGTGTATCTCGAGTACGTTAATGTACATGCGCGCACGTATAGAAGCTGGCTAGCTTCGTGATTAAAAAACAAAACAAAACACGAAGCTACAGGATCTGTCAAGCATTCAACTGGGACAACTCGAAGGTGAAAGCCATATTCTTCTCATTCTCAGGCGATGTATTGACCGACTGCGACACAGGCCGATTGACTCTGTGATCGCGCTATCTTTGGCCAAGCAAGGCTGTCATGCAATAACGTCAAAATTTGACGTCACGTGACGCGCAATGTGACGTTATGTGAGACTGTATTATGACGTCATTGAAGTCGGGATCACCTCACGCATCCAGGCGATATGTCACGTCAAGATGACGTCATACGGTAACGTCATAGCGCGAGGATTTTTCGACGCCAGCGACGGCGGGCGCCGAGTCAATTCTCGCGTTTGGTGGGGCATCTAGTCTTATTCAATGCAGTTTGTAGTCAACGCCAGTCTATGACATTTCTACGTGTTTCCTTTATTTCATTTCCTTTACGATGCGCATTATGTCGAGACACGTGCAGTGACTTAACAAACAGCCCGCCACCGGATTCTTCTCGTCGCTGATTGCCTGAACGAGCACCGTGCAAACAGTGTTCGATACACTGCACGGTGTTTGCGAGAACGTGCGGAGACGTGCACCGAGGAACATCGCGCGGAGTGGGCAGGAAGTGACCGGGAGGCTGCTTCCGGCGCCGAGGCGTCGCGAAACATACGTGCACTGTGGCGCGGCCGCGGTGTAAGAATGGGTGCGGCACACGCGGGGAAGAAGACAAAAAAAAAAAAAAGAAGCAAAACGAGTTAGTTCTAGGCCAAGTCTCTGGTGTTGTTAGCTTGCGATTGCCATCGTTCCAGCTGCTTCCTGCAGGTTACGAAACGAGGGTAACAAGATGAAGCCTTCTTTTTTTGTCTTGCCGCTCTAACGCAACTGGAGGGTGACTGAAGAATAAACAGAACACAGTTACCTAACCTAACCTTACTAGTTGGAGTCGGTAAACATCGAAATAGAACGGGAACCCGTGGATGTTCATATGTGACAAATAAAGGTCGCACTCTGTACTTACTTGTATTGCGATAGATTAATACATAGAAATAAAAGAAAGAAAGAAAGCAGAATGCAGTAACCTTACCTAGTCTGAATCAGGATCTAATTCAACGAGAGAGGGAGGAACACGCACACGTCAAAGACCACCCATCTCGAGCAGTGCACGCAATCGATGTTAGCCTATATAACCTTTGTCGAATCAGATGTCTTCAAACTTCTCAATAGTGTCTTTACCAGCGAAGGCTATTCGGGACAACTTTCTAGTGCGCTTTCTGCATGCCGACGCCGGTATGTTGTCTCTGAGGTCCATCTCCATTGGTGTGGCTGACAACGCTCTTTGCTGTGGTATCGAGGTGACATTACAACACACTCTTTGCTACTGCACTCGCTACCTGCGCTTGTCACTGTCTCTTCTTTTGTGTTGTCGTTTTTCTGCATTTGCGCACACCACTTTACCCAGTATTATGAACCAACTCGCCCAGCTGCAAGATTTGCTGCACTCGCTGCGACGCGCGGATACAGTCACTCTCAATATCCATAAGGATCTCCCTGAGGGCTTGGCGTTACAAACCGGCGGAAAATAATTCTCGCCTTTCACTTAGCTACACTGTGTGTTTTAAGTTTATTAATTGTCCTTCTTTCTCTCTGTCACACACACACACACACACACACACACACACACACACACACACACACACACACACACACACACACACACACACACACACACACACACACACACACACACACACACACACACACACACACACACACACACACACACACACACACACACACACACACACACACACACACACACACACACACAGGACTATACCCACTCGGCAGGCACATCGAAAAACAGATTTCGATAAGCACTATACTACACTTATCGCTAAAAATACTCCAGGAAGGCCTTGGGGTAACTTTTTTTTTCAGTCTATAGTTGGTCTGAGTCAGAAACAAAGAGTGCTAAAAATACATGTTCGTAAAGAGGTGGTCAGCTGTTCAAATAATGACGCCAAGTATAATTCAAGCTTTAGACAATAATAACAAATAAAGTTGATATATAGTAGCAGTAAACGATGTCATGAAGGGGAGAAGGTAAATTAACTGCGCGTTTTATTGAAACGTAAACTTAGGAAGAAAGAAAAACGAGCTGACCTTGCCGCGTGTAGTTTTCCCCGCTATATCGAGAAGCACGTGACGCAAGTCCTTTGCGGTGAACGAACCTGGACGGACTGGACGTCGAGCGGACTCTTGTTATCTGCTCAACTCGCTCCTCCCTGCAGCTGCGATATCAGCACCGTTATCGCAGCAACCCCGACGACCGACCGATGTTATCGGCGCAGCTGACGTCCACGTGCGCGCCTATACCGCGATAAGCGGCTACCGTCACGAGACGCCGCATCCAGCAACCGTAGTGCAATGAAGCGGGGTCCCAGGGCTGTCGCAATAGTTTAAAAAAAAGGGGTTGCGTGTCGGAAAAAAAATCGAGCCAGTTCCACGCTGTTATGTAATGTGGCACTTTATCTAAGTGGTCTAACGTGGCAGCAGAAATGAGAGGACCTGTTCGATTGGCAGAACATGGCAAGGCCTCTGCGCGGAAGTGGGCATAGCCAGGCTGATGATGATTAGGTTATTACCGTCTGACAGTGAAGCTGTAAGCTCGCGAGCGAATGTCATGGACTAAAGGTATGATGGTACGCAAGTCTAAATTTCGAAAACGTGCGCTTACACATTCTGAGAATAATTAAGTGATTATAACTCCATTTCATTTATCATTCGCCCCCCTCTGTGGTTACATGTTGAGTTGCGTAATACCTATTACTACTACTACTGCTGCTACTACGACACTACTACGAGTACGATACTACTACGATTACGAGACTACAACGACGACGACGGTCCAGGGTAGGCCCTTTTCGACCGGGCCAGCGCCGTGCGCACCGCTGCTGCTTCGCATCCCATCGGGGTTCCCTCCGGGGAGGTGGTCCACAGTTTTTTTTTATTTCTGAGAGTTATAACTCTAATACTTCCGGTAGACACTTAAGAAAATGCCTGTGCGGTTGCGTTTGGCCTCCAAGCTCGGACAAGGTCAGTCTTTCTTGGTGGTGTGGATACCATATAAGGTATATCTACTTCTCTTTCACCTTTCACCTAAATGACGTTGCGCGGCTTAATTGGCTGCAGAATTAAGCGTTTTTTCTGACTTGAAACCACTGTACCAGCATTGTCATCAGCCTGACTACGTCCACTGCAGGACAAAGGCCTTTCCTATGCTTCACCAGTCAACTCGGTCCTGTGCTTGCTGCTGCCACTTTATACTTGCAAACTTCCTAATCTCGTCTGCCCACCTAGCTTTTTGCCTTCTCTTCACCCGCTTGCCTTTTCTGGGAATCCAGTCAGTTATCCTTAATGACCAGCGGTTATCCTGCCTACACGCTACGTGGCCGGCCCATGTCCATTTCCTTTTTTTTTGTATTGGTTTCAACTATGATATCCTTAACCCCGGTTTGTTCTCTAATTCACTCTACTCTCTTCTTGTCTCTTAAGGTTACATTTACTATTTTCCTTACCATAGCTCGCTGCGTCGTTCTCAATTTAAGCTGAACCCTCTTTGTAAATCTCCAGGTCTCCGCTCCGTAGCTAAGTACCGGCAAGATGCAGCTGTTATATACCTTCCTCTTGAGGGATAGTGGCAATCTACCAGTCATAAATTGAGAGTGCTTGCAAATGTGCTCCACCCCATTCTTATTCTTCTAGTTATTTCGGCTGCGCGGTTACTACCCGTTCTAAGTAGACGTACTCTTTTACAAATTCAAGTGTTCTGCTACCTATCTGGAAGTGCAGTTCTCCTCCGAGGTTGTCGTACATTACTTTCGTCTTCTGCAGATTAATTTTGAGACCAAAAATTCTTGCTCTCCTGGTCTAATTCAGTAATCATTAATTGAAATTTGTCCCCTGAGTTAATGAGCAATGTGATGTTATCGGCAATATGTAAGCATGGATATACTTACCACTATATAGCAAACCACTATGTAAGCATAAATGAATACACCAATATATTATTTCTGGAGATAATAACCTCGGAGTTGGTTCTGTCCTCTCATTATTTTTGCTTTAGCTGACCTTAGCTGATGTACTGATAGATTAGCGGGCCTGTCTTGGCGTGGCAACTGTGGTGACTCCCGAGACGGTACAGAACCTCGTAGACGCTGGGCGGAGCAGGCGCACAGCTGCAAACGGGAGCAGCGGTTGAACGGCTTGAGCCGTTGATCCAGCTGCGACCCGAAGGAGTGAAGGCGTTTTCACTGCCGCCAGCTGCTACGCGCGTGCACGCTACCGACTATTCTACGGACGGATTTAGGCGCCTAAGTATTGAGCAGTTAGGTTTGCGAAACATAATGACTCAAGGCAAGGCGAAGAAGCAAGAGGTTAAGGGCGTCAACTTGCACACGTCTTGGTAGACGAAGAAAGTGCTTAACAGCGCAAACGACAGGAGGGGATAGAAGAGACGAGAACAGAGCGCTGAACTAACAACCAATTTTTGACAAGTGTGTGATTATGGGGCGATGTAAAAATCAGCGCGAGCGCGAGATTGGCGAAGCCTTTCACATTCAACAATTTGGTGCTTCCTGTGTTAGCGTACCTTCGATTTTTCTTCACGGCTGTGAATTTCTTTATCTATAGGGTCCGCTGATATGACTGGCTCTTGATAAGGTAGGCCGTCCAGCACATGTATGTCCGACTTTGCTGATGTTGCGTAGTTAAGTGCAGATTCTGTTTTCCTATATATTGCAGTTGCATTGCAATAAACTTTGGTTGTTAGTTCAGCGCTCTGTTCTCGTCTCTTCTATCCCCTCCTGTCGTTTGCGCTGTTAAGCACTTTCTTCGTCTACCATGCAGCACCAACCAGCCCAATCAAGCACCTTCTTGCAGATATCTTTGATTACCTTTTGCACAGCCACTAGACCTATCGCACAGTGTGGACCAACAACACATTTTGTTGATCTGTCAACTTTGCGGTTTCACGTTTAAGTGAGCATTGCCTCGGTAGACGAGTGCGTATGAAAATGATTTGATTGGTGCATGACATTGTTAATTTCACACCACGGTATACGAAAATAGGAGAGAATACGTTTAACAGCCCGAGATGGCAGCGTCCAAATGCACGGGAGGTGCATGTAATCTTGATGTTAGCGCGTACGATACCGGTGTCCCACCGGCACTTTCGATCGCGATCAGGGACAATCCGGGTGTGATTTCTCGAGCATGATCGACAATGGTTATGCCTGTATGATACAAACTGAACATGCACATGTTTCGCGCACTTGTCAGTCAGATCGCGGTGAGCGCTTATATCGATTCGCGCATGCGTAAAGGCACGCGCCGTGGTTTCTCTTTACCTCCCTGATCCCGATCGTACATGAGCACCATAAAAAAAAAATGAACATGCAGCAGAAGTTGATCCCGATCAAGCATAATCTAGATAAGCCTCGGTCTATCGTGATCGCGAATTGACTGTGCAATGTCAGGCGTTCACCCCGCAACACAGCATCTCTCCCACCCGTACATATAGGTTTCCATCTCCCTTCATATTCATATCTACCGAACGGACGCTGAAGCACAAATCCAGCGGACTGTCATCCTGGCGGAGAAGGTGATTAGGCATGAGTGATTAGTTAATCACGTTTTCTGGCGCACTTGGGGGTCTTACTCACATTGACGAACACATACCGAGGCTGCTGGCTGCCGATGTTAATGGGCTATTTGTCGAAGTAGTTTAGGACGCAACTTGTTTTACTGAACTATTGGCAGCACAAACTAACGGGACAAAGAAAAAAGGCTCACAAACAAGCATGTCATTAGTTAGCGCTGCCAATATTTCAGTATATGAATACATGCAAACTAGGCCGCCTATCAACTCTTCAATAACCTGTCACACTAATGAGCTCGTGGACCCGGGTTCGAAGTCCGGCCTCGGCGGCCTCATTTCGACGTAAGCGAAATGCAAAGAACACCCACGTGCACGCTTTGGTTTAAGCGTACGTTAAAGATCACAGGGTTGTCCAAGTTAAACTACAGCGCGCCTCATAATCATGTGGCGGTTCTGGGTGGTAAAACCCCAGCAATTATGTAAACTGGCCTTAGGAAAGAATCTTAAATAATAAAAAGAGTCGACTGCTCCTGTTTTCACAAATAATCAATGAATCTATCAATGAATCAATCAACTTCAGTTTATTATTTATAGCAAACTAAAGTACAGTGTGCGTAATATTTGGCCTATACAGTTGGAGCCCCATAATTCGAAGCGATTTGTTGAAGGGATCCTATAACACAGTGTTATTTATATCTGTGTGAAAATATCTTATACATAGGTGTATACAAAACAAAATGTTATACAATCCGCAAAGAGAAACTAAACTGTAAAACGCAAAAGAAAACATTGGGAAAGAAACAGGAAAAGAAACTGGAAGGTACAAAATGCACGAAAGAGAGGTAAGCCTTGGTGAATTTACGAATTGCACAGAAATTAGCGGTGCAGTGAGTTATAAAAGTGCTGAATGGATGCTGATGCTGAAGTGATTTCTTTGGGAGGTGTTTTCCGAAGACTGGCCGCAGTATTTCATCCGCGATTCTATCTGTGAAGAATGCCCCGCCGCAGTGGTCTAGTGGCTAAGGTACTCGGCTGCTGACCCGCAGGTCGCGTGTTCAAATCCCGGCTGCGGCGGCTGCATTTCCGATGGAGGCGGAAATGTTGTAGGCCCGTGTGCTCAGATTTGGGCGCACGTTAAAGAACCCCAGGTGGTCGAAATCTCCGGGGGCCCTTTACTACAGCGTCTCTCATAATCATATGGTGGTTTTGGGACGTTAAACCCCACATACCAATCAATCAATCAATCAATCAATCAATCAATCTGTGAAGAACAGCCGTTCCTGCGTGCACGGGTACGTGTTAGCTTTATTTATTTATTTATTAGAATACCCTCAGGGCCCGTAGGGCATTACAGAGGGGGTGGGTACAACATTTATAACACACAAGAAAAAAAAGGACAAAATAAAGAAACAAGTGTCAGATGCGCAAATCAGGAAGGCAACATAAGTCAACTAAAAATGTATAAGCTTTATCCAAACAGAGACGCGGCTTGCCACATGGGATCCTCGGTGACTCTTGACGATTCCCGATTGTGATGTGCAGTGTCAACCGTGGTGTCGACGGGCGCGCGCGCGCGTGCTAAACGCGCATGACATGCGGCAGGCATCGCCTCACTCGCAACACGGTGTATATCCCCCGACTCGGAAGGCAACAGCTGGGCCGGCTTGTATCGCTGCGAGCTGCAACACGACGCTTTCCGCACCACGCGCGCCGTAATCAGCCCCGACAGATGAGCGGCGGGGAGTCCGCGATTCGCACAGCGTGAACTTGCAGTCGCGATAAAAAACGCAATGCGGAATCGGCCTTTCAGATATGCGAGCAAAAAATTACACACCAAATACTTTTTCGTATGTCTACATAGTGTTTCTGATTATATTGTCCCGCGGTCGTGACATTGAAGAAGGCAGTAGTCGGTGGGTCCAAGAATAAAATTTTTATGTAGGCGAACCTGTGCCATATGTAAGTACATACGTATGTGCGCACACACGGAACAGTACGTTGGTACTGTATGTGTGTATTAGTATGCATGCATGTATGTATGTATGTATGTATGTATGCATGTATGCATGTATGCATGTATGCATGTATGTATGTATGTATGTATGTATGCATGCATGCATGTATGTATGTATGTATGTATGTATGCATGCATGTATGTATGTATGTATGTATGTACATAAATACTCATATGTACGTACATACGAGCATATACGGCTGTACATATCAGTACATACGAGCACATACGGCCGCAACACCACGAACAGGAAATGGAGCACGACATCTTTGCAGATACACACAAAAGCTCGCCACGAGATCTGAGCGGCTCTCATAACGCGAGTGGTTAAAAAAAAAGAAGAAGGAACATCTGCCGTAAAGAAGTGTTGCGGCTCCAACACCAGAAGCTGCGCAACGAATACAATTATTAAAGTGCATCTGAAAAAAAATAAAAAAATAAAACATCGTAGCACAATATACGCAAGTGGTCTGGTGCACGCGCAACGTTCAACCGTCGTCGTATGCGGGGAATAATAGACTTCACTTTCTTTTTTTTTCACAGGCTGAGGATCTGAGCTTGAGGATCTCTCATTCAGTGGTCATTTGAATTGCTTTTCTTTACTGCTCGCCACGACGGTGTTACAATGCGGACAGCAAGGTTCAGAATAAATTTAGCCCGTGTGCGGGTTGCCATACAAATTTTCAACAGATAAACAGCAGTAAACGCGAAGAACTGGCTCTCACATTATATTCTCACAGGCGGCTGTTCACCGAGCGCCAGCGTGCCTGTCGCGCTCTCCTTCGTTCCAACGCCCTCGTGTAAATGAAAGTGGTCTTTTGTTCTACGCACAAAGCTGCGCACGCTCCTCGAACGCCTGACAATAGGTAGAGCCGGGGAACGTTTAGGAGACCCCGTTGGGATGCAAATAGGATGCGAAAATTATTTAAGGCAGCTCCACACCTGTGCGAAATGAGTAAAGAACGCAGCTTGAAGGCTCTAGCGGAGCAGGCACGCAAGCTTCACCACTTGGCGAACGCAGATTGGGTTCTTTCTTGGACATCATCAACTTCTTGTGTATTTCACTCTCTCTTTATCTCTCCCTATACATCTTGTTCACTCTTTTATATTTCGTTTTAACATGAAAGTGTACTATGCCGGCGTTCACCACGACTCCGTGACGTATTTCCGTCACGGATATCACATTTTTTTTTTAGGTATTGCCTTCGCTCTTCCTTTCCATGCTCCTCATCTTCACTGCTCTATCCCACCACTTGCTGTGCCATGAGTTGTGCTACGATATACTCTTTCACCTCCTCCTTTCCACCCTCGCTTTGACATCGGTCCTCCTCACCCTGACTTCCGCTTCTCACACCCTCAACTCTTCGCTAAACTGCACTATACAAGGTTGTGCCATGCTTCACTGTCTCCCCTACTCATTTCCATTCTCCTCGTCCTCATCTCCATTTCCCACCCGCTTGCTGTATGCACTACTATGCGTGGCTACGCTATGCTAGGCGCTGCTTGGTACAATGGCTTCAGGGACGCATACCTGCAGAGTTTTTGTGTTCCACACGATATCACCCATACCTTAGACAGCTCCGACGTTAAATAAATAAATTAAATCACGTTTCCAACCCCGCCCCTCTAAGAAAGCTTTCTGCACTTAACACGGTCTTTCAATGCCTCCAAGATCGGAAATATCACGACTTCCGTGCGCTATCCCTTGCTTTGAATGGCCTCCGTGATCACCCCATCCCCTTTGACCGAGCGGCACTGTCACGAGATGACGTCATCATGTGACGCCATGAGAGCGTCATAGCGATGTCATAACGTGATGATTTTTGCATTTCATTATTTGTAATGGTAGATCTTCCTGCATCTAGGGCATCCGCCTTAACAGCACTACTTGGGCAAGTACGTGCGATTTTGAAAACACAGCTGTTAGGGCACTAAAACAACTGACTAAGAGAAAAACACACACACAGAGCGCTAACTACCAACTGACTTTAAGAAGAATCTATGATGCGACGTCCTTCCAGCACATGCACAACACAATCGACGTGACGCAGCAATGCCGGTATATCCGAGCCTTCACGTGTATGCTTCTATCAAGCGCATCTCTGCAGTATCGCATAGCGTGACTGAGGCATCGCTCGCACTCATGGTGCTGCCATTTTAATGAAGCGAGTCTCCCATAGCCCACACGCCGTTCTATCAATTCTATTGTCACTCCTGCCAAGTATTCACCACAACATTTAAAACTAAGGCTCACACGCACAGGCAGCGTAATGCACGCAAAGATGCGCAAGTCGTTGACTGTTTAGGATGCTCCCTGAACCACATCGATTTCAAAGGAGAGAGGTTTCTTTTTCGCCGTCGCTACCCTTCTTACCGGTGCTGTCTCATCCTCGCCGCTTACTCCTTAATAAAACACGCTGATAATTTCTGCACTAAACTCTGAGCCCATCACGATTTCAAGCTTTTCGGCAACACGCTCTTATCTCCGCTTTCGCAGTCGAAAACGCTTAAAACGAAAAGATATCGGTTCATCGCGCAAGATAGTCATGCGTCGCAAATCATAGTGGGCGTGTGACAGCATGGCGATGCAGGGTAGGAGACAATTCATTATTGATATATTGATATACCTCGTACACGGACCTAACCACCCTGTTGCCCCTTTCCTGAAACAGTTTCTAGGGTCTAGAAGGAGTGGGAGGCGTGTGCAACTCGAGGTCCGACATTCACGAGGCAATCCTCCATGGAGTGCGCTGAGAGGGTGGAGGTTTACTTCATGTGCTTCCTCTCCCACACCCTCTGTCCGATTGCCCCCTTCCATTTAACCACGGACAAATAAAGCTGTTCATTCATTCATTCATTCATTCATTCATTCATTCATTCATTCATTCATTCATTCATTCGTGAGGCTCGGAACATGGAACCTCATTTACCTTACGATGAGCAGCTTCAGCGACGTCGAGGACAAACAACAGAGGTAAGACAGCTTTTGAAAAGTCTGGTGATCCAACTGGAAAAACTTGCCTGCTATAGTGCGGACCCATGGTTTACGCAGCGCAGAATCATGCATGAGGAGCCGCATAGTACGGGAAGAGCCCTTTTTTAACGCGCGGATCATAAGCGAAGCAAAGATGTCGAGGCAGAAACGTCATGCGAATGCCTGAAAGTTTTTTTTTTTTATCAACGCAGGCAACTCAACGGCAAAAGACGTGGCGAGGCAATGTCTCTTGGACCGGCCAACCTCTTGCCAAGCGACGTTATCAGACAACTTTTGTGACGTCATGACGACGTCACAACAAGTCATTCGTCTTCCCCACGCCGCTTGTTCGGAGAAGGTGACACGAAAATTTTTTAACCCTTTTCCCGCCTGCCGTAAACAGCTAAATTAACTGAACGTGTTTTACGTCCCAAAACAACGCTATGATTATTAGCAGAACTTTCCTTCCCCCTCTGCCCTTCCCCAGTGCAGGGTAGCCTACCGGGGCTCAGCCCTGGTTAACCTCCCTGCCTTTCTTCTTATGTTCTCTCTCTCTTAGCGATGCCGTAGTGGAGGGGTCCAGAATTTCAGGCCACCTGCGGTTGCTTCACGTACACCTGAATCTAACTGCACGGGCTTCTGGAATTTTGTCTTTACCAAAATGCGGTCGCCATGGCCGGGATTCAATCCTGCGACCAATAGGTCAGCGGTCGGGCACAGTATAACCGCTTAAGTACAGTCTCATTTGTATATCGCTCTAGGTGAATGAGCCGAAACGCGCACATATCTGGTATTCACGATTTCTTCCTTTTCATCCACTTATTTTTTCCGTAATTACAGTTGATAACATCAGTCTAAGTCAGCACGTGGTGATGTCTCTGTTGTGCAAGAGCAAAAGTTACGGAGCGGATGAGTCACACAAGCGGCGCGAATCCAGAAACAGCAGGAATAAGTCCCCTTTTCTCTCGATTCTATCGTCATCCTTGACGTTTGTCAATCGAGCCCGCTAACAATTCCAGGGATGAGCGTGATTGATCTCCCGACCCAGTATTGACGCTGGCGGTATTGTACGATATATACTGCAGTTCTATTTAAAGTCGAATGTTTTTTTTTTCCGCCTTACTCACAGTCTGAGTAACAGCACCTGCCGCACGATGAAACACTGTGAAAGCAATAAAAAAAAAGCAGATCAGGAAACGGTGAAAGCTAGAAAGGACAAAACATTCTTGCACACGTCGCTGAGCCGACGTGTTGATTAGAGGAATTGTTGTTGTTGTTGTTGTTGTTGTTGTTGTTGTTGTTGTTGTTGTTGTTGTTCAAATACTTGGCACAACCCACCTCAGACGATAGGCTATAAATCTGACGGTGCCCTGCTTAAAAAAAATTGTTCGCTTGCTCAAGGAGCGCGTTGAAATTTAAATAGTTTAGCCATTGCTCATTGATAATAAAACCTTGTTAAAAAAAAACAGAAGAACAACAATTCGTTAAGATGTCGCTAACTTGTGTTGCCTCGCAAAAAAATTATAATAATCATGAACCTCAGCGCGTGCCAAGAGATGGACTCAAGCTTCACCCTGGAGAAGTAGGAGATGCTTCTACGCAGCCCCGCTCTCACTGATCAGCTCGTGGGACTGAGCTGATCAGTGAACAGCACGTGGGACTGAGCCGTGTGTGCGTGACTCAGTCGCGTTCCGCAGGACCAGAATAAAGTTATTTTCGTTCCTTCGTTCCGGCACACGCTCTCTTAATTTTATTTGCGGCCAAGCTGTTCAAGGTATCGGCAACATTGTGCTCCGTTGCCCCGCCACGGTGGTCTAGTGGCTAAGGTACTCGGCTGCTGACCCGCAGGTCGCGGGTTCGATTCCCGGCTGCGGCGGCTGCATTTCCGATGGAGGTGGAAATGTTGTAGGCCCGTGTGCTCAGATTTGGGTGCACGTTAAAGAACCCCAGGTGGTCGAAATTTCCGGAGCCCTCCACTACGGCGTCTCTCATAATCATATAGTGGTTTTGGGACGTTAAACTCCACAAATCAATCAATCAATCATTGTGCTCCGTCGCAAAGCTTCTGAGGTGGGTATGCGCCACAAGAAAGCCCCACTACCGAGCACCGCTGGTGCGAGAAGGGTTGCTTATGATGGCTACTTTTGCGCCAAATTGGCTACTTTTGGACCTGTTTGGCGACGAAAATTTCGTACTGGCGCCATGGCTACTCATTGTCTACTTTCAAATTTCTGGTCTTATTTATTAAAAATGATTTCATTTGTTCATCAACAGTAAAGAATTTGTTCGCAATGTCGCTCCTGTTTAATCAAGAGAGAGAGAACATAGTGAGAAAGTGACACAGAGAGAAATAAAGAGAATAAAGACAAAAATATAAAGACAGAAAATCTCATAGAAAAAAAGAAAGACAGAAAAACAAAGAGAAAGAAAAATAGAAATAAAGAGAAGAAAGAAAAAGAAAGAAAGAGAGAAAGAAAGAGAACTATATAAATAAAGAAACAAATAAATAAACAAAGAAAGAAAGAGAAAGAAAAGGTGCGCTCTTGGGTACATGAGGTGCGAGCATTACACGAAAATCTGCTGGGCGATATGGAGCGAGGGAAACACGAAAAGAGATACAAAGATCAAGCAGATATACAGAGGAACAAAGAGAAAGGAAAAAATGAAAAAGTAAACGAGAAATGAAGAGAAGTGAAGGGACACAAAAAGATTGAAAGAAAAACATGTAGACAGAGAGAGAAAGATATAGAGATAAACAGACACGAAAAAAGAGAGAAAAAGAGAGAGGAAGACCATAAGCGTGCGCCAAGGGGATGAGGGAGGAACTCCCCCCCCCCCCCGAGTCACTTAAAATGAAGCAGAGCACAAAGTCTGTCCCATGTATTAAGGGAGGGGGGAGGGGCCGCAGTGAACCCTTGCCCCTGCAGGCTCCCCTGATGGGGAACCCTGAACCCGCCCTTGAGGAAGACAGAAATAAATATAAAGAAACAAAGAACGAGAGAAAAGGAAGCAAAAAGAGAGATATATAAATAAAAGGAAGAAAGAGTAATACAGATAGAAAGAACGAGTGAGAAAATAAGAAAGAGAAATAAATAAAGATATAGCCTGAAAAAGATACAACAAAGAGAGAAAAGAAACGGAGAGAAAGGCAAAGAGAAATAAACAAGGAAGGTTGGGCCGCGGCGAATCGTCTCCCAATTGCCGCGCCCTAAATGCAACTGTCATGTTCTCAGAAATAAACGCCCGCGTATAGCTACGATAACGCGACACACGTGCCACCAGCAGTCGCCGCTACTTTTTCTCCCTCTCCCTGACGCGCGCGACTTATCGCAAATTTATTCTACCCTTCGCAATTGATTGTAAACTGCAGGCAACGACAACAAGAACAAAAACAAAAAAATAGCCGAGCCTTTCGCAGCGCCTCGCGTGCAGGGAGAACAACAAAAGCGACCGGGCTGCCGACGCCATCCGCACGGCCCCATCTCGATCCACTGCCATGGAAACCAGGCTATACGGAGAGACTAATCTGGACGAAAGCCTCCCTTCTTCGTAATCCCTCGGGGCACCCGGGCGCCATCGAAACGCCGGCGACCTTGCGCCACTGCGGCGGCCAGTGCACGCTATAGTATATGTATGCGCCTGCGTCACTGTCGCTGCGAGTCTGTTTCTACTCGCCCGTTGTGCCGAATTCGAATTCAGTCCGAATCCTATCGTACTCGCGGTAAAATCCCGTTCGATCACTCCATTGACGGCCTACAACCGTCTTTCACTCATTCTTGTACTGTTTGCAGTATCATAGCCTGGGGGGGGGGGCGAATTGGGGGTTCGTCGACCCCCATCACCCTTTGAATTTTTGGAAATTTGCTTGCGTATATATATACAGGATGTTTCAATAAATGTGTCAAGTGTTTTTTTTTTCTTTAATTACAGAAAGGAGGTGTCTTCGTGCAACTTTCGGCGTTGCCTTCCTGTGGCGGAAAGCATCTTCGGATGGGTACAAACATTAATTACGACAGTAATTATATAAATTAACCCAATTAAATTGTTAACCAGTGGTAACAGCTGGTCGAGTCAAATGGGCGAATTCAAGCCCTGCCTATACGAATAGCACGTAGGCACTTTGAAATTTTGGAAAAGCGGCCGCTGGTAATCACCGCGGAGCGATGCAATCTGGCCAATTTAGCTGGTCAAACCAAAACCGACGCACCAAACAGCGCATCTACCATTCACCGCGACAACATCCTCAATGACTACTCAATGATGGCACTGTCGCACTGTGACAGACACAGGAAGGTTGATTTGATTGATTGATCTGTGGGGTTTAACGTTTCAAAACCACCATATGATTATGAGAGACGCCGTAGTGAAGGGCTCCAGAAATTTCGACCACCTGGGGTTCTCATACGTGCAACCAAATGAGCACACGGGCCTAATGCATTTTCGCCTCCATCGAAAAGGCAGCCACCGCAGCCGGGATTCGATCCCACGACCTGCGGGTCAGCAGTCGAGTATATACCTTTACCACTAGACCATCGCGGCGGGGCAAGACATATAGGAAGGTAGCGCTGTTTTGTGGAAGCTTATGGAAAGTCAACATACCTTATAAATCTATATGCACATGCTTCTGAAAACAAGTTTCAATTTCGATGTTCTTTGTGGAGTGGCCGTACTGCGATGTAGGGCGAAATTTGAGGGCGTTGTGGTACCGAGATTTCAGTGGAAGTGAAAAAAAAAAAACAAAAGCAAAGGAGCATTAAACTGACAGGTATGCAGATCAACACGTAACCCATCACTGTATCCTCCATATCCAAGTTCGCCCGTTTAACGTGAAGCCCAATCGACCATATTTTCATGAACGATCGAGGAGTATGAATGAACAAATGCGAAACTACGCGAAGGCAGACACAATGTTCGGCAGAACTATATGTAACAAGCTTTTTAAACCTCTCTAGATAATCGTCTGCGCATTGAGTCAATCTCGAAAGACGCATGAAGCTTATACATATAACGTTCGGAAAGCGCGCAGAGATGACATTTTCCGCGCAAACCAACGCAGTCATCTTTGTGCGCATCTCTTCGACGCAGGCGTGGAATGTGACATTTGGCATATTCATTAAAGACAACACACTCGTCTACTACACTAAAAAAAAAAGGGGGGGGGGGAGTGGGCGAAGCTTGCACTGAAAGCCGTGCAAGGCTTGAAACGGCGAAGCCGGACGATTACGAAGTGTAACCTGGTTTCTTCTATAGGATGTTGGTATACGTTGGTTCTTAGCGCACAGAGGATTTATGCAGAGCCACGCACATTCACAGATACGAAAGGCGTGTCCGAACTCCGAAGATTTAAACTCTCGCTGAAACCGAGCGTTCGCACTTCCCGTAAATCTGCGGGAGCCTCGTCGTTCTCGTATGTGCGGCTTCCGTAACTTCGGGGTCCCCCTCACAGCCACCGTGGCCTCTCACGTTCCCTAGTGTTCTCTCGCTGTGCATACCGCTGAAGCACTCCGTACAGATGCTTCAACAAAGCTGAAGCGTGCGCTCGAGGTTTTTTTTTTTTCTTCGGTAGGTTCATTCAGACGGCTTATTAAAGCTCTTCGCGATTGCTGGTTAAGTTTGTCCAGGAGGAATCTTAATGTGTGCTAGTTGTCCGTGCGTTGCCTTCTTCATATTTAGTGGACCATCGTCGAGTAATGAGAATCGATGAATTTCTGTGGCGCACACACGTTCGTGATGATGATAGTTCTTGTACACCGAAGTATTAACGCCAGACAAACAGCTTCCCGGTTAAACGGAGTACTTCCAGTCTCTCCCCCTCTTTCCTTATGAGTTGTAACTCACACAGTCTTTAAAGAGGCATGTCAACTATTTTTTGGAGAGTGTTAATGAAAAGGGTTTCACGACTGTTCAGAACTAATGTTCCACGATTTAGAGTGCCATGTACTCAACTATAGGAGAGCGGGAAGCTGTCCCGATGAAAAAGGCCAGCGGCTTCAAGGCATGTGGATCCCAAGGCCCCCGAAAAATTCATAAAACGAATGTAGATTAGGCAAAGCTGCGTGCATTGCATGATGAATCGTGGCCTTCTATTTTGTTCTGATCAACAGCGTTTTATTTGGTTCTTGTTAACCTTTTGGTCTCTCACATCCTTTGATTGATGGGTGGTTAGCCGTCGATGTTTTTACGGTGTTGAGGCTGTTTGTTCTGGCCAACAGCAACTTTTTTGTTCTTGTCACACACTTCGGGTGAGGCCCCGCCGATCCAACATCGACGTGCGGCAGACTCGCAGGCTTCCACTTTACGCTTCGGCCTGCGACGCCTGAAAGGCCTCGAAGTGGCACATTTCGAATTTATTTGCGGGTTGGTCGACCCGTGCGGGGTTGCACGTGTGGTGATGTGTGGGCCTGACCGACGCACTCATAGAGCAGACACGGAGTTTGATTACACATAAACAAGCATTTAATTAAAACAGGGGCAGAGGCAGGAGATTACAAAAATAACAGAGGAAGAAAACTGATACGCGATGAGAAAGAAAGACTATAAAACAAACTATGCTCTATAAGAACACTACAAGAGGCACAAACAAAAAAACAAATATGCGGAACATTAATAAAATAGCAACAAGATGAAAATCGTAAAAAAGGGTTACAAGGAAATAATTACATAATGATCATTGGTCACGCTTTTGAATTTCTATGTGCGTCGCAGCGCACACAACTACACAGTTAAAAAAAAAAAGGCTGGTTAAAACAATTTAGCAGTTTAAAAAAAGTCACAATAAAAAGTTCCATACGGACCAGGCCAGCTCTTGGTGCACGTAGGGGAGTTGACGGGTGCCGCTGAAGGTCTCGCCGGCTTGGTAGACGACGAGGGTGCCCAGAATTGCAGCCGTCTCAATACGTTGCGCGGGCCACTCCGTGCTCGCCGCCTACGCGAGACTCGCGACACCGACGACCGCACTTGTTGCTGGCTGTACGTCAACTGCTCTTCCGACGCAGTTCAAACCTCCTCGGGGGCGTCAACGTGCTCCCGTCTCATCTGGGAGTAATTTTCCTTGTTGAGACCGCCGGTTCCCCTTCCGGTCAGGGGCAGGGAAGACGAGCCGGCGCCACGCTGGGTCGTTATAGTCGCCGGATGTCGTCTCCCAACACAAAAACGCCCTTCCTTGGAAGATGGGGCCCGCGGATGCTCCGAAAATTGGAGTCGTTTGTGACAGTTCTTCACAGATGTTTTGGTCAGGTGTGCACCACGGCGAAACACTAAAATTGTTCGGTATTAAGGTGCTTCGACCCTAAAAGCGCTAACCTGTCTCTCTAAAGAGAGTCACATACGAGGCAAGTCGGGACTGCGGCTCAATTCAAACCTCTCACGCCGAAAGTCAAAGTGGAGACGACCTAAGATCGCATATATACCCAAAACCTACAGTAAAAAGCTTGAAGCAACCTTTTCGCTGGCGCAGCGATTTATCTAAGTCGAGAATGATGGAAGTGGCCATGATAATAAAACTTTGTTGCCACGTTACCTCCGTTAGTTTTTGTTTACACAGAAGACTTTCTCGCTGTGCCTTTTGTGCAAGAAGGAGGAAATCATTTGTCATTTCTTTTTATCCTGCCACCCGTTCACGACATTCAGGAAAATATTAATAGTACCACCTAAGAGTAGCAACCTGGGCTTGGAAGTACCAGAACCATTTTTTTCCCCTAGGATCGCTATTCTTGGATGCAGCCCCAGGGATGTTTTTTTTTCGCCCTTGAGGCACTCATCAGCAAGATAAAAATAAATATCTTGATAAATTACGCCCGATTAAAATATTTTACTACTAATTATTGGTATTTCGAATCACTGTACTAACTGTAGCTTAGACTAACGACAAACTATAGAAAACACGAGTGACGCTAAATTGAAACAGAAAATAGTTACCGATAAATTGTAATTTGAGAACTCTATAGTCGTTTACGGCCTAAGAATAAATGTAAGCACCGCCCGCAGCAGTCACTCACCCACCCAAGCAGAATTTTCATAAACGTCCCACTAATTGCAATTGCTTATTTATGTGACGTCAGTACCTTCAGGCATATGCGACTTCGCCATACAGGCACATGTTCGCTATGATACTTTAAGGTTGAAAAATTTTACTTCTTAGAAAATTCTATAAACAATTCCGACTTGACTGCTCAGACAAACGTAAAATTTTATCAAGAAACGACGAAGTAGTAATCGATGATATGCGTAGTACTTTCATTATCAGCGAAAAGTGCTTACGGTTAGAACAAAAATCACCAAACATTGCTTTGTTGCACAGGTGAATGACAGGCGCGCTGTCGCACTGGGGTTGGAGCGTATATTTTATCAGGTTGTAACCAACTGTCTAGTGCCGTTAATTTAACCACCATACATTTATTAGTAGATGACAAAATCGGTGTCAAATGTTTAACTTTTAAACTTCGCGCCGAAGTATTCTATGGTGACGCCACAGATTTCAAAGTAGTTGTTTTTGTGCATCTTGGCCACATTAGCTAAACGAAACTCCCTACCTTATATTCTTTATCTCTCGAAACGAAACTTGGCATGCTAAGTATCAGGCTCTCTCTGAAGAAAACGTACTACAATGTTGCCCGCTAGAAACTAAGTAGATCCATCAGATGCCGTCAAAATGAGCGACGTCCCGGTGACTGCTGCGACAACGTCAAGGTGGCACCGCCCCAGGCATTTTGATTTTACGCGTTTTCCCCGTTATCCAGCAGCAACCATAGGGTTTTCGCTGTCATGAAAGAGTAATTTAACAACGGGGCTTGTTGCTGAGCTAGTCGGTACATACTTAAGGAAAGAACAGGCGCGGCGCAAAGTGTATGAGGACGAAGTGAACATATACAGGGACGAAGTGATGATATACAGGGACGAAGTGAAGTTATACGGGGACGAAGTGTTTGTTGTTTTTTTTTACTTTGTCCCAGCACTCGTTGCGCCGTGTCTTCTTTTTTTTCTTAATTTACCTTTAACAGCAGATATATGCACGTGTTAACGTACTGAGATGCAAGGTCAAGAAAATGGCTGCGCTTTTATTCTGACGGCGGCCGCTTGCAATTTTTATCCGCGTGAATTTCGCGTGATCAATGTGCGGAACGCAATACATTGTGTGTTGCGGCAAGCCACTGCGAAGGAACGGTCAGTGCCAGCTGAGATAGCAACTATCCGCATACGCACAGCTGGCTTGCTGGCTGTAGTACGCACACTATATCAAGAGCGGCTGCTATGCGATAAATCCTCCGTCCGTGACTTGGAGGTAATGAGTGCTAGCGAGGCTTGTCGCATCTCGGTGACGTAAGTTCACTTCGGGCACGTGGCGCGACTAGCTGTTGTAGTTAATTATTTCAACTGACGAGATTGCAGCTACCACTTGATTAAGGATTGAACTAAACAGTAGAAGCACGTTGGCATCCTATTTAGCTTTCTGGCAGGCAAAGTACGGGCGTACAATAAGAACATGTCGACTTGAACGCTGTGTCGAGGTATTTTTCTAGTCCTTGCGCATATTTCAGCCTTGTTGAAAAGCTAAATGAAACACTTATTGTCGCAGTGGGCATCTGGAATAGTATTGTGTGATTATTTTCAGTAGCTACAATGAATTATTTGCCATTTCCCAAGGACCCTTAAGGGCGATACGTGGATAAGCGGTGAAAATAAAGCAGAAAATGATTTTCAGAGACATAGCTGTGCTGGTCTGGCAATAAAGTTCTTACCAACCATAAGGATGGTTTCAGCTGGTTGCTAGAGCACAACATTACTAATAAATGATGATATTTAACGTCTCAAAACCACGATATGATTAGGACAGACGCCGTAGCGGAGGGCTGTGGAAAGTTAACAGAGCACATCAAGACGGGAAACACAGCAACAATGTAAACGTTCTCACGAGAGAGCATAAGTGACGGGCAACAAAATAACAGATGCGAATAAGTGCTTTAGAAGATCACGTTTGTACCTGATAGTGCTAAAACCCTGGGTACCCTAGCAATTCTAAGTGTAATAAAGAGTGTTATTGCGGCCACTCTGCAGAGCAAGCCATACATTTTTTTTATTTATCGATAAAGTTTAAGATTTGAAGTCTTTCTTATAGCTTCGTAAAAGGCACAGCCACAATTTGCGGATTGCCATTGATTTATTTCACAGCAGCTTTTATTTCACACTACAATGTATCGGATACAAGGGCAAAAGACGGGTGGGGTCTGCTCTGCCTGACGGGACTCTTACAACCCGAATGCGCACACTCACAGCATGGACAAACAGAAATAACATTATTAAATGAATTATCAAGTGACTAAATACTATTATCATGTGAGATTTAACGTCCCAACACCACCAGATTGTGAGACGCCGTAGTGAAGAGATCCAGAATTTTTAGACCACCTGGTGTTCTTTAACGGGCGCTGGCGTCGCAAAAAAAAAAAGGGGCCTCAACCATATCGCCTTCACCAAAATGCGACCGCCAAGGCCGACATCAAACCCGTGACCTTCGGGTCAGCAGCGTAGCACCGTAGCGACTGATCCATCATGGCGGAGAATAACTCACTGAATAATTTACACACTACGAAGTGAATAATGACATAAGATGGAGAGAAAGAAAAGTTTTTATTTAAAAAATGACGCCACATGCGCGAAGTGAATGATGGCGAAGGAGCTTGCTCCGGAGCTTATAATCTGGTAAACCGTGAGTCCTCCGTACATCCACTCGGCCATCATACAAAGACCTGCCCAATTAGGGCAACGATGGTTTTAAGACGCTAAACCGCACCAATTATTATTATTTTATTATAGCGAAGGTTTCGAAAATCGGCGGATTCGACCGGAAATCACAAGCGCCCCGTGCCTTGGAACGGTGCCAACTATGGCACCGTTCCAAGGCACGTCTCACGTCAGAGCTCGCGTTTTAACGCGATAGCGTTAAAGAGCTCGTGTCGCAGAAAACCCGCCACTGGCGTCGGCCCCGTTGGATGTGAGCGAAAAATCGTCTGTACGCCTGTGACCAAAAAATCAAGTTACTGAGATAGCCGCGGGAGGCCGCTACTTGTCCACGCGTGCGCGCGCGATCACACTGAGAAAGCCGCGCATTTTAAGAAAAAAAAAAAAGTGCTCAAGGTCACGAAGCCCGATAGTTTCTTTGCCCTGCCACCCCTCCCTGCTTAGCTTCCAGTGCTTTCGTCGGGACGAGAGAAGAGATAATGCAATTTCAGCATGCGACAAATTTTCGTAATTTCACTCGCACTGGACGGATTCTTAAAATTTTTGCGGCGTCGAATTCGTGAGACACTAAGCTCTTGTAGTGAATTCATTCCATGGTTACTTGAAAAAGTGTTCCAGGGCCCCTTTAACGTATTTTGTTCGAAGGTGTAACGACAAAAACAAGCCCATTCGGCGATAATAGCGCGCGCTGGTCCAATCTACTGTGTGCGTGTTTGTGTGTGTGCGTGTGTACGTAACAAAACATATGAATAAGTATGCACTTAGCGGTTGAAGGGTGCACTAGGGGCCGGATTTCGCGATCGCGTCCAACTCTTAAAGACGAAGCTTAAGGGTCCCCCAATTTTTGCTAGCATAGCGTCGCTTGGCCAGCGTGCCCTCTCATAGACGCACACACCGCGTTTCATTCTGTCTCTGTCATTTGCTTCAGAGGGAGCTAAAGTTGCTACTACGGTAAAGCCCCTCACTACGGCGGGATGGATGGACAAGGCTCGAGCATAACGACAAAGCTTCTTACAGGGGCTAGAGAGCGTATTTACGCTTACTCGCTATTCGGCAGCTAGTGGGATTGAAAGGGCGGGAAGGGACTTTAGGACCTACAACTTATGTAGCCCGAATAATGCAAAAACGGTGGAAATCGTGTGCAGGTCTCGTAACAAGTGTTCTAAGCGACGAGGGTAGAAAGTTTGTGCTGTTCATGTAAAATTCGCATAATTCATAGTTTACTTAGATTTTTTTTTTGGTCGCATGAAAGCGAGAGGTAGAGTTTAATTTTACGGCCATGTCTCATAGGTATAGAAATATAAACTAGAATCTCCACAAAAATCAGTTTTCGGGCTACAATTTCTACTGTAGTTCTTCGGCGATTTGCCCATTGTACTGACTGTATAAGCCAACGATGAGTTCATACTTACATTACACAAGTCACTCGGCGAAACTGAATGAGATTCCAATTACCACATGGAGGGTTCGGTAAGATACCCTGACTCAGAATAAACCATCTAAAAATTTAACAATGTCCCTCAAACATTCTCTCAAGACTACTCGAACGCGAACGCCGCACAATGTGAATATTTTACAGCGTATTTTATACCCAGCGAACGCCGCTTTTGTTATCTTCTTAACGCGAACGCCGCAAAGATGATGATGAATCAACACTTAGTGGGCCCAACATTGTTGGTAGTGCGCGCAAGGGCGGTTCCCTAGTTGCGGGACCCGTATGTATCCAGCAGCTCCTGGCCCCATGCCGTCAATGCACGCTGAGTCGGCAGGGCGGGGCTGGATAACAAGGTCTCCCATTGCTCAAGGAGTTGGGTATTCGGGGTGTCGGGGGGAAGGGATGGTGGGGGGTTCCTAAGTTCTGTGCACTCTGACAAGATGTGTGGCAGGGCGCCATTTTCTATTTTACAAAACGGACAGAGCATGTCGTGTTCCGCAGGGTACATGCGGTTCAGCAGTACGGGATGCGAAAGAGATCTCGCCTGCGCTCGACGCAATATCGTCTGTTGTTTCCTGATCAGGCCGGGGTGCTGTCCTGGTAGTCTGCACCTTCCCTCTCGGTACATCTGGGTAATGTCCCGAAAGCTGGTAACCGGGTGTGGTAGCTCTTCCGGCTCATGCTCGGCCCGAATTTACATTTATCGGGCATGATAGTCGGAAATGGTGTTGCCTGCTACCTGCGAGTTAGCCGGGACCCACACGAGCTCTACGGCTCTTCCCGGAGGCTTGCGCTTGGATAGAATGGCTCGTGCCGCGGATGAGATTACCTCCCTGCGGAAGCTTCCATAGGCTGTCTTTGAGTCGGTGACCACCGTGTCCACGCTCGGCTGTACGAGGGCGAGGGCCACTTCCACTTTGTCGGCAATTGCAGGGTATTCTGTCCTCGAGGACGAGCTGACGATTAGCCTGTCAATGGACGTAACCACTACCGCAGCACGGTCACTGTGTTTTCGGAGTGAGCTCGGCGACCGCGTACATGACCCTGGGGTTCTCTTCCAGCTTGCGGGCCATGGCTTTGGCCAGCGCGGTGCGCCTCTCATCGTCCTTGCCCGGCGTCCTTGCCCGGCGTCATGTTCCGGAAGACGTAGTGAACATGCAGCTTACGCTCCTCGAGCCACGAGGCGCGCGGCTATAGTCATGCGACTGTTTGCGTAAATTCGAGCCGAGGCCGGCTTGTCGCTCAAGGTCACGTGAAATATACGATATAGGTCATTGCCATAAATACACGTTTATGATAGCACTGAAGCACGCTGCTATCACTGCTGCCGCAAACGCTGCTTAACAATGGGTAACTATTCCATACTGGCAACAGATAACGCAATGCTTCTCGCTGCGATTTCAGCTCAGCGCTCAATATAGGATACCCATGCACGCCTAATCTCTGACGCGGCAGGTTTCCTTTGTTATTGACGCTATCGTCACAACTCGATATTGCTGTCAGCCGCACGCTGTATACTTTATCGGTACGCGTTGCGACAGTCTATCTCAATGCTCGCCGTCGCGTAATGGTCGATCGGCGCAGCTTATCGCGTTGCGACCCGCGTTCACGCAGTACAAGCCGCCTGCAAAGAGGTCTTAATATTTCGTACGCTTATATAGACATTACAGCCGGGAGAAAGCATGCACCCTTCATCGATCACGAAGTGCATGTCATCGGGTGACAGGCTCGCAAACTACAGCGTAACTATAGATTTTCTGAACGTGGTAGTCCGCTTTTACGCCGTGGTGAAACCGGTAAGATTACGGCACCTCTCTCTGTTCGCAGCACCTGCTCTGTCGTTACTATGTAGAATTCGCTTCCGCATAGCGTCAATCAGACTTCCTCATTCGAGCATACGGTGGGGCACAATGTTTAGTCAAACGCGAACACTGTTTCTCCGTGTAACACGCTGACCCCTCTTGCATGCACCTTTTCGTCTGCACTAAGTTTGAACTTGATCACCTATTATTAGCACAAGCACACAATTAACATAAATAAATAACGAGGATGGTCAGATAAAAGCTGCATAGTGGCAGCTTGGCTAGTCCGACCGTCCCGTGAAACACGAGGAGCAACACGGCAAGGATATGCACACTCAATCCATACACTTGTAGCAACATTGTAAAAACGAAATAGATACCGCAAAAAAGAAAGAAAAGGTATCGAGCAATTTCAAGTCGTGTGGAATATATTTTTCAACAAACTCGTAAAAAAAAAAAACACATGGCCCTATTGTAGCTCCGCAGACGACTCATTGACATGCACTGTGTTTTCAAGTTTTTAAAACATTTGCGAGAGTCCACGAGAAATGACGACGCCAACTGAAGGACCCCCTTAAACGGCGCGCCTTGCTGACCGATGGGAAGCCGCCCTGCTCAGCGAGCATCCCGCAAACCAGGAGTGGGGTCATCCTGCGGGGCCATCGCCGAGAACCTCGAAAGATGTTTCTCGAACGGTGGATCTCTGTCAGCCTAGCCCCGGGCACAACCGTTGGGCCAATGAAGTTGATTCAACGTCTCGACAACAATCTGAATGCTTTTCGTAGTAGACCATTGACCAATGAGGTATCGTTAGGTCCTTGGTCTGACGTCAGCAGCACATACATGGGTATAGTCGTGGCTTTCTCTCAAGCCACTGGACTGAATGCGCGTCTTTATATTTGCCCCAGCGTAGGGGAAGCATATTCTCATATCCCTACCTCTTACTATTCACATTCACCATTCATTCGCTTCCCTGTTCTTCTTCCCCACAGAGTGAGAGGCCAGAGCAAGCTGTAGCTCAGGCCGACCTGCAAATAAATTTCCCCCCTCTCTCTAAGAAGGGCCTTACACGTGTCGTGCGAACGTGACCTTGTACGAAAAGCTGTAGCGAGAGAAACGATGCTGACAATGTTACGTGACCACGCGAGCTGCGCGTTTCTTCTCGGCGTTCGCGCGAATACGCAACTCTAGAGGAGGTTTTCAAGCACAGAAACTTGGACGAGCTTGTACAGCTCCATGAAGCTACTTCGAGTGTAAAACAGGCAAGATACACTAGAAGGAATAAACAGGACGAGCGCTCTCCTGTTTGTATACAAGCAGGAAACGAGACACGACGAGCCTATAGAATGCACTAGAAGAAGAAGCCAGATGCCTCTTCGTATTCTGACGAGGCGTTTCACTCTTTAAAGGGACAATAAATAGAAGAACTATTTTTTTCTCGTATCAGCGAATTGCTCTCAATACCAATATCGACACGCTTACCGCAGGAAGGCTACTGGTAAGCGAGAAAAAGCAGGTGGCGACGCCATCCTGAAATTCCCACAGTAAACGCTGTGACGTCATAGATTTTTCATGGTGTCTATACTTGGTCCTACGCAGTTCCAAATCAACGAAAAATTAAGTTCATTGTCTTCTCGAACAACCGTAGACGTAACATGCCAAGCTGCTGGAGCCACTGTCGCCAAATACGATATATGCACTTTGAAATCTGTGACATCATGTGCGGCGAGTACTGTGCAAATTTATCCCCTCTTAATAATATATGATGGTGAAATTAACGATAAAATACATGATAGAAAAATTAAAGACATTGGAATCTTCGTAGTACAATTTACCAATATAAACCGATTAATTAATTGTATAACTTTAACATTTTTAATGCATTGGCGCTTTCGCCGTCGAGTCACACTAGTCATAGTGCAAAGGACAGTCGGAACTTTCGAGTTTTTCTATTTTCTAATAATAATAATAATAATAATAATAATAATAATAATAATAATAATAATAATAATAATAATAATAATAATAATAATAATAATAATAATAATAATAATAATAATAATAATAATAATAAAAAATCCTCCCAAGAACTACTCTTAAGCGATATCGCAGCTTCTACGCTACATTGTTGACATTAGAGGAATAAAAGGTGATAATTCGCCCACAGATACAATACTCAAGCCTCGATAAACAAGGGATTTCGCGGCCGTTTTGACATTAGAGTGCTTCTATGTAGCTGGATGACCTTTGAGCATGCGCTGGCATTTTTTAGCTGTTCGCAAACACTTTCTTCGCGGCTCTCGAAATGTGCTAGTCTAGTTACCCGTATATTTCCTATATTACAGCGTGGTAGCTACAGTAATAAGCTATAAAACGCCACGTATGTGTGGCTATAGAGATGTTCGCAGTATTTGTTGATCAAATGACCACCTCAGTTAAGTCGCGCGGACGATGAGCCACGGATGGATACCTTCAGTGCCCAGACGGAAAAAAAATAATCAGTTTCCGGCTGGATATTTGAGCTGAAGATATTTACAGCTGGCAAGAATTACGGTTCAATCATTCAACTCGAAGTGAAAAAATATCCCGCTAGAGCTGTGTAACTTCCCGGCTAGAGCTGGGCTATATTCCAGCTGCATATTCATCGACATCGAGGTGAATGATACAGTGCTCTACAGCTGAACTACCAAACTGGAAATCTTTCCAGCTGAAAAGGTCCAATAAATCAGTTGAAAATGATTTTTTTTTTCCATCTGGGCTACGTTTCAGTTTTCAAGCACCTCGCAAAACGCCGCCACCTCATATACCACGTGAAACATCAAAGCAACCAAAATTGTTCCAGTTTCGTTTCGCCTAAAGTAAATTGGGAATAATCCGCCCAGTTCTGTTGTCGACGCTGAATACATTGACACATTTTTGCCGCTGCTGTATTCTCATTTTTATATTCCCTTTTTTAGTTATGACACTATATACCGTAAGTTGTCAATGTGCAAAGAAAAGCGAAAGCGATCCATCAAGCATGTTTTTACACCACCCGCTGTTCAAGTGATCTGTTCTCTTTTTTTTTCCTTTTTTATTGTGGCGTATCACTTGATATTATAACTTCCAGACTCGTATCTTTTTTTTACTGGTGTATTATTATATTTTTATCGCGCGTACAAATTTTGATATGCCTACTGGCATCTTGAACGGTTCAATTCATTTATTCAGATTGCTGTATGTGCTTACAATTTGTTACGTGATTTTCTTTGTTTTCGATTAACTTAAAATTCTTTGAGTGCTTCGATCATGTGCCTTCTCCTGTCATAGGTCGGCCTATAGTTCCAGTAAACGGACGGGTGCAAAATAAATAAACGACCCGCTCACCGTTGAGGCAGGAGAAGTTCCTCAGAAAGGCGGCGCGGAACATCTTGAGGTGCCGCCTCAGTTCCTGCTCTCCCGGTCCTTCGAAGCTGCAGAACATGAACGCACCGAAACACAGGTAGCTCATTTGCATGAGCACGAGCAGCACGAGAAGGAAGTTGCTCCGCCGCATCCCCATCAGGCGCTTGTAGTGCGCCGACTTGTCATTGCCACCGCCGCTGGCGTAGCCGATAGGCTTCACCAGGCTTTCCGTGCTCTGGGGGAGGACGAGCTTCTGCGTGTCCGTCACCATCATCATTTCTCCGCCTCCGATCTCGAGGTTGCGGTCCATCTAGCGTCTTCTCTTCGGCGGCGAAGAAAAAGAGAAGAACCACAGGCGGTCGTCGTGTCCAGTCGACGACGGCGTTCGTCGGTGGGTCTACACCGCGCTACACCTGTTGCTCGCAGCTGTCGTCGTCTGCTTCGAGTAGGCCTGGCGAGTCGCCCGTCAACGCCGACAGACGACGGAGCAGACGGTGATGAGGGAGCAGATGGCGAGGAAGCACAAAAAAAAAAAAAAAAACCCGAGAGACGCACAGGGAACTGAGCGCGGCGTACAGGGCGGTCAGGAGATGCGGTGAAAGATCAACCTGAGTAACAGTTTCTGAAAGTGAAAAGCCATAGTAGGTCGTCGCACAGGAGTGCACCAGATGTGTATGAGTGCCCGCTGCGGAGAAGCCGGTTGACGCCGACGACGAAACGAGCGCGGTTGAACGCGAAAGCAGACGTGGCCGAGCAGCCGACGCGCTGTGGCAACCTTTTTTAAGCGAAAGCCGAGCAGACGACCGCCGCCGGCTGCCTGTCGTCTGCTTTCTAGAGCGGCGCGGAAGTGGCGCCCCCACATACGTGACGTACTCTCGGAGACAGGGAGCGTGCAGGGACGTCACTTCCTTTTTCCGATTACAGAAGCCGCCAGCGTGCTCCTTTCCCTTTCGCAAATACGCGCCGCTTTTCCGCGCGCCCAGGCCGCGCCAATCAGAAAACGTGGACGAGAGAAGAAAGAAAGTGAAGAGAAGGAAGACAATAATGAGAGAGGCAAAAGTAAGGGCGGTGATGGGACGATTGCGATCTATTGGAGAATCTTCGAAAGAGCTGCGATCCGGCTAGGCTTGGCATACGCGCACGATTTGATAACACATCGGAGCCCACCATATCTTTCCTTCTTCATGATTATTATTGCGCACGAGTCACTCTCGCTGATTGATTCCAGCAAGTGTGAAGCTACCGGGATACATTATTCGCATTGCGAACTAGGCGAAGCCCGAATGTTACGAAAGAAATTGATAAAGCAGTGAGGGTCGGTCGTTATCAATTCATTTTATTGGAGAGATGTTGATAACGCTATCACGGTAACGACCAATCTACAGTGCCCTTTGACACACCCGGACTATGACCCATCCTTCATTCACTTATACCGACACTACTAAGGACAAACTATAAAAAAACAAACAAATAAACGAAAACCACCGGAGTTAAGAAACACGAGATGGCCGGCGCTATAGGAAACGAAGGTTTATTGTCAACTACACATATAATGAGTACGAAGAGCCGCGGGAGAGCTTAGACATGCATAGTTAAAAAATTCGGCAGTTTCCCCACCATGTGGCTATCGGTTATAGCGAAGCAGCCGTCGAGTGTCAATTTTTCGTGGTATTGAGGAAAGTGCTGAAAGATGGGTCGACGTTAAGTGCAGTAGTGGTATGCCCATCGTGGGTTTACCAGGGAATGCCCACTACACTGTTGTACATACACTGGGTAACAGTGGGTAACTTATGATTGGACATAATGTCAGCACTCGCGTTAGAGCATAGACGTCAGCATTATCGGAGCGAAGTGCACTTTACGGTGTGGCGATGTTAATATCACTCGAAACTGTCGTTAGTGTAAATCCCTGACATGTCTCTGCGGCGGAATAACTGATTACCACGCAAAAACAAAACAAAAAAACTTGAGTTCTATTGTTGTTGAAATGCAGATTTTTTTGTCTATCTCTGAATTCATCGGGTCAACGCTGCCGATGTCTGATTTTCTTAACTTTCTCGTATTTAAATTACTAATCTGTCTTCACCGTTCAATGACAGATATAAACTGTCATTCACCTGTAGCACACACGCGCGTATTACGGCCCGTTGTGTACAGGTATTTGCCACACGTGTCTGGTGGAGAGGCTGACTGGGCTGGTTGTCCCGTCTATTTCCTGCCCACCGTGTGCTATTTCGCGCTGTTGACTTTAAATGGTGGAGAGGGTTTTTCGACGTACGCGACGAAATTCTCAAGTCGTGGTGACCAGACAGTCATATTCACCAAGCTCTCTTACCCCCGTATTCAAGAACGCCCCTTCACTCAACGCTTCACCTTCACTTGAGAAAGCCGGTGGGAGCACCATCTCAAGGAAGAGCAAGTCACTGCATATCAGTTATTCTTGAGTAGCGCAGCGCCATTTTCAGCCGAGCTGCGGCGCAGTGCTCAACTCTGTCAAATGAAGGGTGGAAGTCGAGTCGAGGAGCGTTTGTGAATACGGAAGTTACCCTCCCGTACCAATTTTGACCTACACGAAGTTCGAGAAACGATCACGAGAGGACGTAGGCGCTCAGATATAAAGACACGTAGACGGAAACGCTCAACACACCTGCATTTCGCTAAGAAATGTTTCGCATTCAAGTATTAATCTATTCAGAGTTCTTGCACTATACCCAGTCGACTTTGCCACGCACACATAATCGGATCTGTGTATAAATAAAACATCGATTTTCTCGCGCCCTCCAGTATCTCCACCTTGACAATACTTTATCGTCATTCAGCAATAGGTGATACATACGTTCACTTATTGAAGTCTTAGCTCTATTAACAGAGGGAGCAAGGAAGATGACAGGAAGAGCGCAAGTCAGGTCTTCCTTTGTCGCCGTGTTTTCAGTGCTATGCTCCCATAGAACGTACCGACCCGACTAGACAAAATTATGTACTCTTCGACTCATTCTTTACAATGTATGCAAATTAGACGTAAGAATATCACGAGTATTGCAAGGAGACATGTTGTTAGAAAGGCACAGACGAGCAAAGGCGCAAACTGGCACCCGATTTCTCTGTAATGAGATCCGCAGGTTTATATATCAACCATCACAACAATCCATTGAGATTAAAAAAATATATAAAACAGCCAAGTCACGAAATAGCTTGAATTTCGGCGTTGTACAGCGCGATGGAAGCGACTTTGTTGGATCATTTTTGTTTCAATCTTAAGGTGGGGGGGGGGGGGGGGGGACGCGTTGTTGTGACGGCGCGTCTGCGTTGTTTCTTGACATAAAACTGTGGATCTGCCTAATGAAATCAACTGTCAGTTTACGCCTGTGCTCATCAATTGTCATGCCTTGTTGCGCTACACGCGATGACGTTCATGTCCAAACTCAACTCGCCCAACAGTCAAATTAGACTACGCCTGCTCTCTCAACTAAGTTCCGTGTTTCATTAATTGGTTAGTATAGATTACCAATTCGTACAGCACACAATTCTTTTGAGACGGACAAGAGTAGCTTCTTTTTCTTAATAATTTAAAACTGCACTTGTGGAACTACATTTCTCTGATGGCTATACCTTGCTCTGAACCATGCATATAGGTGTCCGATTGAGCCTAATTCTATTCCTCGTAACGTAAGGAGTATAGTTTCACGCAATGTTCAGCCGCTACAACAGACCCAAACTGATTTCACGCAACATCTCTGTGCTCATGTACACTGCAAATCAGGTGGTGGATGCGCACTGCTAGGCGTCTGTGCCACGGGGGAATTTCTTTGAGAGTAAAACACACTGATTTATTTCAAGTTTAGAAAAACAAAGCTAGATGGACCGCAAAAAAAAAAAATTGAAGGACACTTCGTAAATTCCAAAGTGTGTCCGGCAAAAGCCTGTGGCTATTCTACCAACTAAGCAATGTCTTTGTTGTTATTTTCTCTCGCTCATTTTTCTTGTAGCTAATTTTTATCCATTCTATCAGATATCACTCGGTTTACGAGAAAGTGTAAAGGGAGGGGCCACAGCCGTGGCGGCGCAACTGCTGCTACGCCACTGTGACATCACGTGATTGCCAAGATAGTGTGAGGAGGAGAGTCCACAGCTGGCACCGTTCCAGGATACGGACGGACGGACGCGAGTATGAGACATTAAAGGCTTTCACCGTTCACCTCTGGATTCCCAGAGAAGGCAAGCGGGTTAGGGGGAGACAGAATGTCAGGTGGGCAGATGAGATTAAGAGGTTTGCGG
Source organism: Rhipicephalus microplus (assembly GCF_013339725.1). NCBI lineage: Eukaryota > Metazoa > Arthropoda > Arachnida > Ixodida > Ixodidae > Rhipicephalus > Rhipicephalus microplus. The sequence goes on from NC_051168.1 coordinate 49,203,502, forward strand.
GTATAAGTTGGCAGCAGCAAGCACAGGACTGAGTTAACTGGTGGAACATGGGAGAGGCCTTTGTCCTGCAGTGGACGTAGTAAGGCTGCTGCTGCTGCTCATAATGGTGATGATGATGATGATGATGATGATGATGATGATGATGACCTTGGAACACCTCCAGTCACTGTAATTCCGCGCATAAGGTGTCGAGCAGAAGCTCGACGGCGGGGGTTCTAGTCTATGTCTACAATAGCCGGATCTCGATGAGTGCGAAATGCGTAAGCCCGTGCACTCCCATTTAGGTGCTCCTTAAAGAAACATAGCTGGCGGAAATCAATCTGCAGTCCTCCACAACGGCGTGCCTTATAATCACGTCTTAGTTTCGGCACGTGGGACCTCAGTAATCATAACTATGTGAAAACTCAAAGGGTTCCTTGAGCATTCACTACAGACGACTCGAAGGTGAAATATATCTTCTTTTTATTCTCAGTCGACGTCCCTAAACCTGTCCCGCCACTTTTCGAAATGTTTCTGCACCTAGCAAAGTTTCGCATCCCCTACAAGATCGGAAGCACCTCTCCTGGTTTTGCATTACCTCCGTCATCGGACCCTGTTCGACCGAGCTACGACGCAATGTGATGACGCCGTCATGTCGCGTTTAGTCACGTGTAATTGATGTGACGTCACGATGATGTCATAATGGCAACAAAATTATGCGATCTGTGACATCCTCCTGACGTTACAACGTGATGATTTTTTGCATCACTCTTTCCGCAAGACGCCACCGATGCGGGACGTCGACGGTCAAATTTCGCGCTTGTCGAGGGCATGTAAGGCTTTCGCCTTAACGAATATTCTCAAAAAACGTATCAAGTAAGAGACGCGATGTTCACGCATACGCCGAGCCTCCGGTACAAGCCCCGCCCCCCTTACTTCCCTGTGTGAACAACCATAGCAGTTCTACGAGGAGTTCGTTCCAGAAAAGGAAAGTGCGCTATAAAAAAAAACTAGGAAAAAAAAACGCCGTGCAGGTGAGTGCGGTTCCTTCGAAAATGACGCCTGACGCCAGGGAAGGTGCAAATTGCTTCACGTTGTCAAGTAAAAAGACATTAAAGAAATGAACAAAAAAAAAACTATGCGCAAGTTATTTACCCATCGGTACGAAAAGTAAGAAAGACGATTTCTTAGACGGCGTGCGTGGTCGTTTTCCAATGCGGTGTCGAACGCACAAGCGGACCGGCCATAATCAGATGACGTTTGATTGGATGACAGCGCGTTACCTCCTCAGCCCAGGACGTTAATATTCTAGGCGCTTCGGAATTGCGAATGTCGATCCTCAGTAAACTGAAGATTACGCAAGTTAAGTTGATTCGCGTGAACGAATATTCGGGATTTTCTTTAAATGTCGCAGTCTTTAACCCTCTCTGCACATTCATCTTCAAACAAGAAAGAAGGAAGGAACTAAATTTGAATTAGAGCTACAGTACTTAAATAGAATAGAATAATGATAAGCTGTAATTTAGTCTGAACAGTGTTTAAAACACTTGAGAAACAATATACTGAAACAGTTACTGTACACGCGTTTAGTCGAGCTGGAAATAGTTATCTGAAGTGTTCTGAAAAATATATGGAAAACGATAATTGGCGCGTTGCAATGTTAATGTATACTGCAAGTTAGCTTCCCAAGATCTTGATCTCGTGGGTTCATTGGCGCAGTGATTCCCGATTGATGTAAAATAAGAGAACAGGCTTGGGCAAATTTCGCACCGATGGAAGCGCAGCTATTGGCCAAACTTGCATAATTGCTGGAGTTTTACGAGCTAGAACCATGATACTATAATGAAGCACGCCATATTGAAGGGCTATGAAAATTTCGACCACCCGAGGTTTCTTAAGAAGGGAAAATAGGCGGAAAAGAACGGCAGGGAGGTTAACCAGCCTATAGGCAGCCGGTTTGCTACCCTGTGCATGGGAGGGGGATTGGGGAGATGAAAGATAGAGAGCAGAGGGAAGAAAGATAAACACAGCACAGTCGGCAGCCCACGCGCGCACACTCAGTCATATATAGTCCAGTCTTGTCTTTCGCGGTGTGTGACATTGCTGTTACAGCCGCTTGTTCAAGTCCGTGTCGCGTAGGAATTTCAACAGAGCTTTCGTCGCCTTCTGTTGCAATGTCTTCTCTCGTGCACAGGTTTTTTTAATGTGCTTAGCCGTGCTTAGCCGGTGCGCCCGCGCTTCTACCGGCGGTGCCACAGACAGCTTTTCGAGTTAGTTCTGAAGCTGTAGTTTGGATGGTCTGTGACAGGCTGTGGTTCGACTATATATATCTACACCAGGGAGAGACCTGGCATCAGCCAAGAAGGCAACTATCTTCGCTGTTTTTTATGCTTCAGGCGTCTAGTGTCTCCCTTGTACTCCTTTAGAGTGCAACGTATTTTTAGGTACAATAAATCCGTCGAAAGCCGTTGGATAAGTTTGTTGCCTAGGAGCTCGGTAACTTCAGTGTGCGTGGCGCGACCAATCATCCCCTGCCCGTCATTCTTTCGTCATTTCTAGCTTATCAGATTCTAGCGCCATAGGAATAACAAGGCTTCTTTCACGAAGATGGCAACACTGCGAGTCGACATAGTTTGAGTAAGTTTGTCTTGACGATGTCTGCGCAGAAACGCAGGGACAAAGAGTGGCAAAACAGGAACAAGCGCCTTCCTTGTACCTAATGAAAGGGAAATTAAGGGCTTATTTTTTTGTGAGTCACAACATTGTTGAAAACCAAGAGACACTGAAAGCAGGGAAGATACATGGGACGTTATTTGTATTCTTGTGTGTATTGTAGAGTGAAGGCCTCTGACTTGCAGTGGAGGTCTACACGCTGCAGTGAACTTACTGTCTCTGTCTCCCCTATTTCTTTTAGGGGCGAAGCTCCTTAGGGCGTGGGCTTTGCGTCCCCTGTATGTAGCCACCTCTAGTTTAGTTCTTGCAGTGTTCACTAGATGGCGGTACCGTCCCCTGTATGTAGCCACTTCTAGTTTAGTTCTTGTAGTGTTCACTAGATGGCGGTACCGTCTCCTGTATGTAGCCACCTCTCGTTTAGTTCTTGTAGTGTTTACTAGATGGTGGTACTTGTAGCTGATGATGAAAAGATGCAAGATGTTATAAACTAGAAAGCGGTACTTGTAGTTGATGAAAGACGCGAGATCTTATAAAATAGGAATGATGTCACATATGGCGCGTGTCATTGGTTGAAGGCAATCGTTCGATTTAGTGCGGCGACGTACGCTAGGGGGAGCGATGCAATAAAATCGAGTGGGCCAAATGTACAGAGGATTTATGGTTTACCAGGTTTACCTCCGGAGCTTCGCCCACTCATCATCATTCACTTCGTGGATATGGCGGCACTTTTTTTCTTCCCTTTTTCTCATAATTCTTGTCTCCTTCCCTAATCCCACAGTGTAGGGAAAGCAACCAGATGTCTTTCTAGTCAACCTCCCTGCCTTCTCCTCTTGTCTACTTCCTTCCTTCTGTGTATTGTAGTAACTCTGATACAAATGTGAAGAAACTAAAGTGGATGAAAAGACAACAGTCCCTGTGTTTCTGAGCAAAAATGTACAATAATATGGTCACCTATGAAAACGTTGGCCAGCCTGTCCTCTACTTATTCAAGCCACCTGCGTATCACGCCGAGAGCAGGCAGATCCAGCCACTCATTTCATGGGGGGTCCTGACTTTTGTTTCCAGTAGTTACCATAATCTAAAGAACAACTTTAACTGATCATAAGTATTGTTAGTTTGTAGCACTACCTAATCGGTGGAGCAAGGTGGACAACAGCACTGAATGGAAGGGGGTTAGAAACGCTGACACAAACTTTGGCAGGGCGGGGGGGGGGGGTAGGGGGCGGTCGTTTTACTACTTCACCTCCCCTTCAAGTATCACTCCTTAACAGCTGAACTAATTCCGTTTGTTGATATAAGCCTCCCTCCTTGGTGCTCCAATGAGAGTAACACAGTTCAACTAAGTACTCTTCTCAACGTGTCAACCAAGTTTCTTCGCTCTAATAGGGCAGACACGAGGCATGCGCGAAGCTCGCCCCTTCCTCGAGCCGAAGACCTTGAAATGCCAGCGCCATCTGAGGCCGGCGCGGTTGGCGATGAACGAGCGGGAACCCGGCACGTCTACTTGCGAGAGCAGGGCTAAGAATAACAACTGCGCTACCCCGAGACACTGAGTCGGTGGTCCGCGCACATTCGGGACAAAATAGTGGGAGGGAGAAAAGAAAAGGAAAGCCAGCCACGTGGTAAATTGAGCACGGCGGCGGCTGCAGCTTCCTCCGGCGGAGGAAACGCGCTTGCGAGCTCGCAAGATCAATGAAACACCAATTAAGGGCGTTGGGTGAAATTAGGCCTGCGTTAGAGGCCGATGCTGCGATTGAGATCCTGCAAAATACTTGAGAACTTATACCGTTTCAGAATGCAGAGCGGTGAAGTGGTTACGCCAAACAACCGCGTGATATCCGTAAAGTGAATTGGCCTTGACACGGACACCCAAACAATTTGTGGTTTTTAGCGAAAATTGGAAGTAGAGGTGCATATACAGATATGAAAACCGGGCCTTCAAAAATATTGCAATGCAAACAGGAATTAGATGACACCGGCCGCAAACCACTAGCGAAATCCACTTTGCCATGGCGTCCGTTACGTCATGCGTTGCACAGAGCTGAGCCGAGTTCTCGGAGAGCTCAGAGGAAGCGAAAGCTGATTTCCACAGCCGTGTAGCGAGAGCGTAATGTTGCAAAAAATCACGCCGAAGCACGAACCACGGCGGATGCCTTGTTCGATAACGCTGTTATTTAGCGCACGCGGAGGGGGGGGGGGGGGGAGTTATGTTTATAAGAAGGAAAAGAAGAGAAAAGTGAGCCCCGTAACTGTCTGCATCAGGGTGCGACACCTCAACAGTAGCTCTCAAGGGATGGGTGTGAGGAGGGATTAAAAGGATAGAAATAAATGTGTAAAGAGAGAGAAAGAGAGATGCGCTAAGCCAGTGAGCGAGTACATATCGAGGGGATAGGAGAAATAGGAAAGATGGAAACACGGTCACAGGAGTCCGAGGACGGGGCACCACTTGCGAGAGCTCTTGTCGGCGTCAGGAGGTGGCGTAGAGCAAGTCCGGTAGGTCAGAGCTGCACTGTCGTCGAAGGTCGGCGTCAGGAGATGACGTAGGGCCGGCGCAGTCGGCCAGAGCTACGCTGACGTCGGAGATGGCGAGGGCACAACCGGTCGGCACGGAATCCAGCGAGCGAGTCCTCATAGTGTCGAGTCTTGTATCGGCTGATAGCACTGCTCGTGTTCTATCTTCTCGTTTATTTCTGAAGCAGAATTTTTCCGCGAGGAAAAAAAAAACGCCAATAAGAGGTTGCATAGGACATCATCTTCGTGGAAAAATGCGCATTTAAGAGCTTCGTCAGCATCGCATCTAAAGAAAGGGCTCGCAAAACGGTCGGCTCATCATTCCGTTTTCTTCACAAAAGTTTAATTGCTTCTGTCCCTTCGGTAAACAACGACGCTTGTTAGCAACCTTCGAACAATTTCCGTTCCCTTTTATCGTCCTCTCTTTTCCCTCAGCGATTCCGTCCGTACGTGCGAAGGACCAAGGTCGATACACCGTTAATCTGACGAAGCGGCCGGCGCGTGCAAGATTGACGCTCACACGGGGTGTTCGTAATAAGGAGCAGTACAGCATAGGATGGGAATTGCCTTGCTGGATAACGGGAGCGAAGCAAAGGCGGATCTGGGTGCCCGATTTGTGGAGGTGGCAGAGATGGTTGAGGAACTCGCAGTAGCTATAAGCGTACTATGCTTATATCTATGCCTTATAGCTACTAATTACTATGCTTATAGCTACTATGCTAATATATACTATGCTTATAGCTACTTTAACCTCTTTGATCGGAGGTTAAAAAATGTTCTAGAGTGGAAGGTCTCGCAACGTTTTGCCAGATTTTGTGAAGCCCAAGAAAGTCCTAAAAAACTGCTCGACTGGCAATTATGCTGAAGAGTGACGTCACTAGACTTCAAAATATGGCGGATCTCAGTAGGGGCATGATTAGCTGTCGGCGTTCGACGAAGGAAATGGAGTGTTTTCCTCGAACACCCGGCGAGCTTCGTGTGGCAGCTTTTCGGGTCAGACGCAGCTCCAAGTGCGTCTCTGAGTTAATAGCTCTCTTTAATAAGCCTCAAAGTTGCGGGTTTTATTAGAGATTAAGTCACGAATGCTCATCTCGCTGCATACTTTCATCGGGAACAAGAAACCTTTTTTAGTATTATTAACTTGGAATTTACACCAACCGAACAAAGCCACATGATCTATAAGGGGGCATTACCACAAAAGAGCAACTTTCCGAGATCTTTAAGGGCAAAGGCTGGCTTCACTATATTGAGTGTCCTAGGATATTTATTAGAAGAAAGCCGCGCGCAACAATCGTTCAACCACTGTAGGAATCATGGGTAGTACATGGATTTGCCTATTAGAGCTTGTGGTTTCAAACGTGCTTGTGACTTGTGGGATTGCCCCAACATCCCTACTTCTGGATCAGCCACACGGTATACTAGTTTTTGACGATAATAACAGCCGAAGCCCCAATGTTCCATCCCAGCGCATCGCGTACTTCCCATTGTTACTACCGGCAAGACAGAGACCAAAGAGTCGACCGTTGTGTGTGGCACGTATGTCATCGTTTAATGCCCCCTTTTTTAATCCATTGTGGAGCATGTAGTCTTTTGGACTCGACCAACGGGAAGTGTGAGGGTACAGGGGGGTTGCTGCAATGAAAATTACCACCCCCCCCCTTCCATAGATGGAAATAACTTTATTAATAGTCCTGTACAAGGTGTAGCCACCTGCCTGGCTAATCTCACGTCGGAACTAGGAGGTCAAGCCTCCTAGCTCTGTCACGGGCGTACTGCACAGCCAGCCCCCCTCCCTCCGATCGGGAACATTGTGCGAGCCTATGGTTCTTCACAACGTAGCGCAGAATTTGCGAGCCCCATCCTTTGCAGCGCTGCACCGAATTAGCAGGGCGAAGAACGGGATCTGGAGGCGCGAAATGGGCCGTCAAACAAATTGGATTCGACACGTTTTTTTTTTTTCTCGTTGGTTCTTTTGGCTATGTTCTGCTTGCATGACCAGCGCGGCGGGGTCTAGGAGGAAGAGAAAAGAACTTGGAAACATGTACGCATGCGCTGTCCGGAGCTTCACGTCGCCTTACTTCCGCGGAGCACAGACGCCGGCGCTTTCGGAAACAAGCTTGGCCGTGGTTGCGAAGTTTTGGAGCGCGCCTCCCGCGATGTTATAACTCGGGCGTAAGTTAAGGAGTTTGGAAACGGGGGGATAAGCCTGTTATTGTTGTTGCCGACGGCCCTTCAAGGGCACCAGAAGGCGTCAAAGAATACAAACAACGAACGATTAAAAAAAAAGACAGCTTGCACTATAGTGTCGTCAAGCTTGCAGGAAGTGCGTAGCACGAAAGCCTTCTTTATTTGTCTTCGGTTTTTTTTTTATTTCTCCTTTCTTTATTTCTCTACTTTTCTGTTCTTTGCTGTGTTTTTTTTTTATTTTCATTTATTTCAATCATCATCGGGCATTCGAAGAACAAGAGGAAGAATACTTCTCTTGACGTGAGCGCGTACTAAAATGGCTATGCGATATTTGGTTTTGCCTGCGTTACGCCAAGCAGCACACGACGATGACGTCATACGGCAGCTCTGACCACAAAAGTGTTGTGCGTCTTAAGGGTCGAGCTGTCGACCTCTAAAGAGAAACAGTACGGGCATAAGGAGCGCGTAGCTTCGGTCATGCTTTTATATAATTGAAGGAAGAGCCACACATACGAAGCCAACAAATAAAATAATAATGACGCCAACAAAGACATCGTCAACATCATAATCGTCATCATCAACATTAGCCTGACCGCGCCCATTTCTGTGCAAAGTCCTCTCCCATCATCCGCCCATCAATCCGGTCTTGTGCTTTCTGCTGTCACGTTATATCTGCGAACTTTTTAATCTCATCGGCCCATCTAACTTTCTGTCTCCCCTTCGTGCCAACGAAGGTATTAGGGTGCTAAAGTGGCACGCGAAATTGACCTATAGGATGACAAGTCATCGTGAGTAAAATGAGCCTCGAGAGCTGCAGGTTCATTTTTTATTATTTATTTACAAATACCTGACAAGCCTCGCAGAGGAATTCTGTAAGGAGAGTCAATACGAAGCAAGAACAATTTAGAATGACACCAAAAACAATGTTGGTACATGAAAGTAGGAACGACGTATAATAACATTAAAAAACAAACAATGACAAGTGCCACAAAATAATTTCTAGTACAAAACAAATCTATCTTCTATTCTATTTTTTCTAGTAAAGTAATTTAGTTTTTCTAGTCAATTAACTTCTAGTACAACAAACTTAACAATAATAGTATCACTTTACTGATGAAATAAAATTGGAAAAGAAAAAAAATTGGGGTCGCAAGAAAAAATGACAGAAAATTAACCCGCAAATGAACCTGAATGACTGACAGAAAATGCAAAAAAAAATGACAGAAAATGAACGCAAACACCGGAAACATTTCATGTTTCCGGCGTTCACGTGACTAAAATTAAGGCAGCTTCGCAGTAGTGACGGGAAGCCTGAAGCAACTGCTGAGCTGGGCAGCAGTCCTCGTTTCTCTTCGCTTTTCTCTTTCTCCCTCGCCATTCCTTCTATCTCTTGGTTTTCTTTGTGAGAATGTGAGGATGTCATGAAAAATGTTTCGGGAGGAGGCTCCTAACGCTTGTAATATAGAATCGTGTGCGCAGACGCGGACTGAAGAAGGAAGTGAGAACATCATGACTTGCGCCCGTGTTAATTTGCAGGCCCTTTTAGAAGGAACCAGCCAGCTGAGCTCTATGTTATGATAGAAAACGTAAAATTGCACCGGTCTTTAAAACATGTGAATTGCACAGTGAATATTCTTCGGATTCAGGCTGCCCACCCATTAGAAACTGCGCAGCTGCACTTGGCACCTTACGGACGAGTAATCGGTATTTCGCCAATTTGTAATGAAATGAACAATTATGACGTAGTGCACACTTCCCAACCTGCTTTGCAGTAGGCATTCTAAGATGGTTCGAAACGAGCAATGCTACGCGGCGCAAAAACGTTCCTTTCCTTGTGGCGCTGTTGAACGCAATGCGCACGTGACCCGCTATCGCGTGGAAACTTGGGCAAGTTGGTAGGATATAACTGAATATGCGAACAGCGTCAACTACTAGTAGTTACAGGACTAGCTCAGCTGGATTACGTGCCGACCGGTTGTGCCCTCGCGATCTCCGACGACAGCGCAGCTCTGGCCGACTGGCTCGCCCTACGCCATCTCGTGGCGTCGACAAGAGCTCTCGCCGTGTGGTGCCCCATCCTCGAACTCCTGCAACCGTCTCCATCGAGAGCTCTCGCCAGTGGTGCCCCGTCCTCGGACTCCTGTGACCGTGTCCAACTGTCCTGTCTTCTCCATACTTCCGTCTCTCCCTGTCCCTGTGCATCATTCTCTCCTTGCTCTATCTCCATCTCTCTATCTTTTAATAATATCCTTTTATTCCCTTCTCTACCCCCATCCCTCGTGGGCTACTGTTGAGGTGTCCTCCCCCTGAGAGGCTGTTACGGGGCTCACTTTTCTCTTCTTTTCATTTATAATCACTCCCACCAGTAGTAGTTACAGCGTAACTGCGGAAGCATGACACAATGACAGGAAAAAGCGCGTTTGAGAGTAGAACGCGTCCAGGTCAAGCACCTCCAAGTTTTCAACTGGTTAGGCTTTCGCCTTAGTGTCACTCTCCGTGCTACAGGAAGGTGACATTGAAACTCTAGAACAAGAAAGTAGGTCCACGGAAAAACAACCCGAATAGCAAATAGGGGAGAGAAAACAAAGCAGCGCGAACAGCGGATGGGACGGCGAAAGTCTTCGAGCGTGCTGCCGACGTCCAAGAATAGCTGGTGGCGTTCCAGACGGCATCAATTATATCGCTCACCGAGGACACAAATTGGGAGAGAAGCAACACTGGGTAACAGTGCAAAACACAGCGTTGCCGATGGTGGGCTTATATACATACAGACTCGTTGGCAGGAAAGGCGCGAAAGCTAACCTTGAGACCAAGCACTAGACCGAGAAGAAGCGCAACCAGCAACAGCGTCGTTAAACGCGAAGGAGTGCCTCGAGACACGTAGGGAAGAATAAGATCCTGGACACTGCACGGGGTGTACTGTACATACTCGTGTATAAGCGGCATTATTCCTGCGCCTGAAAGTGCCGCAATAAACATTTGGAAGTCTTGGTTTGCTGGGAAAAAAAAAGGGAGGAGAGGGAAAGGGGAGCAAGTGAAACTTAGCACCTGCTTTTCTGGCGTACTGGCTCTTCCTTTCTTTCTTTCGTGCCACGGAAATGGCCCTTTCATCTACGTGCCTACATGTAAACACCAATGATTATTATTATCTACGTGCTTACAAGCGCAACGCTTGAGTTGTTACAGGCAACAAGGACGGTCATGCGTTCATATCCCGACAACAACGAGATGTGGCAGCGCGAAATGACAAATTGTGTCGATTAAAGATCCCGTTGTGGATTAAGAATAATTGATATGTAAGGGTTAACGTCTCAGAACCACCATATGATTATGAGAGACGCCGTAGCGGAGGGCTCCAGATATTTCGGCCTCCTGGGGTTCTTTAACGTGCACCCAAAGCTAAGCACGCGGGCCTACAGCATTTCCGCCTCCATCGGAAATGCAGCAGCCGCAGCCGGTATTTGATCCCGCGACCTGCAGGTGGATTAAGAATAAAACGGCGAGATACAGAAACTGACACGGCGCTCAACTAACAGCCAAGGATTACCACAATACAATCGCCGTCCACTCGGGAAGCAGGTACCTGCGCTGTACAACACCAATAAAAAGGGAGAAATTTACACTAGCCGTGTAAATTAGCTTTAAATCACCGAAGCTGATCGAACTTAGGGGCTAGTGTGGCCTTCTTGGGGTTCTTATTCTGCGTGAACAAAATAGAGTTCAACCACGGCCTGTCATGCATAGACCATGCAAGTGAGTTCAATCTCCAGTGACAGAAGTGACGTGCAAAGCTGGCTGTGGCACCTCCGGTTGAAGCACGGTATTTTCGTCGCTCGTATACTCGGCTCGCGCGGCGGGCTATAACTAGCTACGGCGCGGGCTATCGGTGGGCGCATTTGGTAGGCGATGGCGCGGAGGGTTTTTGGTCGACACCGCACGTTTTACCTCGATATTCAAGTGTCTTTCTCTTGAAAATAAAAGAAGAAATGCACATACGTGTCACCGTACAGGCCCAACAAAGATAATCAGCTAGAGCACATATCAGTCAGATTTTCGTATCGAAAACGGCTGATCACCGACTAACGCGCGATTGAGAGAGCAGCAATTATTAGAAAACGGCGCCGACGAATACGCGAGGAACAAACATTTGTGGTCACTCTCCACATTTGCTTATAGACAAACATACACGCCATCGGCTGCTGACCCGCAGGTCGCGGGTTCGAATCCCGGCTGCGGCGGCTGCATTTCCGATGGAGGCGGAAATGTTGTAGGCCCGTGTACTCAGATTTGGGCGCACGTTAAAGAACCCCAGGTGGTCAAAATTTCCGGAGCCCTCCACTACGGCGTCTCTCATAATCAAATGGTGGTTTTGGGACGTTAAACCCCACAAATCAATCAAACATACACGCCAGCTACGCGGCTAGTCGACGAGTCGATACGGTATCCAGCAGCGGCGTCATAACCAGAGTCAGCGCAAATAACATGGCGCGCGCGGTGAGCGTTCTGCGGACGAAATTAATGATGCGGCTAACGAGTTATACCTTTCCGGGCCGCACCGCCATGTGTGGCGTGTTCGGCGTTCTGCTGAAGAAGCCTTGTTAAAAGATTATCGTCATGTGTTCATTGCAGGAGCCATCTACTCGCTGAGGGGATATAGAAAACGTCGAAAACGACGAACTCATTCATTGCACGCCACGAGCCACATCGAAGGCCGGAATAAGCCTTGCAAGCACACGGGAACGACACGCACGCAGGCGCACAACACGAACGCTATACCTTGTAAGCGCTACCTTGTAAGGTGAGCTACTAATCCGGTGCAGTGAAGCGAATGCTCCGAGTCGTGGTATAGCCCTATAGTTTTTCGGCAGCACTTACCAGAGGTATCTGCGGCGCTGTGATTGCGCAGCCACAATGGATACGCGGGTAGCATACGGAATTGCCTAGTCTTTGTGTGTGCTTGCGGCTTCGAACACACTTGTGGCTTTGTTTATTGCTGTGTTTTGGCGCTTCTTTTGAATAAAAGAATGGCCCGTTGTGAACATCGAGACGAAGCATGTCGTTGCGCTAGTCGGTTCACGACTAAAAAAAGCTTTAAACTGCGCCAGAAACACAGGACAAAACAGAAACGTACACATGCAGGCACACAAGCGTGGTGTGTGTGTGTGTGTGTGTGTGTGCGTGTGTGTGTGTGTGTGTGTGTGTGTGTGTGTGTGTGTGTGTGTGTGTGTGTGTGTGTGTGTGTGTGTGTGTGTGTGTGTGTGTGTGTGTGTGTGGTGTGTGTGTGTGTGTGTGTGTGTGTGTGTGTGTGTGTGGTGTGTGTGTGTGTGTGTGTGTGTGTGTGTGTGTGTGTGTGTGTGTGTGTGTGTGTGTGTGTGGTGTGTGTGTGTGTGTGTGTGTGTGTGTGTGTGTGTGGTGTGTGTGTGTGTGTGTGTGTGTGTGTGTGTGTGTGTGTGTGTGTGTGTGTGTGTGTGTGTGTGTGTGTGTGTGGTGTGTGTGTGTGTGTGTGTGTGGTGTGTGTGTGTGTGTGTGTGTGTGTGTGTGTGTGTGTGCGTGTGCGTGTGTGTGTGTGTGTGTTGTGTTCCTTTTTTTTTCGTCCTGTCTTCTTCGCGCACTTTAAAACCATTTCGGAACATCGAGAGCTGATTTTAAGCGTAACAATAATTGTCGGGGACTAACATCCCGAAATCACGATGAGATTGTAAGCGACGCCGTAGTGCTGAGCTCCGGAAATTTCCGCCACCTGAGGTTCTTCAACGTGCGTTTAAATCTGATTGATTGATTTATTGATATGTGAGGTTTAACGTCCCCAAACTACCATATGATTATGAGAGACGCCGTAGTGGTGGGCTCCGGAAATTTCGACCACCTCCGTGGGGTTCTTTAACGTGCGCCAAAATCTGAGCACACGGGCCTACAGCATTTCCGCCTCCATCGGAAATCTAAGTACATGGGCATGAAGCATTACCGTCGCCATCCAAAATGCAACCGCAGTGGCCGGGATTCGATCCCGCGACCTTCAAGTCGGCAGTCGAGCGCCATAACCCCTTGACGACCGTGGTGAGATGGCCGATTTAAATATGTCAGCCTAAAATGGTCCAAGTTCCGAAGTGGAGGTGCTGAAGCTTTTGTGAACTTGCGTTAAACCGGCTGCAGGCTTCGCGGCGCCGAAAACATGATGTTGAGGCAAATCCCTGAACTATCGTGATTCCCATGCTGGCTGAAGCGTAATGCGTTGCTATACCCATATACACTAGCCTCATATTTCCCTCTAGTGTACTATTACGAAACTCTATCGTAGTAGGCAAGCAGGATGAAGAATACGAAGAATGGCTGTTCCACTGACAGCGTACGATCGCTCTTTTCGTGACGCACCCACTGACATGCACGAAATGCCAGGGAACAGCACTATTCGGTTTCTCTATACATCTGCGGCTGACGTTTTTAAAGCAACATACATGCTAGATGTATGAGCCGCGAACACAAAAACCAGTGTTGTCGTATACATCATCACACACAAAGTTAGTCAAAAGAAGCATTGTTCAAACACGTATTTCCTATTCATAGGAAAAATCATGTCAATACGTTGTCACCGAAAGTTTCATGACGCAGATACGTCAGCTAGAAGCAGCAGGTTATCTGAAAAAACTGCTCACGTCAGTATCTGAAACAATCTACAGTAGAAAAAAAAAACTGCAGAGAAAATGATCAGCAGGCAGACGTGGAAGCTTATCGATGAAAGAAGGTGTCGGTTATACCTTACATGCATAGCATATCACACCATCTCAAGAAAATAAGGCAACATTGCTCTGTTTAAGTGCTTTTTTCAGCACCCCATGAACTGTCATATCTTTCGTGTGTCGCCTGATCTGTTAAAAAGAAACGCTGGTGCACTATCAAGCATCGCAAACTATACGTAGAATGCACTGACAATGTCATCTATCGTATTCCACTTTCATGCAGAGGATGATATGCAGGACCAACGGAAAGGTGTGTGAATGATCGCCGTCGTGAGCACAACAATATTATGCGCAATGCTAGAGAATGTTTAAGGGCGAAGCTCCTAAAGGCGTGGGTCTGTCCATCCCTTGTATGTATGTACGTGACCGCATATAGTTCCACCTTTGCCAACTGCCCATTAATTCGTCCTTGAAAACATCCCACTACTCCCCATCACCAATCTACCGTGCACTTCACTGACCATAGAGCAAATACTGTTGAGAAAACAGCTAATATGAAATGCAAGATGGTCGTGTACTTGTATCTAGGTGCGCGTAAAAAAAACCATATATATTTCCGCACTGTGTCCATCCCTTGTTAGTACGTGACCGCCTATAGTTCCATCTTTGCAAACTGCTCCCTACTTCGTCTTTGCTATAATGTAAATGCTATAGGTCAAAAGCGGTATCAGCGTCTGTACAGAAGCAGCAAGAGCTGGCCGGGTGTACGGGCAGCGTCGCAGCAGCAACCAGGCAGTCGATCTTAGCTCGTGCCTCGTGCCAACGTGTCGATGTCGCTTTAGTAGTGGGCATTCCTCTTCACTACACTTCAAATATTCCACTACGCCCCATCAACGATCCATCGCTTCATCGGCCACAAAGCCGTTATATTGAAGGGGGAACGGAAGCGACGTATAGCTACCACTTACAAATAATAAAATTTCTTGTATAAATATATACAGTGTTTGTCACGTCTTTGATGATGTAGTGGGCGATATTCGCGGATGGTTCACGGTTTATGAAACCCTCCAGCGCTTCACTTCACTCATAATCATTCACTCCGTGGATATGCTGTGATTTTTTTATGCCATTCATTGCCGCTCCTGCGGTTGCGCCCGTGTTTGAAGAAACCACAATCACTGGCGGCAGACATCAGGATCCACGCGAAGTTATCGAAGCCGCCCATATCGCGCAAGAAGATTCATTGTGCGCCAGCATGGCATCTGTGTGTCAATCAACGAAATAACTATATCTTTTTTGGAAGAGCGCGTGTGATCATTTTGTCATGTTTTATATTTCCTATGTTTTTTTTTTCATGTTTTGTTCGAGTTATCTTCACGTTTATTCCGTATATATATACCTTTCATGTGGAATAAAAATTCAGTTGCTAGTCGGCGCTTGTCAATGTCTATTCTTTTGTCCCTGTGTTGAATCCGCACTGTTCGTACTTCATAATGCTGAACCAACTAGCTCAAAGCTTCACTTTTTAAAGTTATATCTTGTGGCGTTCAAGTTTGAACAAACCAGTATAATCTTCGCATGAACTTCTTTCTCCTGCGCGATTTTTTTTTTTCTTTTTCCAAGCTTATAGCCAATTTCTGAACGACCGTTAAAATGAACCATCTATCTCCGAGAAATAGAGAAAAAGCCAGGGAGGAATATTTCACATTCCACCACTTTTCTACCCTGAACAGGGCAGGGGAAATATGCACGCATGCAGGACGATCCAATCAGAGCCGTCCTGAGAAACCGGTTGAAAGGAACTTGGCGAAACGACAATGGGAGACTCCTACACCCATGGTCTGGAACACGCTGCCAGCGCTCGTTGCTAACTGGCTGAGCCCGGCTTTGGCTGCTGGGCACTCATTTGGCGAGGCAGAGTATAGCATAGTTTGTTGTGGGCTCGCATGTCCCACTCCTTCTTTACTAAGTCGAAGGAGATCATTACTTTCCACCGCGTAGAAACAAATACTTATCAGGCTGCCGACGTCATGTGCTAGCGGGGGCGTAAGCCATTTCTTTAACCCCCCCTTCCCTTTCCAGGCTGTCTTTCCTATACGTGGAATCTTCTTTCGGCCTAATATCCTGTTTTCGCTACTCGCGTGTTTACCTGTGCCCGCGCTGGGGACTGTACAAACTGCCATGTGTGAGCCATGCAGTCGCCGCATCTAGTGCATGGTATTTGACAGTTCATTGTTTTTCGCCTTATTAGTCAGTTCGATCATTCCTCATTTTATATTTCATGAACGTGTGTGTGTGTCTGTGTGTGTTGTGTGTGTGTGTGTGAGAGAGAGAGAGAGAGAGAGAGAGAGAGAAAGAGAGAAAAGAACGCAGACCAGAAAAGCTACTGGACCAGTATAGGCAGGTTTAAGCCTGAATGTTAGCAACTGTGAGGGCTTGTACGGCGAATGTATACTACGCATGCAGTATATACCATCTGCACACATCCTATTCCACAGCCTACTTTTGCCGCGCGTGAAGTCCTTTGGCGTATCAGAAGGCCGCCACTGTGGCGCAGTGGTCCGAACTTCCCGGTTTCATTCCGACCCTGGTGGTCGTTTTTTGATGTACTCGAAATCCTCTGGGCCCATGTACTTAGCATAAGGTTCTCGTAAAAAAGAACCCCAGGTGGCCGAGATTTCCAGAACCATCCAATGTGGCGTGTCTCATAATGGTATCGTGCTGTTATAGGCCCGCAACACCCTATAGGAATTATCGAGCCACATCAAAAAGAAAACGCGGTTGTCTTGCGGTGATGGCGCAAACATATTTGTAAACAGCCGGACTACCGGTATACGAGTTTCTAGCTGGGCGAATCACGTGCCCTGGGAATCTGCCTGTCGCTATACAAGTCCGCTACGCACTCTATCTGCAACTATCTGCGGAAACCAACTTCCACTTTCATCCTCCTCCTCGGTCTCCAAGAAGCAATCACGTGCGGTCTGATATCGATAAGGGAACCACGAGTGCTTGCCAACAAACACCGTGAAGGAGGGCACTCACCACAAAATGTTCTGAAAAAGAAATGACATAACAATTCACAGAACTTCACAGAACAACTCCTACAAGAACGTGTAAGAATCGCTGTAAGGTAATCGTGAGCACGTGACTGATGGCGGACGAAATTTGATTGGATGGCTACTTTCACGACGGTGCGTCTGCTTGCAGGGCTCCTCACCCTTCTCGCAACATATGCTTTCTATATAATCATCATCACGTTAGTTATAATTTCTAGAAAGAGGAAATACAGCTAAGAATTTACCTAGGCATGGGAAACACAGCCGAGGAAGGCCAGTGGCGGATCCAGAGGAGGGGTGAGGGCGTTAAATGTGATCCCCCCCCCTCGAAGCCTGTATCAGCAACCCACTCCTTTTTCTCAATGCTTGCCGTCCACCTCCCATCACCGATTAGAACAAATGAGTGGGACCACTGGGAGCACACATTGACAATATTCATGCTATGACGGGGTTTTTGTACTACTAAACACAAAAGAGTCAGGGCCCCGTCCCCCTCCTTTGGTGTTACTTCAAGTGACCGCCGCCCCCTAAATGGAGTCTCTGGATCCGTCCCTGAGGTAGGCAGAGAGTGAGGTGAAGTGACAGAACACTTCAGGGTGCTTTATACTCTCACTTAAGACAATAGGAACGCGAACGGCACTTTTTTTTTTTCGCAATCGTCGTACTGTTCCAGCGTAGCAAGCATGCAACGCAAAAGAGCAGGACGGACACAGGAAGAAAAGACGAAAGCAAGCGCTTGTTTTCGTCTTTTCTTCCTGCGTTTTTCGCGCTGCTTGCTACCGTCGATCCATGCCAACTGGCCCAACTATCTACAGTATTGCATAGCTGCTGCCCCGCTACCACCCGAAAGCTTTTAGCACCTAGCGTGGGTTCGCACTGAATCCGTTATCGGCACAACACTCACCAAGCTACAACGTCATCACGCGACGTCAAAATGACATCACTATGACGTAATAACGACGTTACAAATTTTTGGTGATTCATGGGGTCATTGTAGTGTCATACTGTGAAGTCATCACATGTTTCGTAATCACATGTTGCTTTTTGAGTCACTCTTGTTGACGTCGATGACCAATTTTTGCGTTTGATGAGACTTTTCACTTTTATTACCTAATGACCCCCTTGAAGGGGTATTACATGAGGGGTAGGCACATACACGAAAAAAAGAAAGCCATTTATAATAATGTGGAATCAGGCTTTTGCCTTAAATTGAAAAAAAAATTTCAGAGATGACATGGATTTAGTTCGCACAGGATAGAGTAAACTGGACATCATTGGGAGAGGGTGGCGTCTATCAGTGAACTGAAACCGGCGGAGAATGCTGACAACGTCGATAAATTTTTGCAGCTATCACGGTTACTTCTTTTCAGACAAAGAATGGAAACCTAAGAAGCAAAAAAAAAAAATCCTCAGCGGCTGTCGTACATGCTTTACTCGAGTTCCTGTGACGCGGTAGTTGTGTGATTGCTTATCATACCATTCATCACGTAAAACGACATCCGCATGACTGCACGTACCGCAGCTTACATGCTCGTATATGCAATCTACGTACGGTCATGGAAGCCGACCTATACCACAACTACTTGCCCCGCCGCGGTGGTCTAGTGGCTAAGGTACTCGGCTGCTGAGCTTACGGGATCGAATCCCGGCAGCGGCGGCTGCATTTTCGACGAAGGCGAAAATGCTGTAGGCCCGTGTGCTTAAATTTAGGTGCACGCTAAAGAACCCCAGGTGGTCGAAATTTCCGGAGCCCTCCACTACGGCGTCACTCATAAACATATGGTGGTTTTAGGACGTTAAACCGCACATATCATTCAATCAATCAATTACTTTTCAAGCTATCGTTTCAAATAAGCAACATTCATACGAAGGAGTCTGGTATAAACCACTATCCGTTGGCGCCCATCGCCATGCCTGGTGCATCTATCTTCAACCCACTCTGCTACTTCTTTTTGAATATTGATTGAAGCAAACAGAGACAGGGGCAGCGAAAAAGAAAGAAAAAAACTCACATGGTCTCTTATCTATTACTAAAGACTGCTCGAAGGCAAGAATCACCCGGTGTGGCTGTTTTATCGTATAATGTGTATTGCCCGAACGCTGCCTGTTTAGCTATGTTTTATTGCGATATCAATTAAATAGCCAATTAGACGGGTTTTTGCCATCGCCGTCGCCGTCATGTTCCGTATAATGTCCACATCGACCGCATCTCCCCACGCGTTGCACATTCTACCCACGGGTAAAAGCGCGCGAGCGGTGTCGACGAACGGAGCTGAAGCAGACATCAAACGAGCCGGCCCATCTCCGTCGCTTGCTGTCGAATCCTGCACACGCAGAGAGGAAACGTCCATCCTGTCCTGGAAGGGCCAACGAGGCAGAACAAACCGTGTTGAAATGAACGAACTCGAGATCTCAAATAATATAACCGACAACAATAATTAGCAAGTTGTCATACTAATTAAGTTAAAATTTCCAAGACCCCTTCGTAAACATGCGATTGACTCCAATTCCGCGCAAGAGAGGAAGCTATCGCCTTCGCAGAGCCCCAGATTTCTTTTTCCCCGGCGCCTCGCCGGCTACATTTTAGGGAGAAAGCCCTACGCAATTACCTCAAACATTCCCGTCATCGACAGTTTGGTAAGCAAAGCAGTGGAACCGGAATCACTGGGTGCCCTTGCTACGTGCTTCCGCTGCTTTCACAGTGGTGGAGTCGCATTCTTTTTCGCGCGAATGCCGCAAAGAAGTGATCACGTATAGAGAGCAAACGAATATAGGATAGGTAGGGAGGTTAACTGGAGTATAGCTCCAGTTCGCTACCCGGCACTTGTGTGTGGGGGGAGGGGGAGATAAGGGAGTGGAAGAGAGCTCGATTACTCGATGGCAACGGCACTAGTGCTGTCCCGATTCTTTTTTTTTTTAGGTGACACGCCAGGTTTTCCGCCGAGTGACTCTTCTCTTGAGCAGCCTAAAGTTCTCGCCTTAACAACTTTCCTTCCTTTATTCCTTCCTTCCTTCTTTATCCCTTTATTCCATCCTTTCTTTATTCCTTTATTCCATCCTTTCTTTATTCCTTTATTCCATCCTTTCTTTATTCCTTTATTCCATCCTTTCTTCCTTCCTTCCTTCCTTCCTTTCTTCCTTCCTTCCTTTCTTCCTTTCTTCCTTTCTTCCTTTCTTCCTTTCTTCCTTCCTTCCTTCCTTCCTTTATTCCTTTCTTTCTTTCTCTCTCTCATTCTTTTTTTCTTTCTCTCTCTCATTCTTTCTTTCTAACGACGAATGCCCACCGGTTAGGCCCCTTGTTGGTATAAAGCGAGATCAGGTGCCAGACGAAGGCGATTGGTCAAAAACAAACAGAATACTCGCGAACTGATCGGTGCAACAAAAGCGTTCGACAACGTTCGACTCACTACCGCGCAAACATAGAGTCGCCCAAGGCGTTCGTTTGACCTTTAGCAACCGAGGTGCCTTCTTTTGCCGGCACTCGGCGCGTGCTGTTTATTCGATTGCTGTACATCTCGAGATGTTCTGCCGGCGCTCTGCCACAGTGGCGGACAACCTGGCAGCGAAGGGAAAGCTTCGGGACCGCAACTTCCGCACGTGTACGCACTCCTACGCGAAAGTAGTGCCGGTACGTCGTGTCTGTTTCGATCGTACCGTTGTGCAAATTGATGGCTGGACGACACGAGCACTGCGTTCCATTTGCTTTGCCTGCTTAGTTTTTTGGGGGCGAAGTTATTCGCGTGTTCTTCCTAGCGGAATGTTTGGAACACAAAGAAGGGACCGAGAAAAGAGACTTCCGGCAACTGTTCCGGCAACTGTTTATTGAGCGGCAACGCTGAAAAAAACTTCACCAACACCGCGTCGTGCAAACCGACAAAACAACGAAGATGGCGGCGTTCCCTTCGTCAGACTAACGCATTTCTATGTTTTGAAAGTATGTTATTAAATTCTTTATCACTGCTCTCTATATCGAACACCTTTTGTTAAGCTCTAATGTGGTATAGTGTAGCTTTATTGCACTTTTTACATCTTGAACATACCGATCTCATGCACACAGCTTTACAAATAAGCATTCACTGAAGATGCTCTGATATTTTATATCACTGCTCTTTATTCAGCACTCCTTGTGAGGCTTCCAGGTGGTAGTACAGCCAACACCTTTTATAACCACGAAGTATCACTTGAAAATGTTGTCACTATGACAACGCGCAAGCCATTTTTCGGGACAACTGCTGCCTTTCACTAAAAGAGTTTGGCCAAATTATGTGGGATAGACGCGTTTATAATGGATAGTTTTTCTGATAAGTAGCACACATTTCTGTGGCACATACCCGTTTGTTGGCCCAACTGTTGCCATCATTTTAATGGACCAGGGGTGAGTAGTCGGAATCACCCCATGTCTGATAGCTAAGCCTGGCGCAACAAAAAACACGGACGAGTGCACCACGGGCGCAAATGCTATGAATCAGTGCGAACTCGCCCAACTTTCGGTACTCTTATCTCATGCCTGTGGCGCACACCCGTTTATAACTCCCACAAGCGTTGCCACAGATAACGGACATGGAAAGCTCGACCAAGAACAACTTCACTGCTGAAACAAGTAAACTTCCAAGCATGCGCAGTGGTGCCAAACAGTGACATGAAGCATGTCATCACGCGGCTTTCGACGAAAAAAAAAACATAACACAGATAACATAGCACAAGTGATGTGCCACTGACACACGCGGACGCGGTTCTAATGTGAAATGACCCGCCGTGGGGGTTACGCTGCCCGACTGATGACCCGAAGGTCACGCCATCGAATCCCAGCCACGGCGGCTGCATTTCAGATGCAGGCGGTAATGTTCGTGGCCCGTGTACTTATAATTAGGTGCTCGCTGAAAAAACCAGGTAGGTGATTGAAATTTCCGGAACCTTGTATTACGGCGTCTCTCGTAATCGTATCGTGCTTCTGGTGTGATTAGCCACAGCAATCAATATTACTACGCTTCGAACAGTACCCATCTCGTGTGGTCTCTGCTCTTGCCAATAAACTTAACGTGTGTAATACGTGGCGCTGCCCGGCCACAGTGGAGAGACGCTGCAAGTTGTAAAAGACCACGTCTACTTAGGACAGGTAATAACCGCGGAGCCGAACCGGGAGATTAAAGTAACTAGAAGAATAAGAATGGGATGGAGCACATTCAGCAAGTACTCTCAAATCATGACTGGTATATTGCCGCTATCCCTCAAGAGGAAGGTATTTAACAGCTGCATCTTGCCGGTACTGACCTATACGGAGCAGAAACTTGGAGGCTTACAAATAGGCTTCAGCTTAAATTGGGGACGACGCAGCGAGTGACGGAAAGAAAAATGATAGGTGTAACCTTAAGAGACAAGAAGAGAGCAGAGTGGATCAAGGAACAAACCGGGGTTAGGGATATCATAGTTGAAACCAAGAAGAAGAAATGGACATGAGCTGGGCATGTAGCGCGTATAGGCAGGATAACCGCTGGTCATTAAGGGTAACTGACTGGATTCCCAGAGAAAGCTGGTCATTAAGGGTAACTGACTGGATTCCCAGAGAAAGCTGGTCATTAAGGGTAACTGACTGGATTCCCAAAGAAGGCAAGTGGGTTAGAGGGAGACAGAAAGTTAGGTGGGCAGATGAGATTAGGATGTTCGCGGGGATAAAGAGGAAGCAACAAGCACAGGATCAAGTTCACTAGCGGAACATGGGGGAGGCCTTTGTCCTACAGTGAACGTAGTCAGGCCGATGATGATGATGATGATCATGATTATGATGTTGATTTGATGATGATGATGATGATGACGTAATTCATGCGTAAAGCTTTAGATGTCTCATCAATTGCGAAAATTGACCGGTGTACCTCATATGTGGCGTCAACGTTGGCGTGAACGCAATCGATGCAAAAAAGTCGACATCACCTGATAACATCATCATGAAGTTAGAAATCGCCAAAGTTTGTGACGTCATCATATGACAGTGTAGCTTTTTCTACGGTGGGCTGATCACTGAAGCAATGCGAAACTGCGTTGGGTGTAGAAAGCTGTCGGAGGGGCGCGCGGCTATAAAGTTTCCTAAAATAATCTAGAGGGGACTCAGGCGCTGCGACCGTTCAGCTACCATGGGTAGCACGTGGATTTGCCTATAGTCTTTGTGCTTGCTGGCTGCGAAAACACTCGTGGCTTTGTTTATTGTAGTGTCTTGGTTTTGTTTCGAATGAAAGAACAAACAATTTCGAACTTCGCGAGCCGGTTTGAATTGGTGAGTCTAAAAGGTAGTGAAGAGCAACTGCCGAACGTTTGCTCATTTTCGTTCCCTGACAAAACAGCTTCAAGCCTCGCGAAGCCAGCTGAAAGTACGAAGATTAGGCAAACATATGTAGTACCTATCATTCACACACTGTCTGAAGCGTCATGCGTTGCAGCTCCCATAGACACTAGCGCCTGCATTCCCTATAGTGTATCTGTAGGAAACCCTATGCGCGCATCAGTATCAATACATCGACTATGGCTGTCGCGTTCCAGTCGTCTCAAGGCAGTGCAAGAGTACCCCGTGAGTCTTTTGTTAAAAGAGATATTGCTTATCAAAAGCAGTCTCCGGAAAAAGCCGCGAGAGTCGGACCCGAAATACCACACGTGGCCTGGTCTCAGCTGCGCACGCCGGCAAACAAGACAAAGTACGTGCCCGAGACGCTGTCCCCTGCAACACTCGCATACGAATATCGTCCCAATCGTGCCCAGCGAGCAGATCGAGCTGTCGGTTTAGGAATGCTGGAAGCGTTCGGCCGATGTAAACGCTCTTGTCAATACGCGAAGCGCACGAGAAAGAGACAGAAAGCGGCGGTCTTTAAAAATGTCTGCAAGCGTGTGTAAAGGCGGTGAAAGTTATGCAAGACTGACAGACTAAGTCCGAGCGTTAGTCGAGCTAGACAACCGGCACAGAAAAAAAAAGAATAAAAAAAATCAGACTCTACAGTCTGCTCTAGAATGCTCATTCCAGAGCACTGTATATTTATTAAAATGAATTGTGATAAAATATTGTGCCACACATTTTCGGGCAGTAGGAGCTTTCTTTATCACTCTTTCTCCATTTCTTTCTACCACCTTACTTGTTTCTTTTCTTGACTTTCTCTCTATTTCTCTTTCTTGTTGTGCTATGCTTCTTCCCTTTATTGTCTCTTTTTCCATCTTCTCTTTCTTTCCCTACATGTATCTCTCTACCTGTTTCGATGCTATGCTTTTACTCCCCCCTTTTCTCATTTCCCTTCTCCTGAGTCTCGCATCCCTTTCCAGTCACCTTGTTATTTTACGCAAGGCTATGCTATATGATCCGCCAGCGTGTCTGGATAGCTGGGAAGTTGGGACGCTCGTCTTCGGATCGTGGGTACGTGGGCTGGAATCCACCTCACACACACACACACAAAAAAAAAATTCAGCCATGATTTTTCTCTTTCTTTCTCTCTGTTTTTTTCTCTATCTCTGTACTCTTTCCCTGACTCCTCGGAGCTATTCCATCCCGAGCCAGAGAAATGGCGCGCGTGTTTTTGGGAGCGAAGCCAAAGATGAGAACTGAGAGGAAGAAGGGAGCACGCGTCCACTCATGATGATGATAGTTGATGATGATAGGCGGGTTGACACTGGCTCACTAAGGGCCTCAGCCACACTCCCAGAATCCTTGCTGCCTCTTCAATGTCCGCGTTTTACGCGCGGTTTCTTTCTTTCCTTCTTTCTTTCCTTCTTTCTTTCCTTCTTTTTTCCTTCTTTCCCTTTCTTTCCTTCTTTCCTTTTCTTTCTTTTCCCCGGTCAGCGACAGCTAAGTTCACTGGTGAGGGCTTTGCCAAGTCAAACATAGCTGTACACATCATATAATCACGAAGCTATCAACACCCGTATCACATTCCACTGCACGCAAATGTTGCGTCACAATCTGTCAGCTTCGAAGGTTCTGCTCGCAACTGCGGACATCGCTCTGCGCAGAACTGGACAATGTCTGTTTGCACGACAAATTAAATGGGGGGCTGACGGATCCTGGAGCGGCGCGGACGAAGACAGTGCCACGGTTGTGTTCCCAGGTGTGTGGGCGTGTGCGTTTGTGTGCGTAGTACAAGATGCCCTAGAAAAAGCACAGAGATCCAGCCGAGATCGATACCTGAAGCAACTCGCGGAACGCAGATCGCAGAATTTCAGCGCGTCCAATTCGCCGCAGAAGTTGTTTCCTGTGTATGGACGTCGCCGAACCGAATCAATGCTTCTAGATGTGGGTATAGTAGAACGTTAAATTGAATACAATAATGTTTACCGCGGTGGCAGCACTTCGATAGGCTCGAAATAAAAAAAAAAGTGTTTTGTAGCGCGCTTTGGGTTCGAGTACGCTGGAGAACACTATGCAGTGAATAACACTCCACAGCGTTCCTGATAATGAAATCCTCGTTTTCACAGAGCTTGAAGCACAGCAAAAACAGATGAGCTGTATAAGCGCGTGAATGTATGAGACCACTCGCGCAAATGGGATCGCGGAGGCACGCGCTATACGGCAAGGTGATCGTTTAGGCGAACGGAAGTTCGTACGTCAGGCACCATCTATACATTGGCGGACGTACTCGGTAGTCGTTCAAGCGGCGTTGCCGAAAATGCGTGAGGTAGCAGATGGTCAGTTTCCCGGATGAAAATGCAGCCATAGACGCACCATTCCTTTTAATGCGACTATCTATCTATCTATCTATCTATCTATCTATCTATCTATCTATCTATCTATCTATCTATCTATCTATCTATCTATCTATCTATCTATCTATCTATCTATCTATCTATCTATCTATCTATATCTATCTATATCTATCTATATCTATCTATCTATCTATCTATCTATCTATCTATCTATCTATCTATCTATCTATCTATCTATCTATCTATCTATCTATCTATTTTTTATTGTCGTTGAAGTTCATTCCGGTATATACAAAACGCCGCACAGCTATTTGGCCTATTTGGAAACTGTTCACCCTCGATAAGCACGAAATAAACACAGGAACGAAAGAGATAGACGCAAGACAGGTGCTTTCTAACGACCAGTTTTGTTATCGGAAACCTAAGAATCCTTATCCGAACAGAACTGCGCAAGGTACAGCAACACATCAGCGCACATAATAAAAGCGTGAAATGGCTAACTTGAGCCCATAATAAAATTTTGAAATTGCAAACATTTTCCACCAGACAGCGGCACACACACACCCGTGGGAACGTGCAACTGTCTCGTGGAAAGTGTTTGACGAAGCACACGACGGGATTGTGAGTTTATTTATTTATAACTAGCGCGTTATTCGTGAAACCACCTTATCCTCCCACACTAATCTTGGTTCACGCCAAGTTAAGGGCGTGATCACGAGAGCACCCATACTTAAGCGGATAGATAGATAGATAGATAGATAGATAGATAGATAGATAGACAGATAGATATATACATAGATAGATAGATAGATAGATAGATAGATACCAAAAATGGTTGCGTTATGCAAATAAATGCTTCACATAAAAAAACAAAAAAATAGTGGGGACACTAGTCGTGCCAAGCCTGAAGGAACGGCGCGGCCAAGCCCTTGTTTTTCTATATTTTTTCTTTCTTCTCATTCATTCTTTCTTCCCGTTTGTTCCCGTTTCTTGTTGTTGTTGCCTCACAGGCTCCTACATCGGAGTATTGTGTGAGGGGGGGGGGTCACATAAGTAGGGGTAACAATAACTGGAGCATGTGAACTTTATACAATGCTTATTGACGTAGTACCGAACACCGAAAAAAGAAACAAAAATAGAAACAGAAAACGTCCTTATACAAAAGGTAAATAACACATCAATTAGAAAATATTGCCGTTACCTGGGCCCTACATTTGATTGCATTTCGAATGTAAACGATGTGCTCCGGAAGACCATTCCAATGAATAATTGCTTGTGGCAAGGCGGATGAATTAAATGCGATGGTTCTACCTGAAATGCGTTGATAACTTAATGGGTTATTCAAACAAGGTGAGGAGCGGAAAGGTTTTACGAAAAGCAGCGATGACTGATGTCTGTTTTTTGTACTTGTTGCTTTCCATTTCTCTTTCATTCTTTATGTATACATTTCTTTTTCTCTCTCTCTGCTCTGCTTCACTATTTTTCATTGTTTGTCTTTTTCTTTCAGTCTTGCTATCTGTTTTTTTTTTCTATCTATTTTTCGGGAATGCCTCTTTCTTTTTATATGTATTTCTTTCTGTTTACAGATTTTTATGCATTTATTCCCTTTGCTTATTTCTATTTTTCTCTCCCTTTCAATTGCTTTCTCTATCCATCTCTTTCCCTCCCTGTCTGTGTCCCGTGTTTTCCGTGCCCCCCCCCCCCCGCCCCCCGCTCCCCTGTCTTATCGAATCCCTTCTTACCCTCGTCTTGTTTTGATTTACATTGATACGATGGAAAACAAATTGGTACAAACCACCACTTCCATTGCTTGAAGGCCCACCATGGTGGTCTAGTGGTCACGGCAATTGACTGCTGACCCTAAGGCCGCGGGTTCGAATCCCGGCTGCGGCGTCTGCACTTTCTATTTAGGCGAAAATGTTTGAGGTCCATGTTGCTTACATTTAGGAGGAAGGAACAAAAGGGAGAAGGCAGGGAGGTTAACCAGAAAGACATCCGGTTGGCTACCCTACACTGGGGGATTAAGGAAGGGGACAAGAAAGATGCGCAAGTTAAACAACCCCAGGTGGCCCAAATCTCCGGAGCCCTCCACTTCGGCGTCTCTCATAATCATGTGGTGTTTTTTTTTTTTTTGAACGTTAAACCCCAGATATTACTAAATTATAGTTTGCTTGAAGTATCTAACTGACACGGATGATGGCCGCTAGATTATTTTCGCTGCGCATTCGAGTCGACTTCAGCGACCCTATAGTACTCGAGATTAAGCTATATCGAAAGCAAGAGTCCGCGTATGCCCTCCAGGATAACCCCTTTTAGTTTGGTCAGGGCAGTCGTTAATCTTTTTCTCTCGAGCGCATAATCAGTTTCCAAAAGGGGAAGCAAACACAGCCGCTATATCCGGAGAGCCAGACGATTTCTGATTGGCCGCGTCCACGTGACGCTCGTTCATGCCTCACGGCGCCTTCGACGTGGCCTCGTAGGGCGAAAGTCTCGCGTCTCGGAGGACTTTCCCGCCTAAAACAAGTTGGACTGTGCGCTCGACGGCGGCTAACCCTTGCTCGCTGACATTGAGATAATCGCTCGGCTGGGTGCATCGCGAGCTTTAGATGCTTACTCACGCTCTTCACGCGTCACAACTTGCACAAATATACGTCAACGCTTTGCACAAATATACGCTTTCTAAAAAAAGGAAAAATCAGTACTTCCGAATTAAAAAAAAAATTAAAGCGGCTTGAAGGAAGCGCGGAGCCCGAAAGCCTTCTTCGTTTCTCTTTGGTTTTAACTTTTTTCTCTTCTTTTATTTTCCTCTTTCCCAGTTTTCATGTGTTTTTCTTTTCTCTTCATTTATATCTATTTCTGTCATGATCAAGGCACTCGAAGCACAACGGGAAGAATACTTCTCCTTGGCGCGAGCACACAGTATACAGATGGAAATGCCATGTGTGGTTTTTGCCTATGTCAGCTACATCATACGACAGCCGGGCTCCCCCCTCCCTAAAGTGCATGCTCCGTACTTTCAAATTATGGCCCTTCTCTATCTATCACCGGCGTTTCCAGCGAATTCATAATCACTGAAGGCTGAGCGAAATGCCGGAACCGTAGTGCTCTTCAGCTCCTTCGTTCTGGTCACTTTAATGACCTGGACCAAGCCGCGGTGCTGTCCTTAATTGTTGATGATGATGACTGAGTGATTGACACCTACCTACTCAGAGGAACGCCAAGCTACGACAGCATAAGCGAGCCCGATCGCCTATCCGTATTTAAAAATACGAGCCGTCTCAGTTGAAGTCCCTCTGCTTAGGTACAGGGACTTTAGTCTCAGTCGGGGAAGAGGAAGAAGTGTTGAATTAGTGTTATATGGGCTGTAGTGTGGCTCGGAAAGCTTTGTGGCGCCGTGCTCGGTCAGGAAGTCTGTGGCAGCAAAGGCGACAGGGCTCGGCTCATTGCCGTATAACTTTCTGCCCTTGAAGGGCGTGCTGTTTGTTGTGCGTCATGAACTTTCTCTCCTCGCTCCCGAAACAATTTTCGCCACGCATTGCATCGACTCGTGGCATCCATCTCATAAGCAGTGTTGATCATGTCGTGAGAGACTGATGCTGCAATGAAAATCCAAAATATTGCCAACGAAGAAAGAAAATCTCTGTGGAACTCTGAGTGCTTACGGCACACGCGACTGCATAGGCTGGGCACGTCTCGTCGACTGCGGCCTCCGTCCGACTTGAGACAACGGTGCTTTGCCGACTGTGGCTTCCTGTCACTTTCACCAAAGTGACACCAGAACAACGGAATGATTGTGAGAGATGCCGTAATAGAGGGTCTAATCATGGTCCTCGAACATTATCGCCTCCATCGAAAACGGTTTCGGGACGTTAAACCGCACAAATCAATCATCGAAAATATGTCGGCTATGCTTATTCTGCACGGAAACATGTGGATGTTATATGGATTGCGTAAGGAAGCATATGGAATTATTGGCGCGGCATACGGGACATTCCAGTGCGGCATCCGCCTACGGGCACGTGACTTTCCTGCAGATGACCGGTGCTCGTGCGAGAGCTTTTACACGGGAAACAGAGATTGGTGTATACAGTCGACAGCCGAGTGTGCTGCTAAACAACGCTTATTTTGTACACACGACTCGTCCTCCTATAACAAAGCGTACGCTATGTCTCTTGTCGGTCGTCCTTTGTCAGCGGAAGACTTAGGAAAAGTTCAAAAAGCGTCGCCCTAATCTCTCGATCGCACAGTGCATACAACGGTGTCGCGTATACGGGAGAGAGGATACTGCGAGTCTTTGTCAACTGCCTGCCACGTGAGCGAGCTGCCATTGAAAGTCGAGTGCTTGCGCAGTCTCGATGGCGTCTGCACATCTCCACATATCGCCAGTACATTCGTTTTTCTGTTTCTTTTTTGTTTTGTTTCTGCACTGCGACGTAAGTGAACAGGTCCAGAAAAGTCGCTGTCTTCAACGTGTCCCCGGCTGCCTTAAAAGTAAGCAATTAATATTCGAATCCAAGCATAAGCCAGCAAACGTGGAATAGGTATGGCGTATGCAGTAACAAGGCTTCATAATAAGAAATGGTATTGACCAGTACATTGTTCAATCAGTCGGTCCGGTAGAAGGAGTCGCTATGATGCCATTTTACAGCAAAAGCAGTCATGGGATCAAAACAGCCGAATAGTTAAATAACAGAGTGCCACTCAATGCAAACTGCATAACCAGTGCGTGGTTCAAAGCTTCTCGCCCATTACAAAACTGCTCAGCCATAATCCTCCATTGTCATCAGCATCAGCAAAGTGCACGCAGCAGACGCTATACCTCGCTTCTCCGCAGAATGATGAATGGCGTAGCGGGTGCTTTCATGCTTCGCAAAATTATGATGATTTATGGCGTAGTGGGTATACCTTGCAACCGTACCAATTGTACTTGCATTAGCAATGACACGAATCATCTCCAGCGAATCATCTCCCAGCAATGACAACGTGCTCCAGACAGCGCACTCCTCCGGTTTTCGCATGCGAGTTCCGCGCAGGCCAAGCGTTTATTATTTTTTCCCCCTCAGCTGCAGATGTATATAGAGTTCTACTGTTGGTGCCTGGAAGCAAAGTCCTCGCTACACTCGCGCGAGTTTTTGACACGCCACGGCAATTCAGCGCTGCACACGTCGCTAAAAGCGTGCCCCCCCCCCCCCCCCCCTGCCTTGTGCGACAGCAGCGCCGATAGCGGACTGGAGTGCGTCGCCGACCGTGTGGCGCTGCGCCAGCCCTCCTTATCGTGGACAGGCCACTCGCGGGTGCGTAGTACACAGGGCGCTGGAGAATGCAGACTTCGGCCGCGACACTCTTCCAATCTCGCCGGTTGGCGGGCACGTACGTCAAGGCGATGTCATCGCGTGACCGAGGGCAAAGGGTTTGTTAAAGAGCGACGGGTCGATGGAATCACTCATGGAAGAGTAATCAGCTCACCCTTTAATATGGGAACACTGAACCTCAATTCGACTACTACGCAAATGGCAAGAGCGAAAGGAGAAAGGCTACTTGCTTCAAGATGATAAAACTTGCAAGACATTTTGACATTACGCGTAAACGCTATAGTTCATTTTCTTTTTGTGGTGTACTTTTCAGCTTACTACTTATTCGTTAAACACCTATTTCTCAAATATGTACCCTGTTGAGTATTTGTGCTGAGAAATTAGGCTTATATTCTTTACTAGTAACAGATTGTACAAGATTGCTAAAAATATTTCATACTGGACCAGTACAAAGGCTTATCGGTCCACCTGTTTGAGTAACACAGATTTCTGATCGACTCATATAGCTTTATTTTTGACTGATTGATTGATTGATTAATATAAGAGTGGGACACAGCGCAGTAATGACGGTCCATTAAACCTATTTTATTATAAGTAATCACAGTTGTATGAAAAACACCAACAGTGAATTAATGTTGAACCAGGCATGACACTCACCAACGTCATCCCTACCCAGTTCTTAGGCTCACGCAATCGATTTATCAAGAAAATGCAGAGAGTACAATGCTCAGCTATGGTGACAAAACTGATTAAACCAATCAACTTGTAAAACTTGGAAAGCTAAGAAGAAAAAAAAGGTAGTTTCGCCCTATAGTGGTACCAAGCCAGAAAGTAATGGAAATGCAGAGGCTGGCCAGCTTTCTTTGTCTTCATTTTTTTTTTCTGTCTGCCTCGGTGGAACAGTGGCTATGGTGCTCGGCTGCTCAAGCGAATGTCGCGGATTCGAACCCTACGGCAGCGGACGAAGTCAAGGGACGATGTCATAAGAAGATATCATCACGTGACGCCCAAGTACGTGACATCACAAATTGCACCCACCAGTGACGCCATGATGACGCCATACAGCGACGCGATCACGTGATATTTTTTTTGTATCACTAACATTGACGTCGGCACCGCGGGACGACGGTCGAGGGTCTATTTTCGCGTTTGATAAGACATCTAAGGCCTTCTCCTTAAAAAGCGGCAGTAAGAACAAAAGGGCAATTCGAGGTCCTTCGTACTGTGCCGCCTATTCTATCCCGATGTATACGCGCACTCGTGCTTGCGTAGTCTGCGCATCGCTTCAATGGCAACCGGAAGCGATGTTCACCCGAAAGCCCACTGCTGACCGTAATCGGGAATCCGTACCGGAAGAGGTCAGAAAGCCAAGCCAAAAGTGAGGTCGCATAACTGCGAACAAAGATCCTGGAACAAAAGCCGACACGAGAGCGAAGAAGAAAAACAAAAGGAGCCGGGAAGAGAGCCAGCCAGCTAATTAGGTACTCGTATATGAGATGAAGGTTTAATCCGGGATGATCCGGCAGCTTGTACCCAGCGCGCGCCGTGTAATTCCCTTGAGCCTGAATGCGCCTGATGAGGATCGCCTGACTATCGGCCACTTCTTCTCCTTCAACCTCATCCGCCGGTGCTTCGCGAAGTGCAGCTCTCGCTTTAGCGCGGCGCACGATGCTGGCTTAAGTTCCAGAGTGAACGGATTAGTTGAAAATCGAACGAGCCAATGCAAGGCCGCTCAATACAGTGGTGCCAGTGGCAGGTCACGTGGTGCGGTACTATGCAAGCCGCACCCAGTAACGAGGGTCGTATAGACGATTCCTCAGACGTGGACGAGTGCAGTGGTGGTGGCTTGAGGATGACGAAGAAAATGAGCGTGAAATGAATGCGAGACAAAACAATAAAGGCCATTCGGGAGTAAAAACTCCAGCCTGATCACTAAGCGATACATCGTTTTAAACGTTGTCGACGCTGTCAGTTTCCTACAAGGGACTAAAAGAATTGAATGTCAAGTGTAACTTGATACAGCTTCTTCTACGAAGGATGTTTCCTGTAATTGCATCTGTTCATTTATCTTTGAATATACGTTTTTATGGTATGCTTAGTTTGTTTTTTTTTTCTAAATTTTACTTGTGCATGTAGTTATTTAGCTTCGGCTAAACTATGCATTTTCAATACTCTTCTTTGAGGAAGAGAATCATTTTGCTAGGCAAAGCACCTCCCGATGCATGGCCTATTCCCCGGAGTGGGTTGCGCCAAGCGTTTGAACACCAACAACAACCATATGCCACTTGATCTCTCAAGCGCGGCTGTACAGGCACCTGGGCTGCTCGTTCACGGCAGCAGTGTAATAACGGGTAAAAGGCGCGCGGTGCTTTCAAGTCAACTTAAGAGCATGGGGGACTCCGGTACTTCTTGTTGCTGCCGAGTAAAGCCGATCGCCGCGCGATTCCAAAGCGGAGACGTGCGCGTGGCATGGCATGGCATGGCAAGAACATTATTACTACCCAGAAAAACTACGGCCCGAGGGCAAAGCCCGCAGGATGAGTCGTTGGGTCCGGCCACGTAGGCCCCGATATAGGCCACAAGCTATCCCGATGGTGTGAACTCTCCTGTCAGCCAGAAGTTGATCTTTGAGGACCTCGCTGGATGTGCGCCGACTCCAGTCGTCCTCTCTGCTAGGATCCACGGCAGCCCTTTGGCTGGGGCACAACCATCAAATGTGATCAGATGAACACAGAGCGAGTCCACAACGTTTACGATTCTGCGACACAGTCTCCGCATAGGAGACGCGGTCTGCAACTCCAACAACCGCCCCATGGCTAGTCGTAACACGAGCTCTGTGAAAAATTGGCGCAATCTGTTGGGATGTGCAGTGTACATATATAGCACCCGTGATGGGGTTACTTATCGTGACTGACGCGCGCAGCGTCGGGAGTCGTTATCTGTATAGAAGAGCCGTACCGGCTCTTACATTGCGAGACGCTATCGAGTCTCAGCGTTGCAATCCGTAAGCGAATGCGTCTATAAATAGCTCTGTTCGCCCTCCATGGCGCTCCCTCCCACCACCCATAATAGTCTAAGTTCGATCGCTGCGTGCCCCGGTTCAGCCCGCAAAGCGCGGACTAAGACGTACGGCCTACAGTTAAAGCGCCCACAGTATCGTTAACTGTCGCGGCATAACGAGCAATCACTGCGCGTCCTCAGCGTTAAGTGGCTGTCTTGGGTGTCACAGCAGCCAAACGAACTTTGAGAGTCATGGGTGCCCGCACGAGGGTGAAGGAACGAACAAGGAGGGGAAGGGGAGGGCGACCACCCTCCTAATCACCTCGGAGCGGGAGGGGGGAGGGAGGTCTGCCTCCTATTTTGACTCGACTGGATCTGTCCCGCCGTTGTTCAAGGAGCAGGGTAACGACCACGCTAGCTTTTGGAGACAATGGCGGCCAAAAGGCCCTGGTACAACACCTTCTGGTGTTGCCTGGTGTCACATTTCAAGAAGAACTGTTCACATGCCAACCACACTCCCGCAAAGCCGGGAACGAAAGGGGGGGCCATTGTGAGAAGCACCTCAGTACTTTCTTTTTTTTCGTCCATTGTGAAGCATGTCGTCCTTCGGACTTCCCCAGACGAAGAGTGAAGACAGCAGAGGTCGGCAATTTCACTCATGAGGCGACAGACTCATATCGTGCCATGAATCAGTCCGAGTGAGTCCAGTTGAAGAACATTTCGGCAAGAGCCGAGTCCGAGTGAGGCCTAAGAGTAACACCTCACGAATGAAAGGGCTTCACATTTATTGCCAACCTATAGGAGACACTGCTACGAATCTTTGCTGTCGCACTAATGAGGAACCCTCGCACGCCTACGCTGAGAGCCATACTTTATGGTGTTGCGGGTACCGTTGTAGACGTTTTGCGTGTTTCACGCTACTTCGACCTTTCTCTAAAGGACGTTAAGGTGCAGTTTAGTTCTCAAGTCATAGCGGCCACTCTTCTACAGCGGGAAGAGTGTAAACACACCCCTGTAGATGCACGTTAATTAAGAAACTTAAAGTGGTGAAACTTAACTCAGATTCCAACCCAGGACTTCTGCGTAGCAGGTAGCTGTTCTACCATGAAGCCATGCAAGAACGTAATGTGCATAGTAAAAAAAAAAAAACACCATAAGAATGTCATGTGTTACTACGCACATATCACGTGGTTTGTGTGGGAATATGTCACGCCACTAGTTATGCGATGTTACATTGTTGTAGTGACATTACTAGTCGTTACGTGGTTTACGACAAGTCACGTGGCTAACATGTTAAATGATTTCAGTCACGTGGGTACCTGTTACTGGTTCTTACGTGACTTGAATCGCGTGACTAGGTGTTCTTAGTGGTAGCACGTCACGTGGCTAGTCGTTACGTAAGGCTACATTATTTTAATAACATGACTCATTGTCACGTGACGTTACGTGGTTTATAGTCAAGTGAGTACAGTTAGGTAATATTAAGTGACGTAACAAACTCGCGCATTATATATTTGTATTCCACGCCGGATAAATCGGCACATTGTTGTGGGGGGAAAGCAGAAGTTAAAGAGGGCGATTCAAGCGCGTAGCGCTACTTGATATGTAGGATTTAACGTCCCAAAATCACCATATGATTATGAGAGGCGCCGTAGTGGAGGGATCCGGAAATGTCGACCACCTGGGGTTCTTTAACGTGCCCCCCAATCTGAGCACACGGGCCTACAGCATGTTCACCACCACCGAAAATTCAGCCGCCTCAGCCGCGTAACGCTACCTGATGATGATAGCTCCACTTTAAAAAAAAAAGTGCTAATGGGAAAAAAATGACCTACCAGAAAACAAAGCGCTGTTCATCTGCATCACTTCGTCTTGAGCGCATAATTTTTTTTTCTTTGTTTTAAAAAGACATGCGTATACGAATCATGGTCTGTTTTGCTGTGCTTGTTCACCGGGCTCAATTTACATTGCCAGTCGAAATTGGGCTTGCTTAGACTAAGTAAGCCTTGACACCAAAGAATGAAAGGTTTGTCCAGCATGTAATAAATGTGTGCCAGTGCGTGTCATGTGCAAGCGCGTGGCATGACAGGGGCGAGAAACCACGTGCCGATATTAACGATAGTCTGCTTCGGCGCTTACTAAACGTAAGAAGAATTCAGTCGGAAAGTAATTAGTATTTCGATTTCGAGGCGTTCCAGTGTGCTGCGATTACTGTAGGCAAAAACGAAAGTCGGTACGGAGCGCCCCTCCAGAAAAAAAAAAGGAGAGAGAGAAAAGATTGGGAGCGAGGCCAGCGAGGGACGTCCTCCATGTCGAACTTGAGCGCGATCAAACAGGTGGCGCCATTCTACGGGCGCGCTTCGCAACCTCATGCGCCTTGCAGCTGTGCGCAGGCCGACGAAGCTTCTAACGCTGCGCACAGATGGCAGCACAAAACCGTGGTTTGAAGCAAATCGGTTTGGTTTAGAACGTGTAGTGATAATATAATAAAGCGAGGTTCAGTAAGCAACTGAAACAATGTACACGCTGTGGGGAAGATGAGGAAATTACGGAGCATACTCTAATTGAATGTGGAGATAGCTACCCGGGTGTACATTAGGCACGAGCAGGGCCGTACCCAAAATTTTTTTCCGGGAAGGTGTGTGCAGGGGGGGGGGGGAGAAGGGGGGGGGGGCGCCTTCGTTAATTTAGGGAGGGCAACCCCTTAAAACAGTCATTGCTCGCTCTCTATGCCATGGTGAAAAATTTTTTCGGAAGGTGCCTACGTCTCTGGACACGAGCCTACGCGAAGCCGTGCATTTTTAGAGACAGCAGGGGAAGCTGGAGACATCTGCAAAATAAATAAGAGACGGCGTATTGGTGCAAGAAAACTAGAGACAAAGGACACTAACAAATAGTGGGGGAAATGGTACACTCTATAGCAAAGGAGTGGAGAACTGGGCTGTGAATTTACGTTGTCTTTTTACTACAGTAAATAGACTTAATCGAAGTGGACAAGACATTAAGCCAACTTCAAAAAAAAAATTTTTTTTTGTAAACGTGGTGGCACACCTAAGCGTGCTGACAC
Organism: Rhipicephalus microplus; assembly: GCF_013339725.1. NCBI lineage: Eukaryota > Metazoa > Arthropoda > Arachnida > Ixodida > Ixodidae > Rhipicephalus > Rhipicephalus microplus. The sequence continues at coordinate 49,240,637 of NC_051168.1, forward strand.
TCGGTAAACGTGGTGGCCTATGCATCTATCAATCTATATCTGATAAACATTTTCGATACCGTCGTACATCATGTCACGTGGTTTATTGTGACGTTTCGTGCACGGGATTTTTCCTTTTTCGTGGAATTTTCGTTCGTCAATTTGAATGAAAGCGACCAGGGGCATCTTCGAGATGTTCCAAGGAATTTCACGAATGGTGATCGCAATTCCTCTGTGACAGCAGCGTAGCCAAAAATATTTTTCGACCCGGGGGGGGGGGAGGATCAACCATACTTTATGTAGGTTTGTGCGCGCGTTTGTGTGCGTGTATATATCCGCAAGCACACAATTTGAAGAATTCGGGGTGGGGGGGGGGGGGTTTCGAATCTCAACACTTTAGGCTAAGCCCATGCTTTGTCATATGAGCGCTATCGGTTACTGCAGTCGTTCTTGGCACATGCAGTACGCGAAAGCATGGGCCTCGATTCGTTTCTCATATATGCAGCGATGTTTCGTTGACCGTGGGTGCAACCCCACGTATCACGGTGAAACGCAAGAAGCGGTGTCATCCGAGTGGTTGGCCCAAGTTCAGTGATATTCATCACACGTGCACTATGTGTGAACATGGGCTCCCAAAGCTTTTGAGTTGTTCAGGGAGGAGCGAATGTTCCAGCAGTAACACACACACACACACACACACACACACACACACACACACACACACACACACACACACACACACACACACACACACACACACACACACACACACACACACACACACACACACACACACACACACACACACACACACACACACACACACACACACACACACACACACACACACACACACACACACACACACACACACACACACACACACACACACACACACACACACACACACACACACTTTTTTTCGTAGTACAGAGGCCCGGAACAGATTGTACGGAAAGTCATGGAGGACGCAGCTTCCAAACGTTCTAGAACACCACGACGGCGGTTTTGAAGACAGGCAAGTTGCAATCGGTTAGCTTGCTTCAATGCGATAACGACGTGGAAGCCTTCGTGCGTGATGGACGAAAGAA